>VXBI01005812.1:165998-244454 GCA_013397375.1 Toxostoma redivivum | reverse complement strand
AAAAAGGATATTTATATATTTTCTTAAACAGCAGCTGCTGCTTGTGCCATAAGAAGAAAAATTTTTGTATAAAAGAACCCAGACGTTTGTACAAAAAGTTTTTATTTTTGCAAATGGAACACAAAAACATGCCTTAATCCAGTGAAGTGACTGAGCACATAATGAAATGGAAGGACTGGGATATGTTACTTGTCCAGCGAGGTGATATGTGGGTTTTGTCAATACCAAAAATGTTTAAAGTAATTAATAATAAAGAAGTCCGTCTCAGAGCAGCATACCATAGATACTTGGAAGTAGCCAAATAACCTCTATGTTAACTGCAGAGGGCCAGCAACTAAAGTTAAACTTGAAAATGCAGTCAGGACAGATAACCTTACACAAAGGGCTTTGTTTTCTACAGGAATACAGCAATCGTAACAGTGAATCCAGAAAATCAATCTCACACTTTTTAAAATGAATACACCTCTGGTTTTCCTTAATGCATTTAACAAATGAGAGTGTTTAGCTCTCTCTACCTGCTTCTGGAATTTCAGTTATTTTTGTTGGGTGTATTTTAAAGTTTTCTTTAAATCCTGGTTAGGTTTTCTTGTCTTTTCTTCATTCTTTCCTCCTGCCCGGAAGGAAATCATCACTTAAATTCATGATATTCCTATTTAAATTACTGCTAGAACTGGGCTGTTGTTAATGCCAGGTTTTCTCCTAATTAGCCTTGTCATGCAGTGATTATCATGCTATACATTACCCCCCTCATTTTGCCAGCATGGTAGGACTCTGTTTTGTACCAGGTCAGTACAATTCTCACATCATTGACAAGGGTAATATGCATATACCTGAATGATTTTTAGTCCCTTAAAAAAGAAAATCTTATTTTGACCTAGTGCCCACAAAATGTCAAATATTTTTATACCACATATAATATAGACAGCATATTTATAAACTATAAATTTAACCATGGATTGTTAGTTTTACTGTAAATGAATAATATATCCTTGCAGTACTTTCAGTGTATATTGATATCACAGTATACAAATCATATATATAAATATATATATTATTTTTTCCTAGTAAGGAAGCATTTAACTTTCAGTGGAACAACTGTCCATAAGAAAAATAGATGTTTTGATCATTGGAAGTGGTTCCCCTGCTGTATTAACTGCTCATGTTTTCTTTGTTAGGTAAAGCCAGTTTTTCTCAGTATGATTTTGACATACCTCCTCTTTTGCATGGTGTGAGTTTAATACTTAAGTATTAACCGCTGTGAATGTCAAATTTTAAGATATTCTTAACCAAACCATTTTATATTCACATCTCTATTTTTGTATATTGTCATATATAGCCCCTTCTCCTGTCAGCCTCACCATGGTGATTTTGACAGGGAGATTATTTAATCAAGTGAAAACATTATTTGTGTAGTTTAAGGGGCAACCTAGGATATTGTTAACTCCCCTTGGACTCCAGTGCAGTGCTTTGAATTTGTTTTGTTGCAGCAGAGCTCACAGTATACCTGGTCTTAGATGGCACTGTGTATTTGCACCTTCTTTTGACATCACATCCACTGAAGGTGGCTCAGTGCCTTCACAGACTGGCCCTCTGAGTCTTCTCTCTCAAAACAAAGGTCCTGGGAGCTCCTGCCTCCTCACCTTTGAGTATGGAATGGGGATAGCAACTTTCCAGAGGCACTTTTTGGGTTTTATTGTTCTCTGTTGCCTCTTTCCCAGCCAGTTTCAACTAAAAGAGAAGTTACCTGAAAATACGGCATGGTCTTGCAATTGATGCTGTTGACAAAATTAGTGACAAGTTATTCTTGCTAGCTGCCACTCATCTGGAGTACTGGATCTTCATTTGGTTTCAGCTCCAAGGAATATGGTGTCATTGGGATTCCATCTGTAATAAAGGGTCTTTCCTACTAGTCCAGAATACCTGAGGGAACTTTAAAAGCCTTGGTGATCTCCAGGCTATTGCTGTTGATCTCTGAAGATGGCATACTAAGGGGTTTTTTGCCCAGCTTCATTCTAGATTCTAGGAATTGTGGTAGCTGTTCTTCTGGCTCCTCCTTGCTGGTGGAGAAGCTTCCTTGTGTTGTCCAGCAGGATGGATATTGAGGAGGGTGTTGTGAACTATAAGGGAACTCAAAACCATATATATGAAGGGGGGAGAGCAGGTGTGTCGGGATGGGGGGTGAGGCTGTCACACCGATGAGAATTAGAATTTCTCTGTTGTTTACATTTTTTCATGTGCAGCATTCCGTGTGGGGTTCACATGTGGAAACTTGCACTAATGAACTCAGAAGAATATTGTATTGTTGTATCTCAGTCCAAGTGCTTGTACTGCAATGGCAATGGTCTCTTCTTGCAAAATGCTTTTCTCAGTGTGCCAATTTCTTTTTGAAAAACTTCAGGATGGTTGAGCTTAAGGAGTGGTATCCTTTTTGTGGTGCAGCTGGACTGCTTTGCTGAGGCATCCCCTTGAAGGGGGCTTCCTGCAGGTAAATTTGTGTGTTAATTATAGCAAAGATTTGTTTAGAAGAAAGACATTCTCTGCATAAGGACCATGCTGCCTCCTGTGCTGGTTTACATCCACATAACCCAACTGAAGTCAGTGGGGTGGACATAGAATTCCATGTAGGATTTGATCAAGTCTTTCTGACACAGATGTTTTGATTTGTGTATCGAATACTTTGGGTGATCTGTCTCTGGGAGGTTCATGAGAGGGGAAGTGGACAGGCTGGGGGTTTCCACTAAAAATGCCCAGCACAGAGAACAGGCTGTTCCTCGTCTGAGCAGGAAGCTTTCTTAGTAAATCTGGAGTAAATTTTTTGAAAGAGGTTTTGATCTGTGAAGCTCCTCTCAGGCAGATCTCCAAATTGCAAAAGCATTGATGCAACCAGTATCACCCCTGACACATTCCCAATGGATAAACACCAAGACTGAATATTTTCTCTTTGCTCCCCTTTGCCACTGAGCCAGTTGAGATTCATATTCTCTCCTTCCCTCAGTGAGAATCATCTTTCCCCTCCTGCTTCTCCAATTGACTGAGGTGTTGGGACCGTAGATATCACAGACATGCCCATTCTGGAGATTGCTGAAGTGGGTTTGTAGCATCAGCAAGGAAGGGAACTCACTGATGGCAGTGAAAATTGCTCCTTGTCCTTCAAGGACATATGCTTGTTCTTAGGCATATAAAGGTCCTTATCCTACAGCATCGGGTACAGTAGGGCATTTACACAGTACTTGTGTACTTTTTCCTCTCTGCAGATACCTGGGCAGTGTTCTTAGCTGGCTGGCTGGTGAGGGGAATAGCTGGTATGCCCAGTCTGGAAAGAAACAGTCTGTTGTAGCTAAAAAGCCAAACAAGACATTACAGCATAATTTGTTGAAAACTACTTTGCATGTTTAAATGGCAGCATTAATGAGACCTAAGCCTGCTGTTTAAAGTTACACCTGGCGTGTCATGCTGCATGCAACTCACAGCTTCCTAAGGGGCACTCTTCATTTCCCCACTGCTTTTGGATACCAAGATTATTAGGCAATGACTTGGATACAACAAATGGAACATGCACATGGCATTTGCATTTGAAATAAAGAATGGTTTCCGTGAATATAAATTCATGGAACCTGTGCACATACATTAAATGAAATATTTACAGTAATGCAAAATATGTATGTGAGCCATTTGATATCAAAGGATTAATTTTGCTGTGAGTTGAAACTTTCTGCATTGTAAATTCCGGATTTCTGCCACAGCATTTCCCTCCCCATATGCATGTACAAGTGTGTGTACAGTACCCAGATCTTTGATAATGGGCACTTACCCAAAGCTGATCATTTTCTCTTGTGCATAGATTCAGCCTCCCTGACTCCCACAGTGTTAATGCTGAGTGTTGGCCTGCTGTGTCTCACCTACCCTGGGCTCTTTTTGGCCAGGTTGTACTACAGACAGCAGAACACCTGAATACTTAATGCTCTGTCAGGCCAGGCAGGAGACGAAGCACATTTTTTATACTGTTCCCCTGCTTTTGGAGTCCATTTTGCAGATGAGTAAAGCTCCTCTGTGTCTTGTATGCACATAAAAAGCAGTCTGCTGCAGCCCTAGAGTAATTATGAAGAAAATTGCACCTAAACTGCTTGACATGGCAGGTGCTGCAAGTGAAGGTGCATGTGGAAAATCCCTGTCATCCCTGTTTAATGGGCCTTGATGGCGTTGTGGTCTCCAGCTCTGCATTGCTTCCCTATTCATTACAGCCCATTCTCTAGAGATTGGCTTCACTGGCAAGTCCTAAACACAGTTTAAGCTTTAAAGTAGTTAAACCTGTGCTAAGATGAAGAAAGCCACTATCTTGAATATTATTTCTATTCCTGATTGCTTGGCAAATCTCAGATTAATTAATTAACACCATTCTGGAGGGAACTGCTTGAGCTTCAGAACTCCCTGGTCACACACACTGTTGGATCAGATGACTTCTACAAAATACCTCTTAAGAAGAAATCAATCACTTTTTTTTCCTGACCTTTTTGCCTTGAGCATGTTTGTCAGACTGTATTGTTAGTGTCAGAATCTGCTTCTGAACCTGTACTGTGCAGATTACTTATTAATTCTTCAACAGAAAAATAACTGGCTCATTGAATGCAAAAATAATTTGAGCATTGCTATTCAGAAAGTGTTTTCTAGCAATGAGATTTTTAAAATTGCATTTTGGTGTTGGTATGGCTTGAAAATTTAACTTAATAGTGAGTGACAGATAAACATTGCCAATAAGTTAGGAATGAACTAATAGCTTGAAAAGGGCTACAAAACAGTCAGTTTCTTTCTAAAAGAAGTCAAAACACAGTAGTGATCCAAAATTTTCTGGTTTTTTTCCATCTTTAAAAAGGGAAGGAATTTGTAGCATTTATAGGGACTGGTGATTCACACCAGAACTGTGCAGGGCAGGGTAAGTAAAGTGTCGGGTGTTTTATTCAGGATGGTCCTAGTAGAGGGCAGGGTGGTTTTTACAAACTTGGAGAGCCGTGTTCCCATCTTAAATGAACCAGGAGCAGCTTTGAAGTCCTGATTAAAATGGCTGTAGCCTTAAGCCATGCAGGGAAGAGTCATCGGAAAAGGGAAGTGTTTTTTCATAAAGAGGATACCACCAGGCTTAAGCTGAACTAGCCTTGTTTGCAAGTGAAGGATCTGGTGCTGCTTTCAGATTTTAACTCTTCGTTTTGTTTTTGGTTTGTTTTGTTTGTTCTTTTTTGTAAGCTTTAATCACTGTTTGTCATTGTCTTAAAGCCAGCTGGTGTCTCTTGTTCATCAACTTCGGTACGATGGTGCTTTGCAAGGATGTATTTATATTATAATGGCCAACATTTGGCCAGCCCTATTCACTCATTCACTAACTTTTTTTTTTTTTTTTTGTAAAATAAAGTGCTTTACTTGTATGGTGTATATAAACCTTGTACAAAAATCCTTTCCGATTATTACTATAAACCGAGTTGTATCAAATGAAATGTTGATTTTTATAATAAAACTAAGAGTGAAAAGGAGAGGTATGTTTCATTTTATTTCAGCATCTGGAGGACAGGTAGCTGAAGGTACAATGTGCATCTTTACTCTCCATAAAAGAATGGGCTGAGTTTTCTAATGCTGTAGAAGGCTCTGCAGACATATGGATTTGCAGTGCAACTGACGATATTTTAAAGCTAAAAGTCTCAATTATTGATCCCTTAGATTGGTTTACAGGATGATACCAACCCAATTATTTTATCAAAGGAATCTTTATCAGGTGCCAGGTGACTGTTTTGGACACTGCTGCGTCTTGAAATCTCTATTGAAATGTTTGCCAAGACAGAAGTGTTTAACTTCAAAATGTAAAAGAAATTCCCTCAACCCCTCATCCTGTTGCTGTAACAAGTAATTGGAGAGCAACCAGTTCTGAATTTATAAGCTTAGCACAGGAATTCCCCACTCCACCTCCATCCACTGGTCTTAGAAAAAAATACATGCTTTTGTATTAGTGTGTATCTGGCTGTACTGAGACTCTTTTGCAGCTCCAATTTTTCTGCATGGAGGCATGGACAAGCCACATATCACTTCCCACGTCAGTAAGTCAGGGTTTGCATTTATCAATCTCACAGAGTGTTCTAAAAATACTTCCCAATCACTCTAAGCCAGGGTGCTGTGCTTACTTTGTTTCAAGGTGTTCCATTTATTTTGTCTGGGAAAACAAGCCATTAGTTTAGAGTTGCAGGATGCTGCATTTTCCTTTAAAAATCCCAGTTGGGAATTGCTGCTGGGTGGCAAAAGGCTCAACAGCCCTTTTTTTTTTTTTTTTAAACTATGGTGGCTATATTTAGTGTCTGTGCAGTTGTAATATGTTAGAAGTTTGTATGCAGCATTCATGTTCTTTTGGGTTCCCTGAATCTTGGACTTTTCCTGATACAGCTGTTAAGCACAGAGTGCATTTGTTTCTCAAAGTGCATATTAGAGAGGGGGTATGGACAGACACACAAAGCAGGATCAGCCCTCTCCATGAGCAACTTGAGTTAAACCTTGGGGAGAAAAACCAAAGCTCTTTAGAGGGAAAGTGTAGCTCAGGAAGCAGAACTTAGTTCTTGTCAGTTGTCTTACCCATGCCAGGCAAGCCTCCAGTGAAGGCAGAGCTGCTGAAATAGTGTTTGCCAGGAGTAAGGGGCAGCGGGCATAGTAAGGAGCACTGGAGTACTTCCCATCACTCGAATATGTATTCCCTGCCTGTCCAAGGAAAGACCACTTGGAAATCTGAAAAGAATTTGAGATTGGGAGCTGCTAGCCCTTTCTCCTTGCACCCTCTGAGGCATAAAGAAATTGCTCAGTGGGGAAGGTCTGAAGCTGGGCTTCTGTGGCTTGGTGTGGCACAGCAGTGACCTCACCCCAGCCCTGCTTCCACAGCAAGACCCCTTTTACAGGAGTGCAAGGGGAATGAGTGCCCTGCAGTAACCACCACGATGGCTTCTCTGTGGACATGTGAAGAACACCCTTTGGGTCTGAGGAGATGGAGGGATTTCACATGGTGTTTTCTAATTGTTAATATTGCCAAGATCCTTAGCCCTGATTCTCTAATTTTATATTAATAATATAAATTCATTAGTGTATTTTTCCTAACTTTGTGTTTTTTGGGAATGCTTTGTTTGCTGTAGACAGAGTGATTCCTCCCTAAATGCCACTTTTCTTTCCATCCTGCAAATGTTTTGAGAAACCCTGTGGCTGCAGTATTGCTGTGCAGATAGCCTAATGTGGGCTGATGTTCTGCTGTACAGCTGTGAGAGACTCGTTATTTGATGGAAGAAAACCCAGTTTCAGATGCTTCTAATAAAAAAACTGTTCCACCAGCAGCACTAATAAGGAAGGCTGATGTGTTTGAAAAAATTCTCTCTCTTACCTTCCAGTGTGATTGCCACAGGTCCACTCCACTCTGTGTTGCAACTTAAGTAGTGGAATAGGAAAGATGTATTCCTTCAAATTTTGAAAAAAGAAGGGAAGGGTTACCAATTGTCTCCTTCACTGGCATCCCTTGACTCCCAAAAAGATCCAAACAATGCTTAGAAGTAAAGTTAGACAGAAGCATGAGCTTGTTGTAAAGCTGGAATTGGAGGGACAGGTTTTGGCAAGTGGCAGCAGGTAAGGAAGAGTTGCAGGTCTCTCTGTCAGCACAGGGCACATGGGAACAGATGGGAAAGGGAGAGATGGGAATTCCGTTGTTTAGGATACTTGGCTCCTTTTACCACATGGGTATTTTTTCCTCTTCTCATTTAATGTTTGTACTGTCCTTCAGCTTTGGATGGCTCCAAAATGAGGACCAAAAAGACAAGAGATGTAACCATCATGTCCCAGTTGTTAATTTCTTTGAGTTAATTTTATGTTAATAATGAAAGTTCTGTCATTCCATGAGTGGCAAAGACAATGGGCAAAGCACCTGTAGAGCTGGGAGGGCTTGGCAATTCAGATCCATCATTTACTGTGGGATTTGTGCACAATTAACTGCAGTTGCTGTCAGCAGGTACTTGGTGATTTCTTGGTGGATTTCTTGGTGGATTTAGTCTCCAGCACATGCTGGAAGCCAGCTGTAAGTCACTAAAAAGATTGTTTCAGAGAAAAGGATTTAGGGTGAGCTTTTTTGGTTTTTTGGGGGTTTTTTTGGCAGATGATCTTCACTATTGCACAGTTGTGTGAGACTGCTTCATATTTGAAATTATCCTTGGCCAGTCCTATTCCTGTGTTATTTTGTGACATGGAAGAGTTGGTGAAAAGCAAAAAAGTGCTGCAAGCAAAGATTATATTAAGTGTGAAGATCCCTCCCCTATGTCCAAAGGTACTTTGCTACTTGTAAGTCTAAAAGTCTTTAGAAGGAATTCAATTTCACATGCATCATCAAGAGAAGAATGTTCCTCTGAATGTTCCTTCTGTTCCTTCTGCATTGCTACTGTGACAGTTTTATAGTTAATGATTTCTACTTCGGTTCCTTCTAGACAGAATAAGTTCACTGATCTGATGTATCTTTTACTTCTTTGTGGGCTTTTCATGTATTTTATATATATATATATGCCTAGAAGAACTCAATGCCTTATTTGTAATTTGTAAGCCATCTCCACTGTTTTCATTGCAGTTTCTCAGAAAAAAACCCATACATAGTGGATTTTTGGGTTTACATAGATTTTTATTTCAGAATGTGCACAAGAAACTGACATCCCATCCTTCTTGGGAACAGCTACAGCAAAATACTCAGCTCTGTGATAGCACAAAATCTTCACCCATCCTTGGGCTGCTAGAAAGAGGGACCCTGAGGCCAGAAGGTAATTAGCCGACTTGCTTTAAGGCTGAGTTGCTTGATAATGTCCCTACTGAATTCTCATTAATAAACTGCCAACTTACATGCATAGTATTAACACCAAATTTGTTCCCAGAGTTGTTTCCAGTTTCATCCTTGCTTTGCTTGAGCCACTACCTGTAGGTAAAATGATATTATCTCTTCCATCCCTTTCTTTTGAAAACTCCTAGTATTTAATGCTGGCAATTAGGATGTTCTGCATGTTTCCTGCTCCTTTTTCTTGTGTGAGAGGTCCTGGTGAGTGATTCCACACAGGTCTACATTTTCCTGTGCTTTGTCCTGTGCTCTGTCCAAGCACGAAAGGAGGTGACAGCCTCAACCCACTTCCTTTCCCCAAAGCTGAGGTACAAAACACAAGGTGCTGGGGCGCTGAGGGGAAAGAAAAGTTACCCCAGGCCCCCACACTTAGAGCAAAATATACTTTCTGAATCTTAAAGCCTTTTCCAAAGGCAGAAAGTAAAAAGAAAGCTTAGCTTTCAAAGTGATTGTGAGTCACATCCCTTTCAAAGCATTTCCATTTCTTGAAGTTTCTTCCCAGTGTGTATTCCAAACATTTTAGTGGGGGTGATAAATCTTTCTTGCTTCACATTTTATTTTGGTCCATCAAACGGGCCCTCATTTTGGTTTTTCTTCTGGCACTAAGGGCTAATTTGTGTTTTTTAATTGAATGCAGACACTATGTCCAACATGACAGGCCCTACCACTCAAAAATTGGATACTGTCTTTCCTACTTGCCTTAATTGAGAGCAGAGGGGTGACCTCAGCCCTGAACTCTGCCCGTGCTAGGACTTTCACACATCGCTTCACACTAAGGCACAACAGAGCCTGCAAGTTCCTGGGGGGACAGAAATCCATTTTCAGGCAGGACTTAGGATCTAATATATATTCTGTGGTCTGTTAGATACCCAATCTGCGTTTCAGGCTTGGAGTTGAGTGTTTAAACCTTCAAGGTTTGGAGTTTTCATCTTGTGTCCCTTCACAGCTAAGTTTAGGGCTTTGCATGCTCAGGTCCCCATCACTTGAACCATTACAGGACCTCTGGTGTTCAGCAACCCTTGGGTTTCTTTGTGAACTGGGAGGGTTCAGCAACAGCTACCCTGGACTGGCTACAGTGGAAGTGTAACAAATGGAGCCCCACTCTCCCAGACTGGGATACAGATGGTGCAAACCAGGAGGCAGCAGTGGCTGAAGGAGGGTGTAGATGTGGTGGTGAATGCTCCCCTCTGGAGCTGGGCTGTCCTTGTGGAGGCACTGCCTGGGGAAAAGGTACACAGAAATCACCCATGCTCACAGCGTGGCTGTGCTGTGTGTATTTGTTGTAATCCTCTCTACAGAGAAGCATTTTGCTGAGTCTCCAGCTCCTGGAAGGAGAGGCATGCAAGAGCTCAGCTTTCCATAAACCACCTTCGCTCTCCCACTTGTGAAGGTAACCAAGTGACCTGCATTTATCTGAAAGGATAAAATACAGAAGGCAAACATTACACCCAGCTTCCACAACTATTTTGAAAACCTCAGACCACCTGAGGGAGGGGTTACTTTTTCTGTGTTGCCTGGGAGAGTTTGAGGTTCTCTCTTGGGGCTTTTGGATGCTGAGGCTGGCCAGGCAAAGAACAGGACAGGTCTGCCATCATCAACAGCCCTGCATGGCTTTGCCAGAGCTGCTCAGCCTCAAGGGCACCCTCCTTCTCTCTGCTGCTCAGCGTGGTGATAATGCCTGAAGCAATCCCTGCCCCACAGAAGATCTTTGTAACCCAGGTGCATACAGGAAAACACCTTGCCCAAGACCCAAACTCACACCAATTTGATGAAAACCAACAAACCAAACCCAAGCCAGCTGTAGCCAGACACACAGCTGCTTTCAATACAGAGTGTGCAGGTGCTTTTCCTGTATCCCTGAAGTGCAAAAACTTTTTGATACATTTCTCTTGAAGTGTTTGGGTCTCTTTTGCACTGTCATATTGGTTTGGAGGAAGACAGAACACTGTTCTGTACCTGGTAGTAAGTAGTCTTCCAAATTATAATGCTTTGGAAGAAACCTGAGATAGAAAAGATGTTTTGATTTGTTGTTTTGTCTAATGGCCAGCAGCAGCTATTTCAATGTAAGCAGTAAAAATGAGAAAGTTCATACCCCTACCTCTGATTGGTCCTAGAACCTTCACCAACTAAAAAATTTTAATTTCACTACAGGCACCTACATTGAATACTTAGGCACTGCAGCAACCAAGGACTTCCTTCAGGCCTTGCTTGACAAAAATAGTCCACACTTGCCTGCAGTTCTGCCACAGATATGGGCAGAGAGCTCAGTCTGAGCAGTGATTTGCTCTGTGGTGCAGGCTGTACTCTTGCTTGGGGAGCAAACGGGACCAACCCAGCTGCTGCTTCCCTGGATAGATCATTTCAGCTTGGGGGAGCGGGGAGGATAATACTGGTGGAATTCTGCAAGAGGTGGTATTATATCAGCAGGGCTAAGAACAGCTAGCTGGCATTCAAGAAAATTCAGGTTCATATCTCTAGTGAAGATATCATAAGCATAATCCAAAGTTTCCATTGCAGTGCTGTAACTAGTATTTAAGGCAGGACTGCTGCAGTGGCAGACAGAAAGTTTCACTTTGGGTTTTAGACTTCTAAAAATTATCTCCCTCCAGCAACCAGGGATGGATTTGGTTGGTTTCTCTTTCAGCCAACTTTGGCTGGGAAGCATCTGAGCTTCCCCTAAGAGAAAAGAGTCATGTTTGGCATGGATCTGCCAAAAGGACCTTGGGGTGGAAAGATGAGGGGCAGACGAGCTTAAAAGTCAGCACAGAGATAACATCAGTCAGTAAAGCTGCTGGCTCCAGCACGAAATTTTTGGAACCTATCACTTCCACCTCCCCAGGCAGGAAAATGCATCATCTCTGCATTTTGTACAGTGAAAAGTTTTCTACTTTGGCTGCAGCAGGTACCCAGTGGAGCAAGACATGGGACACAGGCGAAACCTTCTCTGAGGGCTGACTATAGAAAGGATCACAGAAGCTCCAAGCCCAGAGTATCTCCTAATCCCACCACACTACCAGCTGTGTGGGATATCATATAACAGCACCAGAATTCCTGACTCGCTGCTGGAGTTTGCACCACCCCTGCTGGCAAGAGTACCCCAGGTTCAGATAACAAACAAACACGGCATCAGCTCTAATGGTTTGTGCCTGGTTCTCACCCTTCACTCACAGTCCAACGCCCCAGCTGTGAACTTTTAACCCTGAACTTGTTCCAGATTGTGAGCCCGTGCAGCAGAAAAGTCCCAGGCAGTAAATCCACTTTCAGACAAGTGCCTGAGCATAGGGGAATGGAGCTGTTCCCCTCTTTGCCTCACTGCAATTCACCTCCTTCCTGCCTGCTGCCTCTGTGCCCCCTCACATGTGTGTGTTGGGAGCAGCATTCTGCTCACCCTGGGCAGCCTGGAGGAGGGGAAGACTGTGTGATGCTGTCAGAACAACTGAGGATGCCTTCCGTGACTGATTACCCTGGTTCTGGAGAAATACTGGATTTACCATCATTTCCTGAGAGCTGAAGCAAAGGTAAGCAACAGGCATGTAAAATGTTTAGCTTTGACTGAAGGCTGTTTTCTACTATTTCTGCCTCCTGCTTGCTTGCTGGAGCAAGGAACACTGTGGCCATGAGCTGGGACAGAGCTCCTTTGTGCAACATGTATGTACATGGACAGTGGGAGCTTCTTACCTGATGCTGTAGCTGCTCCAGGGAACAGCAGGGGCACAGGTCCCACTCTGCTAGGAGCACAGGCTGCCCCAGTGGGCTGGCTCCCTTTAACACAGCAGAAATCCACTGCAGGACACACCCTTTCAAAATGAATCCCTCCATCACCTGCACAGGGCTAAATGCTGTTGTTGCAACCCCAACACACAGTGAAATCAGCAGGTTTTAAGCCTGAACTTGCTGATGTAACAAGTACTGATGCTGATCTGGGTGCATATACAAGAAAAATCCCAAGTGGCACTTCTTGTATTAACAATAAACCTCTCTACCTTTTGCAGGAACATCCCAAATAGGCACCAGAGGGTCCTACAACAGAACATAAAGATGTTTTGTGAAAGATTATTGTAAAATAAAGGCATGGCCAGTCACTCTGAAATATGACTGGCACTTGCCCTTGTAAAACTTCACACAGTTGGTGATTGCCCATCTCTCTGTTTTGTCCAGGTCTCTCTGTGGGGTCTCTCTGTCTTCGAGAGAGTCAACAGCTCTTCTGAATTTGGTATCATCTGCAAACTATTTGGTCTCCCTTCCAGTCCTGCATCCAAGTCATTAATGAGGAAGTTGAAGAGCACAGTGCTGAGGATGGAGCCCTGCAGAACCCTGCCAGAGACTGGTGCCAGCCTGATGTCACCCCAGCTGCTGTCACCCTTTGTGCCCAACCCACGAGTCAGTTCCTCACCCATCCCATGACATGTTTATCCAGTTAGGAGCTGGACAGATTGTCCAGAAGGATCCTGGGAGAAGCAGTATCAAAAGCTTTGCTGAAGTCCAAAAACATCACATTCCCTTGGTCAAACCAAGTGTGTTACCTTGTCATAAAAGGAAATTGAGCTTCAGCTGCATGAATCTTCTCCCTAAAGTGACCAGCAACTTCTCTGTGCTCCTCTTACATCACCTGACCTTGCTTCCACTGGGCACACACCTTCCTTTGCCTTCTCTCCAAAGGAAGATCCCTGCTTATCCAAGATGGCCTGTTGTCTTCCCTGCCTGTCTTCTGACATTTTGGAATTGCCTGTTCCTGTGCCCACAGGAGGTGACGTTTAACAAGTGATCAGCCCTGATGGACCCCAGCACCTGCACAGACACTTTCCCAGGAGACTTTACTCACTGGTTCCCTGCTCAGCATTGCCCTCATGTCCAGGGTTGAGGTTTTGCTGGCACTTTTCCTCCCGTCAACAGAGATTTTAAACTTGATGGTTTTGTGGTCACTGTGGCCAAGACAGCCCAAATCCCACTTTGCTCACGAGACCCTCTGTTGACAAGCAGCAGCTCAAGGACATTCTTCCAAGTTGGCTCCCTGTTCCATAAAATTGCCATCCAGGTTTTTTAGGAATCTTCTGGACCTGTTTGTGCCAGCTATGTAATGCTCCCAGTTTATTTCTGGCAAGTTGAAGTCCCCCACAGGGACAAGCACAGGCAATACAGAAGTGTCCCTTGGCTCCTCAAAGAATAATTAATTGGCATCAAGAGTCAGAACCATACCTGAGACAGGGCACAGGATAAGTCTGGGGCTGAAAAGAGACTTCTTTGTGCCCTCCTTCACCAGCTCCTGGGTCTATGTGCTAACTCTGTTGTCTGTTCCAGGATGGTGGAAGAGGAGCACTTCCTTCTCACCCTGACCATGCAAACTGACCCATCCCAGGTGCAGGTCTTTCCCTTCAGCTCTGCTCTCATGTACAGAGGAGCAGATAGGGGTACGTGGTAGCGGAGACTCTTCTCATGCCAGAGGAAGAAAAGGCTGGGTTTTCTTTCCCAGCTCTTCCAGCTGGATCCTTTCCTCCTGGATGACCCCGACTCACTGACACTCACAGAGAAAAGAACCACCACAGGTCACCAGGGTTCATTAAGCAGTCAGTCCTTCCCATAAAATCTGATCAGATAGGTGCTGCCTGTGCAAGAGAACTGAACTGTTTTAAACTGTATGGATGGTGTGGGAAGCTGGTTTTGCTCACAGACCCATCCAGTGGGACCCCTCTACCTGGTACAGTGGATGCATTACAATACAGTTGCCTTACATGGAAAGCACTAACTCACAAGATGAAGGATTATGCCCCCTTATTTAACCTTAACTAAATGGGGCACAACCTAATTAGTGAAGGCAGAGCTGAACTAGGATGCCAGTGAAAACATCCCTAGTGGCAACAGATGTTACTGATGTGAAACAGAGACATCACTTGCTGTAGGAAAAGGCCTAGGCTGATACAGGTCCTTCAGAAGATGAGCTGTCTGCTGATCTGTGCCTGTCCAGAAATATTCCCAATGCTCCAAACTGGGAGGCTGCCACAAGCTCATCCTCTAGAAGAGAAGTGATGCAGTGCTTAGCTTTCAGCACCAGCAGAAGTGGTAGGTCACCTATTTATGACCTGCACTAGACTAAATTAGCCATCACTGTGCAGCAAAGATCTGGTAGCACAAAGGGAATACCAGATGTGCCTGCTGACAGTTTTAGGGCAGGCTGTCACCTGCTGGATCACCCCCACCATTCACTTGGTTAGAATAGAGATCTAAAATCCCAGGGCAGTTCCTTCCTTTTTTGATACCACAAAATATTTGATACCTGAAAGGATGTCGTTTGGTATCTAAATTAATGATGATAAATATAGCCACTTAATCCATATACAACTAAGATCCAGAGAATATTTTGCTGGATTATAGACAAACATTATGCAAAAGAAACTGAGTTCAGACAGGAAAAGTTTTTTTAATTACCTTCCATGGCTATTGCACCTGGGTGCCTGCTGATTTCCATTATTTCTTCTCCTCTTCTACTGGCTAGACTCATCCTGCCAGAGCCAGCCTTGAAAGCACAGCACTTCCCTTAAGAACACAGAAGTTCACTTCTTTTATTTCATATTTTCTGTCCTTCATCAAAATGTGTTCATAAGCTTTAACCAAGAAGGGCACTGAACCTGCAATAAAATTCAATGCCTGTTGTGCTTCCTTATGAGAAGAACACTCCAACATGCTTATAGTCATGGTTTAGGAATAGTTAGTTCCCAATGCAGTACTTGAGACTCTTCTGTTATAAACAGCCATAAACTAATCTATTTTTTTTATATGGCATTGCATTTTTTTCCCAAACTCATGTTAAGCATTAATTAGGTAAGGATCAGTAAAATGACATGGTGATGTTCTTGTAGCTTGTGGACCAAAATTATGATTTTGTTACCTGTATAACTAACCCCAAGCACACTTCCATTTTAAGAGGGATTTTCACCACCCTGGTGATCCTCCATTTCCAAAATAAGCTTGTACATGAAATTGCTATGAGGGGCCCTCTGCATATGAAACAGCAGAATGGGGGAACACTTGCATTTATCTGTGGCAGAGAAATAGTTTTAGGAGATGCAGAGGGATTTCTGATTGGGAGAAGAAAAGCACTTGAGGCTGCACCTTCCTCTGAGGCTGTTGCATGGATAAGCTCATCCTGGTGCCTTTCCTTCCAAACAGAGAAATTTAGTAGGAACAGAAATATGGGCAGAACTTTGGATTTTCCAGGGAACAGCAGCTTGGAGTTCACATATACGTGACAGGCATATAGAAGGCTTTTTGTTCATGTTCATTGAAGCCTATTTCCTCTTCCTGCTTTCCTTGGACCAGCTGACCTCAGAGCAAGAATAGCAGATGGAAAGCTTGCATATTAAGGATTATTAATGATCTGTCATGCCCTGAACTGCAAAAACTTCAATTTTCATTTTCTTTTCATACCCCATATCCTGATGAAGAATATATTTGCTCCAACACTAAAAGGAGGGCAGGGGGTGGGGAGAAAGGGAAGTGGTATTTGAGGCACAGTAAAGGGAAGGGCAGCCTGAAGGGAACAGAAAAAAAAGAACTAAACAACCACAGGTTTAAAGGTGAACTATTGTATTTTATAGAAACAGTCAAAAAGAGAGAAGACTGAACAAAACCAAACTCTGCCCCATTTTATCTACCCCGTTCCCATAGAAATGATTGCCTTGTTGTTCTGTGTCCTATCAAGACAAAAAGGGAAAAATTGGCCATTTTCCTCTTGGCATTTGTGTTGACCTTATAACCCCAGCTGTATTTATAGTCCTGCATAATTTTTGAAATATACTGGCAAATAATAACTTTAATTTGGTTTAATTTGATTCAATTTAATTGGATTTGATTTGATTGAGGCAGGATCACTACCCACAGAGCAATGTCCTCCTCCAACATATAGCCACTCACCCAATCCACTACTTCCATGATCTTCTGCCACTTTCCACCTCAGAATATACCCTTGAGATAACCATTCTGGCCATAACTTTAAACTGAAAATCGAAACAAAACACCTTGATTCTTTTAAATCTTTGGTAGTATTTAGGGAATAGTGTATTTGTAAATTGCAGCCCTGGCTGCACATGGGAAAAGTCGTAGCCAGCTTCCTTAGCTGGAGCTCTGCGTTCCTAAAACCCAGGTGGAAGGACCTGACTTTGTCCATTATGGAGCAGTTTAAGAACAGAGATACTTCTAAACATGTTCAGCCAGCCTGGGTGGATGTGGGTGTACAGAGAGATGTGATCTGACTCCTTCTCTCATTTTGGCAGTAGCTTTCTCAAACACAGAACTGGAAACTGTCCCAGAGTATGCAAGATGGATGTAAAGGAGAAACTCTCATAGAGATAATACAATATAATTTTTCATTTTTTTGTTTCATTGTGCTTATCTATTTTCATCCCATTGCTTTGTCTCACAAGGAAAATTTATTTCAATAGCCTTTCCTGAAAGAGGGCAGAAGAGCAAATATTCTGAATAATGGCAGTATAATTCCCCACTTTCCAGGATGTTCGCGTTCTCTTTGACTTTTCAGACTCCTCATGAGGTTTCTCACATTAAGACTAAAACTAGGCTCTCTGTGTTGATTTTAATGATATGTATTGAGCCAAAAGTGTAAGAAGATTACCCTTAAAAATGGGAAGAGACTCAGCTCTGCTGAGAGGAAATATTTATTTCCCAGAGGGGAAAGAAAAAGAGGGAAAGAACTTATTTTAAGAGATGGAAAGGCTTGGGTTAGGGCTTTTCCTCACCAGCAACAACAGTGCCGAGACTTCCTTCCTTGGCTGGGCACAGGCAGGTCAGTGGTGCCTCCGCACATCATCTGACAACAAATGCCAGCACCTCCTGCTCACCACGGGCGTTCGGGCTGCTCAGCAAGAGCTCACGGGGGCACGGGGGTTTGGAGCAGCGGCTTCGGCCGCCCCCGCCCGCAGTGACACCCGGGGACGCCGCCCGGGGCTGCGGGACGGAGGGACTGCCCCANCCCCGCCCGGCCCCGCCTGGGAAAAGGCGTCGGGCAGCGACACCCGGTGGGGGAAGCGGGCCCCGGGAGAGCCGCCCTCCCTCAGCGGTGAACCGGGCACTCGCACCGCCGGACGAGCTGATGGCTCCGCTGGAGAATCTGCTGGGAAGGGCTTTGGCTCTTCTGCTTGGCAAGACCTGCCCGAGCTGTGTTTGAGTGAGTGAAACACAGGCTGAGCCCCAGAGAAGACTGAGGCACCTGGCACTTGTCACTGTGCCAAACCAGAAATGAAATGGGCGAGGGGAGATCACACAAAGATACACCGCACACTAAAGTGTGTTTCTAAGTGGTGCTGCTACCCTTGCTTCCCTGGTCAAGATGGAAAATTTTAGATGGAAACTTTTTTGAGTTACCAAATGATGGAGCTTTTCCGAAGTGTTTTTTCTCATCTTCTCCCTGTGTGTTGCAATGGAGTGAGTGGTGTGGCAGTGAGGTTGGGGTTCAAGAAGACACTGCTGTCCTTATCCTTCTCTTTTAACACTCTGGCATTCCCCACTCCTCCCCAGGGTTTGGCAATTGTTATAAGTGCATGACATGTTGTTGGCTCTTTGCAAATATTTGGATAAATGCTATACGTATAATGTTAAAATAGCATTTCTATATGGATATAGTTTTTATTCTTCTTTTTCTTCTCTCTGCTAATAGCAAAAGACATAAGTTTTTAGAGATAGTATGCTTAAACTACCCACTTAGTTAAAATAACAGCCCGTGAATGTGTGATGGAGACCCTGCAGCTGACACGACAATTATCAACACTCACCAAAAGCCGAAACCACCACCCAAATTAAAAGATGATAGGAAAAGAATTAAAACCACAAACCAAAAAACACGCATACTCGAAAAAGGCAGACCCAAGGAGTAGCCATACTAAACAGTTCCCAAAAGCAGTTAACTATGTATGAAAGTCTATGAATATGTAACAAATTATGTATTGTAAAACGTATTTAAAAGGGTATTCTCAAAGCTCCCAAGTGCTCTTAGCAGCATGCCAAGCACCCGGCCGTTTTAACCCTTTGCTTTATATTTGTCTCCTATTGTCTTTTTATTAAACCTTTTAAATTCTCCCAAAACAATAAACCTTATTTTTCACAGCAATGATGCTCCAGGCCACCAGACGTGGTGTGGCTGGGTGACACCAGATGGGATGCCAGGGAAAGCCACAGCAGCAGCCTTTACTGGGGAGGAGGCTTTTCTCTGCTGTGCTGAGGGGTTACATCTTGCTCAGGCCCTCGCTCTCTGTGCTGCCAATCCAGACCCTGACTGCTCCTGAGCCTTGGCTGTGCCTGGTTAGGATCACCAAGCCAGCTCTGCCCACCTTGCACAGGTACTGCGGGCTGACCTGTGTCCATGAGGATGCTGCTTGCTCTCACCTCCAGCTCCTGGATCCCTTTTCCTATGGAGCAGCCTGCTCTTGTGGCACCCAGGCTCTCGGAAACCTCAAGGTGTGCCATGAAGCTGCCAGTAGAAAAGTAATCCTGGACTGGTTTTTTTTTGGTATACTGCATGGGGAAAATCTGTGTCCTTTTATTTTTCTTGTTATTTACAGTCACTTCTTGTCTTTCTCCTGACTGGCAGCTGAGCAGAGTTAAGGTAGTGTAAGGTAAAGACACTGCAGTCTTCCTCTATCCTGCCCTTTAACCAGTTTGGTTTAGGACACTGTAGACTGTGATCTGTCCTGAGTGCCAAGGATATGTTCCAGAGCCTGAGAATCAGCAAAACATTGGAGTATCATCCTCTTTTCTCCCAGCCTTTTCAATAAGACATTAAGTAGTGTTGCCCTAAAAGCCACTGAGACAAAATCCCTCTAAGCAAGTTTTCCTTAATTCCTTTATTTTCTATAAGAATAGACCCAAACCACAAAATGTGTAAATTTCTGGATTAATAGTGAAATATGAGAGAGGCATTGACTAAAAAAATCATATACAGCTGTCTCTGTGAAGTATTTTCACTTTTGAGTTAAATTCCTGACATCATTGAGCTGTTTCAGGTTCTTGAATTATCTGTAGCTGTGCATTCCTGTTTGTGAGGGAGGTGATTCTGTCCTGCTACTCCACTCTGGTGAGAGCACTCCTGGAGTGATGCATCCAGCCTTCAGCACAGGAAAGACACGGATTTGTTGGAGCAGAGCCAGAGGAGGCCACAAAGATGGGCAGAAGTCTGGAGCACCTCCTATGTGAAGATAGGCTGGGAGAGCTGGGAGCTGTTCAGCCTGAAGAAGGCCCTGAGGAGACCTTATTGTGAATTTTCAGTGTATAGAGGGGGTAAAGACAAATGGAGAGGGACTTCTTACCAGGTCCTGCAGTATAGCATGAGAGACAATGCTTTTAAACTGAAAGAGGGCAGGTTTAGACTGGACATAAGGAAGACATTTTTAATTATGAGGCTGGTGAGTTCCTGGCACAGGTTGCCCAGAGAAGCTGTGGCTGCCTCTGGATCCCTGGAAGTGTCCAAGCTCAGGATGGATGAGGCTCTGAGCAGCCTGGGATGGTGGAAGGTGTCCCTGCCCATGGCAGGGGGTTGGGCTGCAGGATCTTCAATGGTCCTTCCAACCCAAAACATTCCATGATTCTTCTGTAATCCCATTTAATGGCTGATTTCTTGAGGGACATTGGAAGAGCTTCGGTAACTTCCTAAGTATTTTCTCGACACGTGTAGATAAAGAGATTTGCCTAGAAGTGGAGCTGAGATGGATATGCAGCTACCACAGCTCAGCAGGCAGAGGTGAACTCACTGCCCATCAGGTAATGCAGCCCAAGAGAAAGTTTTCATTCCTCCTGTTCCCTGCTGACATTTGGAATGGTATGAACATATCCTTGTGTAAGTGTGCATGGGATTTGGTTTCTTCCCTTTGTAGAGCAGAAAACTTTCATCAACTTGAATCAGAAAATATATACAGTGTTCCTACACAACTTGACATAGTGCAGCTGATGGTTGTGAATGCAAAAATGGTTTTGAGTGGGAAGCATGGGACTGGAAATCACGAGTTGAATGAAAACATCTGAATTAAGAGGCTCAGAGGATGACACAGCTGCAGTCTGTGTTGGTTAGTTTTCCTCACAGGTGAAATGGAATAAATTCTTTAATCAGGTATTCTCCAAAAAAAAAGTATTTTAGCAAGATTTTCAGTCAGAGAAAAACACTGTATCAGATTAAAAGGCACCCTAAAATGAGCTAAACTGCCATGATTTGCACAGCTACTAGCAAGTGGAAGAAGCCTTGGTGGATAACACTGATAGCAGATCCATAAGCCTCAATAATTAAAATATTATGAATTTATTATTTTGTGTAAAATTAAGATAGTACTTCCCAAAGGAAAATGTAGGATAAAATCTTTGACTTTTTCAGAAAGAACCATGGTTTCTGAATTTTGGAATATCCATTTTAAGCAATCCTTTTCAGACTTACTACCCTTTTTTAAGATCAAAAATAAAACGCTGTTTTTCCATTTAAGTTGAAATCAATCATCCTTGTGCATAAGGGTCTTTTCCTCTGAGACAGAGATACTGTGTTTCCAATCTTCTTATTTCTCTGGCATTTGTTGCTCCATTAATCATAGGACTTAGCACTCCTGTGGTGCTGTAAATCTCCAAAACTCCCTGCTACCATGAGGGTCTTCATTCTGTAAATTAATTTAAGGGGATGGATCAGTGGGCTTGGTGAAGCCCTGTGGAGCTCTATTGGTGAATACTGCAAAAATCCTTCTTCAAGGGGATATGAAATTGAAATGAAATGTCTTTCCCCCCCAGACCAAATGGTGATATTTTATCTCATTGGTCTAAGGTATGTTCAGACATGTGTTTTCAATCACACTGAAATCAAATTACATTACAACTGCCTTGTCAGGTGTTGCTTTGCTTCCTGGGAGTTGTAGTTTAGGTCCCATTTTGTGCCCTGTGTTTGGTTTCCTTAAGAACAACATCTCTTCTCTGGCTGGGTTATCTCTAGGGGACAATATCAAGAAATGCAGAAATGGAGTTAGGTAAAACATTTATCTTTGCTTTGTCTCAAAATATTTTATTCAAGGAAAATTGTCTACAGCAATCCATCCAAAACTGGGAGAAAACAAGATACAGAAATAACAGAAATTCACAAAACTTTGAAACTCTGTTTTCCATTTATCCCCATTCCCATTCTATGCTTGTGCTGCTTCTCTTTTGGTACAACATAAATGAAATGTCATCTTTAGGGTGCAGAGTGATACATGCTCTGGAGATAAAGGTGGGAGTTTGGGTTTTTTTTGAGAAATGATGCTGAGTATTTACATTCATAAGGGTCCAAGGCACAAAGTCTCACTTTCAGAAGCAGCTTGCAGTCAGGAGTGCCCAAAAAACTGAAAACAGAAATGAGGGTCCTAATGATTAGAAGATTTTCTATTTGATTTAATTAGAATATCAGGTGTAAGTCAACTTCTGTGCTGAAGTCTGTTGATAGATGTGGTGAGAACTATCTGAATTTCAAAGTGACTTTCAAGTTATTTTAACAGAGATCTGTGCATCTATACGTCAGAAGGTTTTGTTATTGTTGTTGTTGTTGCTATGTGTCTGACAGCTTCTAGGATTTCCAGGTGTCCCTGTTTCTGGTAGGGTTGTCCAATTTTGGAGGGCTATTGTTTTCTTTTCTTAAAACATGGTAAAAAAAGAGATATGCAATAAGTCTTATTCACTGAAAAGAGATGCTGAAAATGTTGAAGAGATTTTCTGAAAGCTGCCTGAGATTAGCTTTATAATGAATTCTTTATATATTAAAAAACATCTAGGTTTTAAATAAGCATTGCTTTTCTGTGTCTAGAATGTGTTAGTTAGAACAACACTACTAACCAAGTCAGGCTATTACCAGTTTTAATACCAATCATTTATATTCAGGTTATCTTTATCATGTGCTGAATGTCATCCACACACATGGGAGGATGCTTGTCCTTTCCTGGAAACGTTATAGTCACTGGCAAAGAAAAGAGCATTTTATTTGCTGAAGGCCAAATAGGCCCTTCAAACGTCTGCATGCTTTTAAACAATCCAGAAAATAATAATGGCTATAAAAATAATGACCTGTAGCTTCCTCCATGCCTGGCTTTAAAGAGACAGACCCCCTTCCCTGAAGTCACTGAGCCTTTTGTTTTTTAAGATCAACCTCCCCATTCTGGAGCTAGGAACAGACTCATTTCTGCACTTGTATCACAGCAGGGAGAAAAGAGCAGCTTGTTAATAGCTCTTGGTCACTGCAGCCTGAGTGATCTACATCTACTACATTTCTTCATCTCAGGAGGAGGAACACCTCATTTCCCACTTCCCAGCTCACTCCCAGTGCTGCTTTCCTCTGTCAACAGAAATTTCCATGCTAAGAAGACTGACAATGATGCTTTTCTAATGACAGCATTTGCCCTCGTGCCCTGGAGGTTCTGCCTTGTAAACTTGTTGTCAGTAATAAGATAGATTCAGCCCATTTGTGACAGAAGGAAGGATGGTATGAAGGACCTTGAGGGGTCCTTGCCAGCTCCAATCACAGCTCAAAGCCTAGGTGACAAATAGCATCTTTTACCACTTTAGGAGATAAAGTGGCCAGCAATTTGACAAGTAAAAATTTATTTTCCCCTCACAAACTCCATATAAGCACCCTGAACATTCATGAACCATTCCATTTCTCATCCCTTTCTCCTCGCAAAATTAATTGGGAATTTCCCCTTCTTCCTCCTCTGAAAAAACAGCTCTAGCACTACCCAGAGATCTCTGTAGCACTGCCAATAAGGGTGAGGCAGTAAAATTCTAAATGGGACCTAACTTACTTCTTTATTTTGTCCTAGAGCCAGTGCTGTAATCTCCTAAGGGCTGTAAGGGAACATGTTGTGATGACTCAAGGCAGGACCAGTCTCAGCTGCCTGTTGTGCTCTCTGCTCAGGAACTGGAGGGAATCTGGAGAGGTGAGAAGCACTTTGGATGCTTGTCAGTGTAGAGTGGGTTTTTCCTCCTTCAGGGAATCTCAGGGCAGAACCCTGGGAGTCAGCCATGAAACAGAAAGATGCTCAGGAAATCTGACTGATTTTATAGAGAAGTTCTGGAGAGCTCAGGGATGCATCATCCTGTTGTAGAGGAGGACAGGGAATTTTACAAGATTTCATGCTCTGACAAAAGAGAAGTTACTTACAAAGGCATTACTTAGGGTCTTGGTCACAAAAGAGCCAAAGCTCAGTTTGAGATAAAGCCAGCAATGGGTATTAAGGAAATGGCTGGTTGAGGAGCAGGGCAGGGAGATATCCTGATTTCAGTGAAGCTTCCCTATAATATCTCTTACAGCACTGTCATTTGGAAAGGAGGAAGAAACAAAAGTACTGGTGGGAAAACTGGTTTAATTGCCAGACTCACAGGATAGTGGTCAGCAGCCCCTCATCTGGCCCCTGGTAATGGGAAGCTCAGGAGCCAATACTGACTGTTCAACACCTTCAGCAGTGACAGGGAGGAGGGCACTGAGTGTACCTCAGCATCTCTGCAGGTGACACCATAGTAGAGAAGGTGGCAGAAACAAATGTCAGAGCCTCCATCCATAAAGACCTCAAAATCCTCAAGAAAAGAACCAACAATGACTTCAGTAAGAACTCCCGTGAAGCTCCACACTGGGGCAGAATTGCCCCACATATCAGCAGCTGGCTGAGCAGCAATTTTGCTGAAAAGGACCTGGGGTTGTGGTGGATGCCTGCTTGACTGTGATTTGGCAGGGTGCTCTCACTGCAAGCAGATCATTATAAGATCCTTCCACCTCCTGCTTTCAGTGCAGCTGGGCCCACACCTGGGACAGAATGTCCACAGAAGGACATGGAGAAGCTGAAGAGGGTCCAGCAGAAGGCTCCCAGATGGTGAGGAGCCTAGAGCTCATGTCTTACAAAGGAAGGCTGAGAGAGACAGCCTAGAGAAGAGGAGGCTGAGCTATTGTCAGCTCCCCACAAAGTACTGAAAAGGCAGAGCCAAACTTCTCAGGAGTGACTGAGTGGAAAAATGAGGGGTGTAGCTGTACCTGTCTGCCTTCCTGTCTCCTGGAAAGACCTAGAGCCTGTGCTATAACATTGCCTCTGGCCCTATCTCCTCTCCAAGCTTTCTGGATGGACCCTGAAGCTGGTTATACCACCTGTTTGAGGGCTGTTAATGATCACTGTTCAGGTCTTGTGGGACTGTGCCCCAGGGCTGGAGGCATGAGGGCACTGCTTGTGCAGTGCTTGGCCCTCAGCTTCTGGCCTGTCCTTCCCTGGGGAGAAGTTTCTTCCCATTCCCCTTGCTGATCCTTGGTGTTTCATGTACCTCTGTTTTCAAGGCCAAAATTAACCGGTTATATGATATACTTTGACTTTCCCTTCAGCACAAGGAATAAATCTTTATCTGGTTGAACCTTTGACCCTAACAGCCTTTCACTGACTGACTGTATTTAAATGCTTCTAAATGCTTCTTGGAAATTTTTGCTTCTCATATTTCCCTTGGTTAAATAGAAGGTGATGCTCAAATCTTACTGGATTTCTATTTGGAACTTTTAAGACTTTTAGTTAGCCAATAGCTACATTACAGAGTACTTTGTATTTTAAATAATATTTATTTCAGGATGATCTCTGCTTAAATATTGATGCTTCATGTTATAATTTATCTTATGCGTAAAAAACCACACACACACAATCTTACTTGATAGCTGTTGCAGAAATTGATTTGAGCATTGTGAACAGCCCTTATTCCTTGAAGAGAATAAATCTAGATGCCCAGCAATTGCTTAAATGTAACACTAACAATTTGGCTGCTGGTCAAAGATATTGGAAAGACGAGGAAATCTGTAAATGTTCAAAGTAGAATCAATCTGTGCTGAGCAAATTAACATTTTGGTGTCATGAAGCACTAATGCCTGAGGAAATTCCATCACTTCTCTTTTCCTTCATATGCGTCTCAGAAAGCTGGAAGAGAACAGCACAGAGACAACTGAAGAAACAATTGCTTCTCCAGAAAACGGTAAGACATACTTGTCCTGCAAGTATATCTTACCATATATAAATATATATATATATATATTTAATTCACAGATGGAGCCCAGGTCAGCAACCCAATTTTCCTCTCTCTTCATAAATTCTTACTTTATAAGCTCTATCTCCCTGGTTTTCCATAGAAACTGGCAGCACAGTGAGTAGTAAAGGCCAGCCTTGTGCAGATCACAGGATGATCGATTAATCCATAATTATTTACATGAGAGTTTCAAGTGTTCTCATCATCCTCAGATCTGGAGTGTTTATTTAGGTGCCACCATGGCCAGAAATTCATGCATTGTTTCCCCCACTGAAGTCTCACCTGCAGCCTAGAATTCACTTTAGGAAGCTCCATAACTGTGTACTGATGGTTCCAAAGACATACCAAGCTTTAGACACCATGGCTTTAAAATATTGTTTTAGGAAAAGGAAGTTCTTAGCTGAATAATAATGTGCAGAATGTACTTCACTGTTGCAAACACAGCTGTACAGGTAGGGCTTGATGTGTGTTCCTGAGGAAGAGATGATGGGACACAGAAGGTAGCAGTGCAGTTTCCACTGTAGGGCTTTGGGATGGGAGGTAAGCCCCATTCTTTCGGGCTTTCCTCTGTGGATTCGGGGTGTTACCCACCCTCATGTGACAGCGCTGTGTTTCTTAATATGTCGCTCTGTTGGGACAATTCCTAGAAAGACCAAGATCACTTTTAAGTGCTTTAATCCACCACTTTCCAAGGTGGCAGGGCTGCTTTGACAGCTGGCTTCCTGTCAGGAGGACTCAGCAAAAACCGGGACTCAGGCCAAGGACTTGTTTAACTTTTAATATTTTTTAATTACATGTAAAAATTTTGTTTTAATTAATTTTTAAATTTTAATTGACTCGGGAGAGGCCTCCGGCGAGGCCGCCCCTTCCCGCGGCGGCGCCAGGTGGCGCCATGGAAGCGTGATCGGGACAGTGCCGGGACATCCCGGGATACCCCCGGGGTACAGCCTGGATACCCCCGGGATACTGCCGCGACACCCCCAGGATACCGCCTGGATACCCCCAGGATACCCTTGGGACACCCCCGGAACAGTGCTGGGTCACGCCGGGATACCGCCTGTATGGATCCAGGCAGGACGCACCGGGGCGGTGCATGTAAGGGACACCCGATGGCACAGTGCGGTTTTGGGGGACAGGCAGGCTCCGGAGGTGTTGGTCACCCGTCAGTGTGGGCTGGTGCTTCTCAGTTCCACACAGGCACATCTGCCCCGGGCCTCGCAGTCCTGCACACCCCTCCTTAACATCCCCCAAACACCCTCCTTTCTCCAACACCATCCCGTCCCCTGTCTGGAGAACACAAACCCGTGGCATTTCCCTCTCACACTGGGCTACATCTGTTCAAAACTTCTTTAGGGAGACAGACTTTGATGCTAATAATTTTTTGTGAGAGAAAAGGGAGAACCGGTGTTTCTATTTTTCTGCACTGGAAAGGAAACCTCGCCTTGTTTCATGTGTGTGCCTGCCCACGGGCAGCTTTTCCAGCCTCCCTGCTCCCGCCTCACACGCCGTGGTTGTGGCTGCCATTGCCTGCTGTCTGTTCATCTGTTCAGGCCTTGTGCTCTGCTGTTTCCCTACCAATTTTAGTTTAAAGCCTCACTCCACAGATTTCCTTGGATCAAAGTCTGCCTTCCTCACACCTCTCACCCTCGGGGGGGGCAGTTTCTACCCAGCTGGAGCAGCTGATCCATCACCAAAATATTGAGGACATTCCTTGTGGGATGGTGCAGCAGAGGGGCCTCAGAGCAGAGCAGGTCCAGAGGGGTTTCCCAGCTCCTTCACAGCCCACAACTGTGCGTGTTCTTCCCTCCTCTCTGTCAGAGGCTCGTGGCTTGCTGCCATGTGAAGTGTCCTCTGTTAGTCCATTTTTAAAAAGTTTAATCTTACTCTAAAGGGTTTATGTGATACAGTTTCCTCTGCCATACGGAACCCGATGGAGCTAGAGCTGGATGTCCCTCAGCATGAGTGAACAATGGCGATGGTTTTTCTCCTGCTCTTGAGCAGTGGTTTGTGTGTGCCTCTAGTGTCACTGTCAGTCCAGCTGCTGCCGCTACCACCAAGAGGAGCAACCCCTTCCCTTCCTTGCTTCCCACCCTCTAGTTGCTGGCACCACCCTTTGTGTGATTGCACAGTGATCTTATCCAGCTGAGAGCCAGAGAAAACAAAAAGTGCAGGAGGGCAGGGAGGCGGGGGGGAAGTTAGCTTTCAGTGGGATCAATTCCATGCTCCAATCACTTGCATAAGCGAAACAGAGGACTTGGCCTGGGCACAGGAACAAACAGCGTGGGCACAGAGGGAACACAGTGTCCATATCAACTAAAACTGGTACTGGTAGCTTGTGTGTCAAAAGATACCCCAAGGGCTCTTGACATGAAAGTAGTTGAGACATAATTTTCCACACCTAGACATTCCTGATCTTTCCCAGTGAGCTGGAAGTAGAGGAACTGGCAGTGGTGGTATCAACATGTCTTCACAAGGTGGTATTTTTTCCCCTGGAATATAACACTTTTTACAGGAAGGAAGGAAGGAAGGGAGAAAGGAAGGAAGAAGGACGATCACAACCCAAAATCCTCAGTTTTAAAAATATGGTCATTCTATTCCTGGATTGTTTTTCTAGTGCTGCACCATTAAATGGAGAACTCTTTTCCCCTTCCCTTTCCCCTCTCCTCTTCCTGTGGCAAAATACAGATGGACCCTAATACAGATGGACCTTAAAGAGAGGAGTGGGGGTGGGGGGGGAAAGGTGTCCTGTTGATTCTTGTGAAGATGTTGCTTTTCTTCTCTCTTTGTCACTGCATTCTAGGATGAAAACACATGTTTCTTCTCTTCACAAGATACTCTATGGCCTGTCTAAACACAAGGAAAACAGCACTTCTACAGACGGCGCTAAGTTCCAAGGCTGGAATCATCTTTATCATGAGGCAGTTGCACTGTGGTGGATACTTGGATGAAATCTGCATCCAGATTTATGCCTGCATGCAAAACAAATGAATGCTCATTTGTTTTAGAAAAATAATTTGCTAGAGATCTGTCTACCAGATAGTGGTTCTCATTTAGGGAATACCCTTTGCAGAAGATTAAGTGCTTTGTCTCATTACCAAAAATATAAAGAGTTTTTAAAGAGTTAAAGCAGACAACAGACTTTGCCTTTTTGGTTTGCTGCTGGTTTTGTTACAATTGTTTGTAAGTTGGTATGCTCTCTTTGTAAGGGAAAAGCTCTCGTTGGGCAGGTAGGAGTACCAGAGTGGACAGTGGTTTTGTGAATAGGAATGCTGACATCACCTAGATATTGGGAGTTTGGAAGCACTGAGTCTTGCTTAGCCAGAGTCACCAGTGACTGAGTAGGAAAAATCTAAGTCTAAATTAATACACTCACGTGAACAGTTATGCAGAAGTTAAACCTTGAAAACATTCACACTAACAGTCAATCTTGTTTCTCATTCAGCAGTTGGGTTTCTCCACAGGAAGTGCCTGACAGTTTTTAGGGCAGTAGCTTTGGCTTTTATTTGGAGCTAATTTCTGCTAACCAAAATAACCTTTGTGCTTTTACTTGCTCATGCATAAGTCTGGAAAATCTCGACTTCTGAAAAATTAATGTGGGTTAATGCAATAACATTTCTTGCCCAAATAGCTGACAGTGGCCAGGTGCTCCTGTGAGGGTGCTTGGTGCCAGTGACTCTGTTCCCCTCACCTCATTTTTGGATGGAGTCACTCGGCCCCAGAGGCCACACCAGAGAGACTGATTCACTCACATCAGAGAGATGTCCAAGGCATCTACTCCTTGGCAAACTCCCTGGATATCTGCATGGGTCGCTCTCCTTGCTGTCACATATACCTGGGGGACACAGTGGGGGACCTGCTTTGCTGGTTTTTTATTCCCTTTTGGTTTCCTGGAGCTTCCTGAGTAAACTGAGAGGCATTTTCTTTATAAGGAATTGTCTGTACATCCCACGTGTCCCTCTATTGTTCAGGCTGAGGGAAACTACACTGCAACAGGATCTTTGTTTCCGGCACCCCCATCCCTCTCCCTGTACACAAGCTGCAGTCGTAACCCTCTCCAGGAGTCCTTAACATTGGTTACTCTAGAAGCAATTGTGTTTTTGTAGACAGCTGTTTATAATTTCAGGTCTATGAGGGGGAATGAGTGATGGATTTAGAGAAGTAAAGCTACTTGAGAGACTACCCTATTGGCTGGAAAGAAGTAAGGAAAGTTTGGGGAAAATAAAACAGCTGGAAGGCAGGGAGACATTGCAAGAAGTGGGTAGTTGCAAAATGAACCTTATAAGGGAATAGATGCTTGGCCTTACCAAGTTTAGAGCACTAGACCTAGAAAGGCATCCTAGATAATTGCATTTTACAGCAGCTTGAGTCAGGGAGCAGGATGAAACAGTTTTTCAGATCTTGTAATAAGCTATGAGCTATTGTTGTTTTTAGGAACAGGGAAAAGAAGTTGTCCCTTGTTGTCATTCACTTTTCTTTCTCCTTCCCCAAGCTGATCTTCTGCCAAAGATTTTTCTCACTGGTCCCAAGGCTTAGCTGCCTGAGTTTTCATCACAGGTTACACACAGAGTCCCTCCCAGTCTTTTCACTGGGAGGACAGTGGCACACAGCACTGCAGTTGAGTGCTTAATGGCTTTTATCTGCTGCTCTTTGCTTCCTAGAAGTGTTCCTCTGTTGCTGCTGTGGGGTGGAACCTCCACTGGAGGTAATCACTTAGGTGTATCCCTAACTCAGTGAAAATTGCCTTGGAGAGTGGGTCTCCAGCTATGCCCTCAACATTTTCACCTTCCACATCCTCTTAATTGCTCTTCTACACAAGTCTTCTCTGTGTTTTTCCTGCATCTCCTCACCTGAATCCAAACATGTCTCCTCACTCCTCTCCTAACAGCTGCTACTCATGCTTAAATATGTTTGAGTGGCGGTGCCATGTTCTGCTTTGACATTTGACATGTTCTGCTTTGACGTTTGCTCACTGTGGACTGGTCCCATCTGTTTCAAAGCCCCAGGGGTGGCTGTGCCTGGCCCAAGGCAGTTCATGGGCTCCACGGGTCACCCTCATAGGCCCTGATAGTGAAACCCTCCCAGTACACCTCCTTTTCCCAAACTCTGCCAGCAGTTTTTCCCAATTTACTTCTTATTAGTCTCTGCCCATATCTTGCAGTGCACTGCTGGCTTCTGTCTCTAGGTTATCTCAGGATTTTCTTGTGAGTAACACTACTTTTGAAGTATTGGTGATTGTCTCATATGAGCTACATACTGGAAAAGTGTAGGGATATTTCACCATTACACCGTTGTTCCTGCAATCACCCAATTAACTACCGCTTTAATGTAAACTCATAACTCTTGTGCTTAAAGAGGAAATCTTCAAAATGTAAATTGTAGCAAGTGAATTTAATAAAAAAAGCATTACGAGAATTATTTTTGTGTTTTAGATTTTTGAGCCAGTTCATGATGTGTAAGCCCTAAGGGTTTGCACTATCATGGAGGAACTGCTTCTCTGCAAAATTATAATAACCTCTGTAACTCTCCTGTGTTACACAGAATCCCAGGGTCAGTTTGGAAGGGACCACAGTGGTATCAGCTGGTGCCACCTCCCTGCTCCAGCAGGGCCATCCCAGAGCACAGGGCACAGGATTGTGTCCAGAGGGGTCTGGAATATCCCCAGTGAGGAGACTCCTCACCCTCTCTGGTTCCTGTTCAGTGCCCAGGGAAGAAGTTGTGCCTCCTGTGCAGGTGGACCCCCCTGGGCTCAGTCCCTGCCCGTGGCTCTGGTGCCATTGCTGGGCCCTGCTCGGAGCCCTCCCTGCACACAGGGACACCCAGGGCTGAGGGCCCCTCTCAGCTGGGGCTCCTCTCCAGCCTATTCTCTTAAGAGAGAAGCTTACATCCCAAATAAGATAGTTTACATTTCAGCACATTTTTGTCTGCTTAGGTCACAGCCTACATTGCTCTACAAACTACTAGTCGAATTCATGCACAGTGATAAGAATGGACATGCTGCAAAGCATGGTCTGCAGCAATAAAGAAGAATCTAGTATTAAAAGAAAAAATGCCTCTAATGCCATTCATAGAGAGTATCACGGAAAATTAAATTTCTCAGAATCTCTGAAAGTATCAACTCTTAATTTTGAGTCCCTTCTGCAGTACATTTTTCTTAAAAAAAACCCTAGCTCTGTGTTTTTCCCCATAATACTATCCTCACCTTCCTTTGGCAAATTAAAAACTGTCAAGCATAACTCAGCTGCTCTCTCATTTCAGCCCCTTAGTTTAATAACCTCAAGACAGCCAAACCTGTCGTCTTCTAATGCTAAAATCTCTATACATCAGAGACTGTTGACCAATTTATTTCAGGGGTGACCATGGCTACACTTTAGACTTCCTGGAACTCTAGACCATGGAAATGGGTCTTTTACATCCATGTTATGCCCTCAAGGTTTTTATCACATGTTGAAGCCTTGACCATCCAAAGAGTGTAAACCTAAATTTTACATGCAGTGCGTAAGGTACAAGGCATACACCAAACTGCTTTCTACTGCTACTTTTTGTTGGATAAAAAGCCACCACCGCTCAGCTTGGGGCCTTGCAGGAGGACATCAACACAAGTGTTTGTGAATAAACATAATGTTGTCAGATTTTCCCTACTTTTGCTGTGGGGATTGTTATGGCTATGCCTTTGGAAACAAACTCTGGACAAGACAGGACTGTGTTCCTTTATTCCCTGTTTAAAGCCAGCTCAAAGGATTATTTACTTGTGATAGCCCAGAGGTGTGGCAGCCTCACCTTGTGTTCCTCTTGGTTTCCTTGCCTCAGCCTCCCAACGCCTTTGGATGGCAACACCACCCCTTCCTGCAGCTGTCAGGGGAAATTTGGAAAGACAGATGTGAAGGGATGGAGAAGTATGGCTGAGTCAGAATTCAGCTAAGCTGCTGCTACACACACTTGGGACAGAAGCTGCATATTCACCACCGAGATAGATCTGTGTAGTTCATTTGGATGAGCAGAGAGGGAAGCCAGGCTTGAAGCTGAAGCGTGGAGCTGTGTACGGTGTGGAGAGACCACCTTGAAAAGTTGTATATGAAGATGTAGGTGTCGAGGGCTAAATTTGCCGCTCCTGGTTCTTAAAACTGAGACCTTTGATTTGATGTGGTTTAAATGATTCTGTGTGTCCTCAGTGTGCCACGAACTGGCTTAAAATCAGTACAGTTCTGAGGTATAAAGCAGACCTAAAATAAAAAGAAAATAAAATTCTCAAGAGATTATGTCTCTTCTTAATCTTTAGTCAGAAATTATTTCCTCTGTGCAGTAGGTGTGGTCCATTACAGAACTACAGAGGAGCAGAAAAAGCTTTTCAAATATGAAGCATGAAGGGGTGGCCATACTGTCCTGAGTGTTACATGCTGACAAACAGATCATTAGTTACAGCTTCTGGAGTCAATTAAATATGGAAAATAATCTGTGTACTCATATAAAAAAAGAAACAGTAAGCAAGGGCATGCTTTGGAAACTTTGGGAAGTTGAAGTCAGACTTGCAGTTTCTGTAGCCCTGATTCACAGTTCCTGAATGTGTGGGATTGCAGATGTGGTCAGAGATTTGACCCTTGGAGCATGACAGGCAAGTCATCTCCTGACTTTCTGATGAGGCTTGTCTTGCTTGTGCTGCATACTGGAAGCCCATAAACTCCATGTTCCCAATGTATGGGGAGAGGAGAGGTGTCCCCATTTTGTGAATTCTTTTTTTAACACCTCAAAAGCTATGCAAGCCTTGGTTTCTACCTTACTTCTTCCTCACCAACTGTCTTCCTGTTGTTGCAGCAACAGGCCAGTTTGTGCCTCGGCTACAGATGTCACCTAGCCCTTCCATGTCCTTGACAATGTCCAGGCTGTTCCCAAGCAGTAGTCATCAAAGGAAGTCTTTATTTCCAGGGGCAGTTAAGTGACTAACCCAAGATCAAACAGTGGGTCAGTAGCAGAGGCAGGAACTGAAATCAGGTCTTCTGACTCAAGTTTCTCTTGGCTACAGCCTCTGGGTTACACAGCAGAATTAATTTGTGCTGTAAGTTTCAGCAGTTGCTGAGACAAAATTAAATTTTCTCTCCCTGAGATACCGTATCTGTGTCATCCTGTTCTCTGCCTGCTAGGAACCAGCTTCTTAGCAGTGGACTTTAAAAAAGGAAGGCAAACAGGAGATGTTTCTAAGCAGTCACACTCTTTTGATCGATGTGAGAGGTGAGCCAGAGTGTGTTCCAGTGACCTCCTGCTATATAAAAGCTTGGCCTGCCTGACAAGACTTCTGTCTGCCGAGTTGCTGTGAGTCACAGCCTTTACTGCTTGGGTTTGATGTGGATTTTTACACCAGGCACTGCAGAATTGAGGTGGCCGCTCGAATATTTGCATTGCTTGGCAAGCGAGGGTATAACCGGGGGTGGATTCAGGAAGTTCTGGCAAGGGCAAGCACAGCTGGTGTTAAGGTCTTTGCAGGGCTCCTTTGTGTGCATGTGTGTGTGTGCATGTGTGTGTGTGTGTGTGTGTGTGTGTATGTCTGTGTGTGTAGAAAAATAGCAAGGGCCCTGGATTTTTTTCCAGCCAGGGTTCCTGGGAAAGGATGAGTAATCTGGAGATTTCCTGTTACTTTTGGAGTGAGAAATAAAAACACTTTGCCTTTTGGGGAAATCTTCTTGGATCTTCCACTATCCCAGTTTTTCCCTGAGTGATACAGAAGCCTCCTCCCTCTCCTCCCTGGACACAGCTTTGTTTGTGGCAGAAACACGAGCTGTGCTGTGCAAACACTGTGCTCTGCCCTTGTTTACCTGGACAGTCCAGGATCCAATTGGTACCACTCCTTTTGCCTCCTTGAGTCTGCTGCAGGAACTAAACTCCACGTAGGGCACGGGTACCTGTGGTCAAGCTGTGCCTGGCCTGGGATGCTGGGAGTGTTCCCCTTTCATGTCTGAGAGCATCAGCCCTGCCAGGGAGGGACTATGTGACCACAGAGTGTTTGCACAGCACCTACCATGGCTGGGGTCAGGTTCATGACTGAGTCAGCTGGGTGCTGCTGCCGTGAAAATGAGTAAATAGGAATGACAGAAGAAATGTGGGGGTTTCCTGTTGGCAGAGGTAGAAAGAAGTGAGGTACCTCAACTCTGAAGTTATTACTATTTATTATTTCAATTGCAATACTCCCTGTAGGCTGCCTTCGGGGGCAAGGGCTGTGTTGTGCAAGGTAAGTGCACACAGCAAAGGCAGAGCCATTCCCCACCCTGAAAAAAGGTGTTCTCCAACTGAGGCAAGTTGTTTGAGCCCTTTGAGAGCAGGGATTCAGGGGCTGGAGTGAAAAGCAAGGAGTGCTGTTGCAGCCAAGAGCCATACACAGGCAGTTTGGACATCAGGTATATGTCCAAACACCTGCTGCTATTATTTCCATATTCTTGTCCATCACTATTTGGCCACGACTTTCTCTAACTGGTATTTCTTGATGTGTGCTTAGCCATTTAATGTTCTAAGTGCTTTACAAATATTATGTAATTAGGAAAATAACTCTCTATTTGCACAGGCAATTGCACAACCACATGTTCAAAATTCAGCTTTCAGAAATGCAGCCTCAACTGAAAATTCCTTATCTGTTCCTAACTCTCCCAGCTGCTCTTCCCAAAATGATTTTTCATTCCTGCAACCCCAAAACTGACTGTGATGATGGTAATAAAATGAATACAGCCTGGGCAGATAAACTGCTCTCCTCTGCACTGTAAAGTGTAAGGCTGGTAAAAGAAAGTAAGGGCTGGTAGGGAGTACGTGTTTTAGATTCCTGTGTCGATCTGTTTTCAAAATATGATGCCTTTTAGTGGAGGAAAATCAGTGCAAAACAAACAGGCGCATCCCCCAGTGCCTGATCTCCAGCTGCTGCAATAGAACCATGGGCTCAGGAACAGCCCAGTTGCTTCCCTTTCTCACAAGCTTTGGTGTTGGGGCTGGGGAAGGATTTATCCCTTTGACTGCCTGTATGAAGTGTGAGCAGTTGACACAAGCTCAAGAATTTTCTCCCCACTAAAATCCAATGGATTTTTGTTTTGTTTTCCCTTTATGTTTTTTCCCTTCTCCTCTCTCTCAAAGGTTAAATGGTTCCCACAGGGTGCAAGAAAGGGTTATTGAAAGCAGCAGGTCCACTTTTGAATATTGCACTTCTGGTAAATCTCTGATCCAGCATCTAGTGGTTAACCACTGATACAGGAAATGACATTTAACGTTTTATCACTCAGCCAGAAATGGAAGAACAAGGCAAGTCTGTATGTGGTAAAGATGGATCATTGCCTACTACCTACCCCTTAAAGGCATATCATGCCATTTAAAAGGAAATGTTTTTCAAGCAGGGACTTTTTCCCCCTCTTTGTGTACCTTTCTGCTTAAGGCAGACCAAAAACCTGGAAAACAAATCCCCTTCTTTCCCTCCCCGCCCCTCAGGTTTTGCTTACTAAAATAGGGGTGATGGCCTTATAAACAGCTTAAATCCTCTTTCCTGCTCTTTTGTATTTTTTGGAAGTGTATCCCAGGCCCTGGAGGAAGATGGGGGCGGGGTGGGGGGAAGCGGGGTGGGCGAGTAACCGGTGATGATGGAAAATTCGTGTTTCAGTAGGTGGCACTCGCTGCCCTGACTCGGGGCTCAGCTCTCCCGGCCACGATGTGCTGCTGCCTTTAGTCCAGGCAGTCCTGAGCAAACGTGCTAAAGTGGCAAAGGAAGAAAACAGTTAAAAAAAAAAAAAAAAAGGGGGGTCGGAACTTCAGCAATGATAAATTGTTGTGGGTTATTGATTTCCGTGTCGCTGCATTGGTTTTTGGTTTACAGCAGCGAGCGCCCGCCTGTTGTCACCACGGCAGCCGTGCTTTCTGTGGCAGCTGTTAAAACTTGGTCTGATTGCCGAGTGCATATTCAGGAAGCAAGCGAGCAAGTGCAGAAATTCAACGCTTGTGTACAGTTTAACTAAAATTCAAAAGGCTGTCTATATAAATTCTAACAGTTTCAAATGTTTTCCTCATACATGCTGGAGTGGAAAAACAAAACAAAACAACAAAAAGATGCAGCATAGCACTTTCCTTCTGCAAATAGGATATGTGGACAAGCACTTTGATTTTTCAGCTGTTCCAGAGGCAATTTTCACCTAATGACATAGTGTGAAATGTTTTCCAAAGAGTGAACTTCACAGATTGCCAAAACTTTCCTGGAAATGAGCACAAAAATGCATTAGAAAGCAACATGTTAAAGGTAGACTATCTCTCCTGATCTGTGGGGCTGCATAAAGTGATTTTCATGAGCCCAAGAGCCACAAGAAGCAAATTCTTCAGAGAGCCAGTGAGTGGTGGCAGCAGCAGAGTCCTTTATGAGGTGTTCAAAGGCTATGGATGAGGGCAGCTCTCCAGAAGTCCTGCTGTTCCCTGGCTTGGCCACAAGTGAAGCTGGATGTTGGGGTGAGCACTTGGATGCTGGAAAGTTGGCTTGCTCAGTCCTGCAGCAAGGATCTTGGATTCCATCAGCCAGAACCTACCAGCTCAGCTCTCCTGTAGCTGTAACACAGGCTCACTCAAAGTGTTTGAAAGCCATTCTCGCAGCACCACACTGGTAGCTCAGGCAGAGAAAATCAAATTGTGTATGACATAGAGACAAACTCTATTTGTATTCAGGTGGGTCTGATGTGTGCTGGAAATGGGGAGTAGGGATCTACAGTTAAACTGTCAGTCAGCATCAAAAATGGGGGAAGTGTAGTTGTAGTTCTCACCACACTCACTCTTCAATTACAGTGTTCATTCTTCAGTATCCTGCTTATTTTTCCAGTTGTGGAAACCTGCTTAATACAGATTGAAAATTGAGAAAGATGTGCAAGCTGCTTGGAGCATGTGGATAAGGACTCGTGTGCAGAAGCACACATGCACCATCCACAGAGCGAAGATGCACATGCATGAAACTAGATTCTCAGCCCTTAAGGCTGCATATTTTTGAAACTGTTATGATGTATTTTGTGCAGCTGAAATCCCACCATGCTTAGGCAGCCTGATCTCTGTAGAATACTCTCTGCTCTCCAGCCTTGCAAAGCAGTAGGACACTGGTCCTGCCAGAAAGTCTTCAGAGACTTGAGCAGGTCTTTGACCCTTACGAATGTTTTCCAGCAAACAGTGACTGTCAGGATCAGGGCCTTGAGCTACACCTTGGGAAGTGCTGGTGTTTATCTCTGCACTTGATTGCACCCAATTACTTGCTAGGAACATATTCTTTGAAGAAGGATCTGGAGCTGGATCCTTCTCTCATTGTGACTCTGCCAGCTGCTGTCCCCAAAGCTATTTTTAATCAGACAAGCTTTTCCATCCCTGCCAAAAAAAACCTCGTAACAATTAATAACAATAAAATGAAGGCAGCCTGGATAAATTAATTGTGCTGGCTCTATAAATCAGCAGCAACTGCAGCTCAGGAAGATCAGTGCTGCATTGTTAATGTGCTGTCTTCCATTTTGGTGTAGCCTTGGTCTCTTGGTTCACACCTGGTTGTGCTGCTGGTCTCCACACTGCCTGTGGCAGGTAGGCTGGCAGATGGGCACCACCACAGCAGGCTGCTTTGGTTTGCCTTGTTGTGGATGTGAGAAGGGGGTGAATGATCCCCTTTAGGTTCCAGCCCTGTTGCATGGCAGTTCATTAATTCTGATGACACAGAACTGCACCCAAGGCAGGCCCAGTGCTTGGGTTAACTCCCAGCCCTGTCATGTCACAGCCTCTGGTGTGATAATTTGCCTGCAGGCACATGTGTCCCTGTGCTGTGATCCTGTCAGAAGCTGGGCTGTGTTGGGCTGGATCAGAGTGTGGACAGGAGGCCTCCAAGGACAGGCTGCCACCTGGAAGCCACTGCAGGCAGTGATGCCATTAAGCAGGAGGTGATACTGTGTGCTCTGCCAGAGGAAGTCATGCCTTGATGCACTGCTGCTGGGGGCCTGCTTGACTGGGTACAAGCTGTTGTTGCTTTAACCACATGTGGTAACAAAACATTCCTTGGCAGTTTTCTTTAGGGAAAAAAAAAAAAAAAAGAAAAAAAGGGGGGGAACAAACAAACAAACAAATATAGGGGCACAAGTCCAAAGTTACTGTCCTGCCCAAGTCCCAGGCTGGGTGTCTGGTTTGCTTTTTCCTGCTGTATTTCTCCTCAACCCTGGCTCCAAACTGTTGATAATATTGCTCTTCAGATGTTATTTCCTACTCCAGAGCTGGAGGCCTTCTCTGGCGAGGAAGACAATTTTAAGGAAGGAAAGATAAATAGGAAATGGAAAACAAAGAGGGAAAGATAGAGAAAAAGTAAATAAGGAAACAACCCCCACTACCTCCAGCATAAAACCTGTCCCTCAGAGAAGTGTGACTGCTTCACAAACAGAAAGGATAGCTTTCCCAGGCCCTGTGGGATGGCACATTCACCTTCTGGGGAGAAAACACTGTAGCTGCTCCATGAACTCCTCAGCCAGCAAGGGCACTGAGATCACTGAGAAGAAAAGAATGTGAAAGCAGGAACAACAGAACAGCAGCCTGAGGAGGGCCCTGGTAGCCATGGGGAAAGAGAATGAGAAAGCTGGCTCCTATTTCTTTTGCCTGTTAATCTCACATCCTTAGGACCCATTTCTAAAGTGTGCCTGTGAAACTAAACTGAAAGTGGTGTCATTTCTGAAATGGCTGCTGGCAGTAGTGTAGCCATCTCCCTTTAAAAACCTGTTGGGCTTACCATAAGACAGTGCATGGAGAAATCCTCTCACAAGCCCAGCCTCCCCAGCTCCAAGACTTGCGCAACAGAAGGGAATACACGTTTTTCACAGATAATTTCTTTTCCACAAAAATCCCCCAACAAAACAAAAACCCCAAAACCCCTCAATACCATTTTGTGCCTCTTTCTGAAGAATAATGGCCAACACAATGTTTACAGGACCCTGGGAGGTGATAAAGGTGAGGTGAATGGCCAGCTGCGAGTAACAGTGCTCATCAAATAGGCTACTGCAAGGCAAAGCAGCAAAAATTCCTCTGTGCCTGCCAGCTAGGGAAACAGCTAACTCTGAAACTCATACTTTGCTCACCTACCCAGGGTTTTTTATTGTCATCTATGACACAAGTACAGATCTATTTCAGGCAGTGGTTTTAATGTAAGGGGGTGAATATCTAGATATCTCCCACTGGAAGTATATTGCTGTGAGCACTAAAATTGAGCTGCTTCTCTTGGGTCACTCTGAAACTATCCATGGATCTTTCCCAGCCTCTGCCAGACAGCAGCCACTGAGGTGGAGTTTTAAGGATTTTAAGATCTAGTGTCCAGATAATTATCCTGAAACATGGTCTCTACAAGTTAAGGTGCTGAGCACAAAGACATGCCAAACTGGCTGAGTTCTCTGTTTATGTGTGCCAGATGGGTTTGTATTGGTAAGCTGGTGCTCCAGAAAGGCAGAAATGGATATGCAATTTCTTTCCCTGGTATGCAGCTCCTTAGTTGGATATGCAATCTCCTTCACTGAGCACTTTGATAGGTGATGTCATGCCACAGCAGAGGTGCTGAAAAGACCTCAAGATACTGATCCCAAAAGGAAGGTGACATGACTAAGGTTGTCTATATGTTTTAAGAGATGAAAACAGGGTTTTTTATTGTGGGAGTGGTGGAAGAAAAGCTGCTCTCATTTTGCCTCAAGTGCTTTGCACAACTGGTGCTGCAGTGAGCTCTGCACACACAGACAGATGCTGTTGAAGTCACTGTGCAGCCACACATCACCTCTCCTGTGGAGAGTCTCAGTTCTGCCATCAGGTGAGGAATTCACACCATCCCCATTCAAATTAGCCCCAGATGGTCATCCCTGAAGTCAAGGCCAGCCTGCAACACCAGGCCTGGGAGTGTGGTGGTCTGGCAACAGTGTGGAGCGGGTGTGTAAGCACAGAGCACAGGGTTCAGGGACAAAGTCAGGCTGACTTACCATGTTCTGCAGGGAACACCCAAGCTTTATTCCTAAACATGGTATTGTAAATTTTTGGGAATGAGCTCTATCAACATGAGTGTCCCTATGCTGTTGGAATTGGTGATGGTGGTGGCTTTCCACTGTGAAACAGTGTAAGCAGCACTCCAGTGAAATCCATGGTGATCTTGTGGTTGTGGTGTATTTGCTTAAACACTGCATGAACCCTTTAGTGGTGGTTTGGATTTTAGAAAACGAGCAGAGCAGTAGAGGAAGAACAGTGGTAGATCTTAGAGCTGTGCACTGTGTGTTGTGCAAATGTAGTCTACCACTGCAGATATATAAGTGTTCTGATGGTTTGTGTAATTACATTTCTATTTTTTTTTTTTGTGAGAAGTGAAAAACACATCGATACTGCTCTGGGAAAGACTGTGAACACCCTTATAAACAGGAAAGTGATATGAAGCAATTCAAGAGAGATTAAAGAATGTCTGGAAAACAATACAAGTTCCAACTTGGAAAAATGCAAACTGGAGAAAAACAACTTGAAACTCAAATATGCAGCAGGAATAAATTGTGTTGAGAAGATCTAGGAATGATAGCAGCTAGTTGATTGGAAGTGGTATTTCTTAAGCTGCAGAAGTGGGTAATGTGTGGGAAGGCACCCTCTTACATGTGGGAAGGCAGAGCATGTAGAATATTGCCTTGAGTCCTGTGTTTTGCACTTCTACACAGACAGAGGCATGCTGGACGGGATTCAAGAACAGCAACCAAAAAAACAGGGGGGAGGTTGTCTGTGAATATGCCATCCCTAATTTTTTCTCAATGAAGTAGTCAGAAGATGACAAAGAGGGAATGTGGTAACTGTCACTAATATTAGAAAAAAGTAAATGCTTAACACATTTACTTAAGGATGTATGCAAGGGGATAATCAGGAGTAATGGGAGTGTTCCTATAAAAGGAACATTGAACTGAATCCCAGGAATCTCCTCGATGGAGACATGTGCAATGCCTTACAAGGAAGTGGTGGAAAATTACTTCCTTGGGGACATCTAACACTTGACCACACAAGGCACTAGGAAGTTTATTAGGGGAAATGACTGCATTGGATAGGCGGAGGAAGTATGATACAAAAGATCACTTTCAATTTATCTGAATGTATGATATGAATGGGAAAATATGTACCAGGATGTTTGTGATTTCCACATTCAATAGGCTTAAGCTGCTTTTCATTTATTGAAATGAGAGACCAATTTATTCCCAAAAACTTCCACTTTTTTCCACTCTACCAACTGTACCTTTCCTGATTTGTGCTGTGAAGCAATAACCTTAGAGCACAGAGGACTGGGAGGCTTTTTCTCAGAATAAACAATAAGTTTGTTGGAAAATCTCAATTTCTGGGTGGATGATGCCAAAACATAGGACAGAAGGTAGTCATGTTGAATTCGTGGGTTATCACCTCAGTAGATGTTCCTTCACTGGAAAGCAGCTCGGAGTTCTCCATGGAGGCACCTGGCTTTTTTAAGTTCCTACGTGGGTTGAAGGAGCCACTTGCATTTGCCATCAAAATTGGCCGCGAGACTGTGAGTTGCCCTGGTTGTTTGATTGGAATGCTTAAAGCCCTGCTATCCCTACAAAAAGACAAACAGAAAGTTATACACAACAACAAGAGTTTATGGCCACAATATTTTGCAAAGCACACCCCTCCCATCTGTGGAAGCGCTTCCCCGTCCCGGCTGGCGCGCAGCAAGCACCGCATTCCTGAGCGCTCCGAAGGTTTTCAGCGTTGCCTAGGTATTCGGAGATCAGGTGGTCAAGCCGTAGCTTCAGAGCAATAGGAGCTAACCAGGGACAGTGGAAAAAGATAGAAGTGTGCATCTGGCTGTGCTGCAAACCTCGAGCGGCTCCTCCAGAGGTGTCCCTTTGCTGCAGCACTGGGTTTGCCCTGTGCTCATTAGCCTTGACAGTCTCTCTTGACAGTGTGTCCTCTCTATAATCTAAAGCTGTGCTTGCGAGATAAGGGCTTTGTGTACTGGTTATAAACAGCGAGGCTGGAGTGGAAATTCACAGGGCTGGAAGTCAGAGAGCAGCTTTGCAGCTACATTGAGAAAGCCTCAGAAAGGGTGAGGGCTCCTTCTCTCTGCACATTCAAAGCAGCTTCTCCTCCAGTCTCTCACAGGGCATTTGTTTGTGCTTTGTCTTCTGCTGCCCCCACCTACACAAGTCCTTGTGCTGAAAGGTTTTTCTTGTTTTATTCTGGAGTCACTTTGGATGCATTGTCCTCTCCCAAGTGCTTTGTACTTTTGACAAAGCAAGGTGCTTGTATAACATTGCTGAGGGGGGAGGGAAAATAGCAGGATTGGAGGAAAAACACTTACCTTGGGAAACTTTTAAGAATCTAGTTTTATTTTGTGTCTCAGATCAAAGGCTGATTTTCTCTTGAAATGTCCATAGTTCCATTGTACTTGTCTTCTTGCATCTCTTTGGCTCTTAATTAGTTTGGAAAATTCCCATGTTTATTCACTATGAGAGTACTTAGAGCCCTCCCACCACCATTCTTGCCCTGCATATTATCAGATCTCAGGGAAAAGCTGGACTTGGCAAGTTCTTCTTCATTAAAAGAAAAAGGAAAATCTAACACTTCTATGTGGGTGAAATGAATAGAGCTGAAAATGGTTCTCAGTAAAGGATAGGTGTGGGTTTGGTAAAAGAATATTGTCTAATAGCCTTGGAAATCGTCTAAAGATATAGCAGTAAGAACAAAGACATCAGCTGTGAAAGAATGCACAGCTTTTGAGCTTCCTACCTTCCTGTCCTCCAGCTTTTGTGTTGTCCCAGGCTAATATTCCTTTTCACTCCCCACCTGCTTGGTGGTTTTCAGTGGGCTTGTCAAGGCAAACAAGGTGAAAAACATGGGAAGCTAAAAAATAGGTTTCTAACCATTATCCTGTTTAGAGCAATATTTTATGACTCTGAAGCAGATGCAGAGTCTTACTCCATTCACCTCTGTCCTCAGTGAGCACATACAAAGTGTTACAAGAGCAGCTGTAGCCCAGGACCTGGTGGGGACATAGGAAATCAAGCACAGGAAATATCAGAGGTGTACCCAGGTCTGCAGTAGACGGTCTGTGGAGGTCCCCAGAGTGAGGAATTGAAATAGCAAGCTGTTCATCTTTGGTTCAGTGTTCTTACTGGACTCCAGCATCCAAACTGTTTTTCATTCCTGAGGTTTCTGTGTGTCATCTCTCAAATCTCCTTGTCTGTCTGCCAATACAATAAAAACCTAGACCTTGGGACCTTGGTATGGCCACCCTTCCTTCACTTTTACTGAAGCATCCTGGGTGCCAGCAACACCGATCCTCCTAAACAACAGCAACCTCTTTTTGGCTCCTTGCTCTGACCACTGCATTTCTCATCTCTTTGCTTCTTTTGCTGGATGACTCCTCCCCAGTTTTGCTGGCCCTACCCTTCTTGCCAAGTAAATCTATCCCCCCGGGACCTTTTGCAAAGGTGACCTGGCTGTCACACCCCAGAACCCCATTCTGGCTGGGACACATTCCTCCCAGGTGTCTGCAAAAACATTCTCCTCTCCTTTGAATCTGTGAAAAGCTGCCACTCCTCCCACTCCACCAGCACCTACCAGGTATGTCAGGTGCTCAGGCTGCCTGGTCAGTGTCAAATATTGTCCTTGTGTTATTGATATTTTGTCCTTCCCTCTCTCCTTCACATGAACTTAAACAAAAGTGAGATTGTGCAGAGGATATTAATGGGACTTCATTAATTTCAGGCTACTAAATCAGGTGGATTCAGTTAGGTTCCCTACAGAATCAATAAAGGAAGACAACATCTAATAAACCTCCTAAGTTGTCCTCTTCTCCACCGATTGCATAAGTAGCTTATTTATCTAAGGTAACAACTATATACCCCTGAGGATAATAATAAAAATATCACCCTCCCTCTCTATGCCCAGCTTCTTCTCTGAGGAAGAAAGTGTTGGGGAATTACATGTGTAGTAAAGAAAGGCTGGCACAGGGAGCAAGGAGGAGAAAAACTGAGGGGAGATGAGAATGAGAGACTGGGGTGATGTGAAATGAAGAACAGGAAGTGAGATGAGGTAGTTGAAAGGATCCTCAGGAGCAAATAAACTTAAGAGTTGGAAGTGGAGGAAAGAGCTGCAGAAGAGACTGAAGGAAAAGAGAAGAGAGCAGGAAGAGGCAGTATGATGCTTATCAGAGAAATGTTTGTGAGTGGGCAGGCAGGAAGCAGCCATTAGGAAGTAAAGATACATTCAAAGTGATACTAAATGTGAGTCTGGGGTAGAGGGCCAGCTGCAATACTAAAAAAAGCCTGAGAAAGGAAGGAAACGGGAAGAGGAAGGCAAATAGGAAGGGGAATGAAAGATAGTGAGTTCAGGAAACAAATTCTTACAAACTTTTAAGGAATGACACTGTGCCAGAGGAAGGTTTGGTTGAATCCAATGACAGAAATAGTCAGACTGGAAAAAAAAAGAAGCAGCAGTAAGTGGGGGACAAACGAGCAGAGGAAAGGCACAAAAAGGAGAGGAGGTAAAGAAACCAAGGGTCTTGGCTTGTCTTGGAGTCTTTCCAGGGACTTTAGTAGGAGCAGATTTGGGCCTGGAGCATTTGAAATGAATGTTACACAGACTTTAGCCAGAAGTCATTCTCATAAGTCCTATGTAAAAATTATGTATCTTCAAAGCTTTTGTGGATCTGTATGTATGCAGCCCTAACCCTGCCAATCCCTGCACTATAAAATCCTAGATGATTGCTGCACCCTCTGGGGATTGAATAGGATTTGAGATCTCAAAGTATGTGAACACTTGCTGTTTGGGTTGCACCTTGCCACTGCAAATAGAACCACTGACCTACAAAGTACAGCAGCTTAACTCTGTAAAATAGATACAGATCCAAGGTGTCACAGAAGTGGATCCAAGACTGCTTGGTGTCCACACAAAGCAGCAGTTTCCAGCTAGAATGGTCCCTGTACTTTCTTACTGAATTTCTGATCTGTGATTTTGGAAGGCTGTTCTCTTCCAGACTGTTTTTGCCCTTTCTTTCTTTCAACCCCTTTCCTCCCTCCCTCATCCCCTTTTCTCCTAAGGAATGACCACAGTGACTCTGAAAGTAAACAAAGCACAGGACAGGTTTGGCAGGACCTTTCAAAAGGAAAATATTCCCTCTCCATCTGAGTGGTTATGAATAATGATCTTCATAGCACATTTAGTTCAGACTTCAAAGCTGTTGTCACCGAGGTTGTGTCAAAGTTGATTTCAAATACAGACTGACAAAATGAAAGCACTCACAGGAAATACAATTCTTGCCCAGAACAGATTGTCAGACTACCTGTGGCCACCTGGGTTAAGCTGCTTTTATAAATTATTAGATTTCTCTGCTGAACACCCCCTACTGGCTTTCTGTCCATCATTGCTCTTCCACAGGGAAGTGTGGCTTTTAATGCTGCCTTCGAGAAAGACAAAGGGTGCAAATCTGTTGAGCATCTTCAGAAATGGTCCCTCTGCAGCATCATCAGCACCTGGCACTGCTGCCCCAGGCACTGCAGCCTCAGTTCGATGACTTTTCCCTGGGCTGCAGTAATTTGCCTGCTATCAAGCTGTGTTTGATGAAGATCAGAGCTGAAAACAAGGCTAGATGAAATCTGCTTGGCTAATTTGTGCACCCCACCCTCTGTAACCACTCAGCCTCTCACCCTTTGCCCTCCTCCTAAGAAGACAGTACTTGCTGAACCAAGATGCATTGCCCTGCTCTGAGTCCAGGGTGATGAACATGAAACAAAAAGCACATGAATGCAGGCACCCAGCAGCCCTGTCACAGCTGGATGGAACCCAGTCACTGTTAGGCTGTTAGCATGTTATGCTCCCTGGGAATGACATTGCCCTTTCCAAGATCTGGCAATGTGTGCTTCTTCTCCAAGCCAAAGAGAGATGGCTCCATCCACTTGAAAAAAACCCTCCAAAAGGCAAAACTCCACGGGTAGACACTGCAGACAGTTCATGCAGAATGTTCTGAAGTCCATCTTGCTGTCAGAAAAGCAGGAAGTGCTTTTCCCCCCCTTCTTTTGGACACAGATTAATGGCACTTTGCATTTACTTCCTTTTGCTGTGGCTTTCTGACAGTGATAACCCCAGGGCTGCAGAGCATGGATGGTCAGTACCTACCCATGGACAGAATAGGATCTTGTTCAACTTCTGTGTGTGTCTGCTCTTCGGTGAGACCTCCAGGTGTCTCCTACGAACTGACTGCTTTGGTGTTTGGGTATGTATATGCACATGTAAGTGCCCTGTAATGGGTGTGGAGCAATTTTAGTACATCTAGGCTCTGGAAGAAATGTCCCAAATCAGGTTGATTAAAACAAAAAAACCCAAAAAAACAACCCCAAACAACAACAACAACAACAACAACAAACCAACCAACAAACAAACAAAACAAAACAAAACAAAGAGAGAAGACAGCAGAGTAAATTTTCTCTCTACAATTCCAAGAGGAGTTTTGTGGAATTTTTGTGGAGTTAGAAATTGGGTTGAATTCTGTCAGGAGCTGCTGAGGCTGAAATCTGCTTTTGGCTCAGAGGCCACATCAGATGAGAGGTGCAGACCCAGATTCTGGAAAAATGCATGTGCCTCTGCTTTTGGATGCCAGCAACCTGTTTTTGCAGAGGCACTGAGTTGTTTTTTTGATCTCAGTAGGAGTCCTGGGTGCGTTAATGCTCATGCAAATCAGTCTGCAGGTATCTGAAGTCAGGCAGCCAGAAGCACAGGCGCCCCAAATTTTCAGGCTGCTTATTACATAATCACAGCTCAAAAACCTCTCTGCGTTTAATATTCCCATGTCGATAACACTGTGACTCTAAAGTGTTCCTCAGATGGACCCTGGGATGAGAGTTAAGCCTTCATTTAGCTGGAGAAAAAGGATCCCTGTCAGTAACAGTCATACTTACTATATTACAGGAAAAGGTGTATCAAAAGATCTAAAGTTTTCTTCTTATTCTCCTTGCCCATCCTATGTCCCTGGAATATATTGAGTAAATTCTCTGTGGTTCTGGTTGTGCACACCAGAAATAGTACTCTTGAAGATGTACTATGAACTGTTTTTAGTGCAACACCCAGTAGGGAGGTGGTCATAGCTTTGCTTAGTGGCTAAGGTGAATGTTTTTGAGAAGATCAGGATTTTTTTCCCCTTGAAAAATATAAAAAGAAAGCCAAGCATTTCTTATTATCTTGAAATGCTATACATGATCCAAAGTGATATAGTCTCCTTATTCCTGTTAATTAATATCTTCCTTATAGAAATTTAGGTGTCAATCTTTAAATGAAAATTTCCATCCTGAAGTGAAAAAACAAAAAGTTTCCATTTAACATTTCTGGAACAAATAATTTTCAGGGATGCCAGACAAAACTTTTTCAGTGCTATTTCAATTTTTTTTTTCCTGCTTATTTTCAGCTAGAACGCTTTGCTGCACTTGACCTGAACTTGCAGTTCTTGACAGTCCATCTGAAATGGCTTTTTCCCAGAAAATACACTATTCATAAAAATATCTCATCCAGCTGAACCCAGGATTTTAGTCTTGTCTGGTTGGTTACTGATTTGTAAACTGGCCAGCAGCCTGTAGCCTGGTAGCCAAGTTGTCAAAATGTTGTCTATTTCTGCTGAATGAACTTTTAGGAACTCCAGTGAGTAAGCAGAGCCCTGTTTCATTAGGCAGCACACATCCATGTAAAGTCAAGCTCACCCATGCTGCAAAGAGCATGTTTCTACCAGGTAATGAAATCAGCTGGAATAAAAAGGTATTTGAGAGCTGCAAATAAACTCGAAGCTTCTGCTGAAAGGATAATTGAGAGAGCATGTGCCTTGTCCAAAGGCATTGAAAGCAACCAGAGCCTAAGGGTGAGAGACTGAGAGGTAACATGAGCTACGTTTGGATGCTGGCTTGGGATTTTGTTCAAGGATAACAGGCAGTAAGTGCTGGGGAACTCCTGTGCAGCACTCCAGCAGAAATCTCCTACCTGACTTCAAGGTGGTGTTGTTATTCTCCTCAACTTCCTTACCAGAAACTTGGTGCTGGTGATAGAAAAGACTGGATGTCAAAACGCAGCCAACTAGATGACTTAAATTTTTGCACTTTCTTTTCTGTTGTGTGCCTGATGCAGAAAATAAAAGTGGGTATTGGTGGTCATGATGAGGAATTTCCAAGTGGGAGTTTCAAGGGATGAGGGTTGGAAAGTTTGGGCATTTGGACTGTTTCCTCAGGCCAGCTGCAACTGCTGCAGGGCAGTCATGACAAAAACTCCGTTTTTCTGATGGAAGAGAGATCCACGAGAAGCGTTCCCCGGGGGCGCTGCTGGCCCCAGGCAGGTCGGTGGGGAGGGCCCAGCTCTGCAGTGCCCATGGAAGGAGGGAGCAGCTGTGAGGGGAGAGCGCTGGGAGCGCCTCAGCTGCACCGCTCTCCTGGCGGGGGATCCCTGCCCGGCCTCCTCCTCCAGCCGCAGCTCCGGAGCAGCGAGAGGAGCCTGGCATGGCCCCGCGCCCTGAAAGCACCACGTCCTGGGGGCACCAGGCCCAGCTGCGCCAGGCCCTGCTCTGCTCTGGGCTGGATGAGCCTCACCTGGAATAATGTGTGAAGTTTTGGGTGTCACAATATCAGAGAGATACTAAACTATTAGAGAGGGTCCAAAGGAGGGCACGAGGATGGTGAAGGGCCTTGAGGGGAAGCGTGTGAGGAGCAGCTGAGGACACTTGGTCTGTTCAGCTGGAGGAGACTGAGGGCAGACATCGCAGTCACAGCTTCTGCTGAGGGGAAGAGCAGGGGCAGGCACGGAGCTCTGCTCTCTGGGACCAGGGACAGCACCTGGGAATGGCTGGAGCTGTGTCACAGGAAGGTCAGACTGGATATCAGGGAAAGGTTCTTCCCCCAGAGGGTGTGGGGCACTGACCAGGCTCCCCAGGGAATGGTCACAGCCCCAAGGCTGCCAGAGCTCCAGGAGCGTTTGGACAACGCTCCCAGGGATGCACAGGGTGGGATTGTTGGGGTGTCTGTGCAGGGCCAGGAGTTGGACTCAATGATCCTTGTGGGTCCCTCCCAGCTCAGCATATTCCATGATTCTATGATTCTGGTAGCCATGAGTAGGAGGACATTCCCCTTCCTCAGCCCTGCTTGGCGGGCACTGGAGAGGCAGCCCTGGGCATTGCAGTCCCTCATGGGCACATGGATTGTCCTCCAAAGACAGGAATCCTCCCTGTACAGCAAGGACAAGGCTCCTGGGACAAGGCCTTCCACTAAGGGCAGTTTCAGAGGTTGCAACACGGATCTGGGTTTTCAGGAAGCCGAGATTACCATGGCATGTCCTCCTCTGCCCTGCTGTGCTGTCGGTTTCCCCCCAGGCACTGTGTGAGAAAGTGAGCATGGATTTAATTGCTGTGGTGGCACAACATCCAGATGTTTTGAATACTTCTGTAGATTCCTCCTTGTTTGTGATGTGGTTAAGGCTGCTGGCAGCAAGGTGGGGAGCATTTAATTTTGTGTCAGAGGAGAGAAAGTGATAACCCACTGTGATAGATCAGTGCCTGCTTCTTGCGGGGGCCACCACTGCTGCCAGCAGTGCTGGATGGAAAGGTGAGGGCTGGAGATGCCAGGGACCTCAAAGAATCCTTGGTGAGGGGAACACAGCCTGGGGCAGGTAGAGCAGCTTGGTGGTGAAGGCTGCTGGGCTCAGCCCTTGGCAGGGGGCTGAAGGTGCACATGAGCAGCCAGCAAGGGCTTCTGCCCTGCTCTGCTCCAGCTCAGCACAGCCGTAGCTCTGGAGTACAGATCTCACACATATTCAATCCTGAACAAAGCCTGACTTGGGTCAGCACACCGGATGCAATTTCTCTGGGGGATCCTGGATAAAGTGCTGGGGCTAAATGTTGCTTCTCTGGCTTCATCCCCACCTGGACACAGCCAGTACAGCCCTTCCCCTTGTGGTCCCTGGCAGCCCACACCCAGCCCACAGCCCCATGCACTGGGGTTACTGACTCCAGTTGGGCCCCTCAAGAATGAAGTCCCAGCCCTGCAGTTCAACTGCTGGTAACTGGAACTCCTGTGAAGTCCTGCTGTGTAGTGGACAGGGGGATAATGGGATCAGGCATGCAGGACACATCTGAGCACTAACCAGCATTAAAAACTGACTGCATGAAACAAAATGAGGCTGCTGTTTGAAATATTTACTGCATCTGCTTGTGGAGGATTATGCATTGTGCTTTTCTTTGTCTGGACAGGACGTCCCAAGACACAGCTGAGATTGAAGCACCTCTTCTAGATGAGGATGTTGCTTTGGACAGGCACTGCCTGCTTCTGCCTGAATGTCTAAATATGAACCATCCTTATTGCTCTGTCTGTCTGGTAAGTGCCAAGCACTGATCTTAGCTGGGATCTCATGCTGAAGATGGCTGCTGAGTTGGTGCTTCTGCATGCAATGTTGGTAATGGATGTTCCAGTTCCTAGCTGGGCTCAGGTGTTTAATGTCCATCTGGTTTCAGTCATGCTGTGCCAGTTTATCACACTGAGTTATAGACCCCTGCTTCCTGGGAAGGTCCGTTGGGAAACAACATGTCATCACTGGCAGAAGCAGAAGTAGGTGCAGATCTAAGCTGTATTTCTGCAATCCTTCTGCGGTGAATGTGTGCAGCTGTAACTTTCAGAAAGCTCTTTCTCCTATATCTTTGTCTCCTTGATGGAATGAACAGCCCCTGAGCATCCTTTTCTCCCTTCCTTAGGTTGGGAGATCAGCTCTGCCTCTGTGGCTGTAGCTATCCCACTGAGTTCCTCACCTTATCAGCTGAACTGGCTCCCTGAAAGTGAGTCCATATAGGAGGTGAGATTTTGTTTTCCTTGGTTTCAAAAAAGAAAAATGTTTGTGCGTTTTATATATAGGCTAAGGGCCCACACAAGGAAAAAGTTTCTAATTGTTCCTGATGCAATGTGTTTGGCAGTGAGAAAAAAAAATGTGGGTGGGGAATACAGCACCTACTGCAATTATCCTTCTTGCCTCCTTGTAGGGGGAGGGAAGAGAATGAAAGCAATTTGTCTTTGGCAGGCATTTGTGCTTTTCTGAAGGGCTCTGAAGTTGTTGACTATCAATGAAAGAAAAGATCTGCACACCTAGTGTCATACTTGTGTAAAGATGTAAAAAAATCAAAGCAGCTTACAGAGATAAACTAAATTAATTAATGACTCCTCACATGATCCTAAATGACAAAACTGAACCCCCAAAATCCCCTCAGTGTCTTTCTTGGACTTTACCAGGCAGCAAAGGACCAGAAGGGTTCAAGGTGAGGGGAAATGTCTCAGGGGCAATCAGGGACATTAGGAAAGTACCTGCTGCCTCTGTGAATAGAGCAACACCCACTTACCTTGCAACACCCATGGTCTTTCCTCAGCTCATCTTCTCTGAGGCTGTGAAGATCAAAATACTGGTGTGAGCTGGCAAGTGAATATCTTGGGGATTTCAGAGCCTGGGAATTTCAGCAATCTTGTGTGGAGGTGGTTACTCCTGTGGCCAACTCCTCATCAAAGATGAGAGGGTGCTGGAAGTGTGTGTCACACTGCCAAGGAAGCAGCCAGGAGACTATGCTGTGTTTTGGATAATCAGATATAATGTGTACTGAAGTGAACTTTCTCTCCAGAGGATTTTTATCTTGGAAAGGATGGGGCTTCTCTCTAAAGCCTACGCACAGGGTGGTCTTGATATAGGAGGCCACCAGTGACAGACAACAGTATTGTTTGAAGATACTCCGTGTTCCCAGGTGAATAAAGGGGCAGCATCAGTGAAAGACAGCAGGGTCTGGCTCTGGGAACTTGGGCATCCTGTATGAACCATGGAAGTGCTACTTGTCTTCCATGTTCCTCTACCCTGCTCTCATTCCTCTGCCCAGCCATCAACCCCCCAACAAAGGAGGTACAGGCTCAACAAGACTGGTGGGTCACTCTCAGATGGCTGTACAGAGCAGTTGGGGAGGTCATAATTGAAAAGTAGAAAGTAAATGGTGAAGGCTGCAGCTGAAAGCCTCAGAGAGCTGTGCACATATGAGCTCTTCTGAAGCAAAGATAGCAGGACAGCCATGCTGTGTGACAGTGTGCAAAGACTGTGCCATGCCCCAGGAATTCAGTTTTCCAGCCTGGTTTGCTTGAAAATGAAAATAATTGTGGGTGTGTTGGGTTAGATGTGTGTGGCTTAGATGTCAGAAAGCAGAAAGGGAATGGCGGCATGGAGCACTGTGGGAATCAGATGGCCACGGAGAGCTGGCCCAAGTGGGATCCAGCTGGACTGTGGTTTCCCACTCCTCTCCCCACTTTGGGATGCTTTTCCCCCACTATCCATCTTACACCAGTACTGCTGCTTGTGTGGTTGGGTGGTGAGTCAGACCAAGGAGTTGAAAACCAGCCTCTTCCTTCTGTGCAGGTTATTTTCACCAGGTCAGTGTGCATGGCACCTGCCAAAGGGCTGGTGCTGGCACCAGGAGAGGTGTGGGAGTATGTGAGAGGACCTGGGCTGCAGAGAGATACTCCTTATTGCCAGTTAGGGTGAAGCAGGTTGTGTTGGCTGCTCCCAAGGACATGTAACAGGAGCAGAAAGAACTGGGGAGCTGGTTCTTTACTATGTTTTTATCCTTTTCCCCCTTGCTAGTCTCAGAAGGAGCTGTGTGTTCCTCTGCTTTCCGCAGGTGCTCCTGGAAGCAGTGTATTGTCTCCTGATGCTTTGTAACAACTACTCATGATTGCCCCTGGGCTGACACCTCTTCTTTCCCACACAGGCACATTCATTCCTGTAATTGGATGGATTTACCAATATGTTCTCTATTTGGTTGCACTGTCGATTTTCACAGAGGCAAAAAGCAGCTGACACACTAAGAGAGCTCCTGTGTTCATGGCCTGTGATATTTATTCAATTTTGCTTTGTTTCAGCATCTGTAAGATTTAAATTACAAGCAAATTGTTTGCCTGATTGGTCACATTATTACCACAGATCTTAGTTTGGTGGAGGACAGGAGCTGATGTCACCTCTGAGATGTCCCCAATCCTGGCAAGGCTGGGCTTAGGGAGAGACTCAGTTATAGCACAAAGCCTGTGAATTTTTCATGTGGCTTCCTAGGGATGCTGGCAACACTGCAGTGAAACAGGAGATCAAAAGAGCAAAAGACAACAGGACGTTTATTTTGTGGATTGGAAATTGCTCACTCATTGCATACAGACCACATGTGGCTGCGACCCAGAGGAGGCATCTGTCTTACATAAAAAGAATCAAGGTGGAAGAAGTAGAAGTGAACTAGATGCTTGTTTTCTGATTATGACTGCTTAAATGGCTCTTGAAGAGGTGAATGAATTGATTTTTCCCCTTGCTTTTCTGGCACCAACCTTGGGCTCTAACAAGCTCATTACAAATAGCCTTGTGCCCATTGCTAACAGGTGAAGAAGAGCAGAATTTCTCTTCCTTCCCCTTCCCCTCTGCAGCAGCAGCAGCAGCTATAGCTACAGCTACAGCTGTTCAGCAAAGCCTCACAACATTTCTTTTTTTCCCGAAAAATGACTTCCCAACCCAAGACACAAGGCTTGGTTGACATTTTGTGGAGGAAGAATGAAAAAGGACAGAGCTGAAAAACTTCCCTCTTTTGTAAACAAAAGCTAGGAGAAAAACAGTTGTTTTGAATTTAAAGAAAATGTTTTCATTTGGAAAATTTCCTGAAAGACTTACGGCTGAATGAAAAATATTTCCTTCTTGCGAAATTCTCTCAGATAACCATTTACTGTTTCACAGTTGCCTCTCACACCCATTGCCATGTTCTGTTCCTGGCTTTTCAGCAGGGACTGAGCATCTCTCCCTCTGCCCCTTCCCATACAAAATCCATGGGTTTTGTTGACTTTAATGAAAACTGTAGGTTTATCAGTCCTTTAGGAAGTTGGACCATAGGTTCCTAAGTCTTGAGATGGACTTGGCTTGTTTTTTTGAAATGGGTCCTTTGTTTTGTACAACAGCCTTTTGCTGTGAAATTATTTCTATTGAAATTCTTCCAATTGGGAAATACATGACTTGACAACCCTGGATGCCTCATGCTTGTGAGGCCTTAGGTCTGATGCTGATTTTGTGCAGTCAGTTCATCTGTGTTGGGATTTGATGGATGTCAGCACTGAATACAGGTCTCTGCAAAGTACCATCAAAACAGATTGTTCTGTTTTTCACTCCAGGGTGGGAATTGACTTGGTTGAGAAGGTCGCTGTGAGGGTTTTACTTTTGTAGTAAACCCTCAATTTTTCCTGGGTAGGATATTTTTTGTTGACACTGCTCAGATCTGTATGTTGCACAGATTTTATAAAGCCCTAATTTCTTTTGGCTTTAGCAGAGCAAAGGTGTCACTTCATGCATGAAATTGTTACTGTAGGATGGCAGATCTCTCTGGCCCATTTTCCTCCTGTTCTCTGTAAGGCTGAGGAGATTTCAGTGGCGGGTCTGATTATGTGAATTAACTACTTGGTGAAGTTCTGGCCATGTGAAATCTGTCTGGCCATTAATTATTCTTGATTGCTGATTCCATGGAAATTTTAGGAGTGATCTGGGATGTGAATTGGGGAGGAAGAATCTCTGAGGCAGCATGTTCCAAAGAGCATTCACCAATACTAAGAATAGTTTGAAAAGAAATGCAGACACAGGCAGCCTCTTTTGCTGGTGTGTTTGCTACTGAATTTGCAGGCAATCTCCCTAGATTCATTCCCTAGTGGAGACAGAACCTCCCACCCTGCCTAGGAGGCTGGAAGAAACATGGGCTCTTATTGGACCACAAAGACTCCTCAATGTGTGCTCCTCCCTTTCCCCATTCTGTTTCACATCAGTCAGTTCCCAGGAGACTGATGTGCTCTCTGGAGCCTTTCCTGCAGGAAAAGGCCGGTCAGCACCCCAAGAAACAAGTGTGGATGTGTCCTGCAGCTCTCTGGGCCAGGAGCAGCCCCTCCAGGAAGCCACTAGGAGCTTCAGTTCCTCCCTTGCTTACTTAGCTGGAATAAAAGAATAAGAGTTGCACTGATTGTAGTCAGTAAGGATCTCCATGTACAAGTGGGAATACCATGGTTTACAGAAGTTAGAGAAGCAAAGCACCATGAAAGCTAGCAGTTGGAAACAGAATTAAGATGGAGTTAAATGGAAAGAAAGGGACACATTTTAATGCAGGAGATGATTAACCTTTGGTACAGAGGAGGTGAATTCCTCATTCTGCAGGGCTTTAAATAGAAGCCTGCTCAGATCCTGGAAGCACACGTTGGCCAAGTGAAAGTTACTGACCTTAGCCCTTCCCTTGGTGAACACTCCCAGCTTTCCTTGTTGTGATCATCCAAACTGACTCTTTGCTTGCCTCAGCTTTCATGCCACCCCTGCTTCTTTTCCTCACTTTCTCCTGACAGGTCATGCACTCACATCTTTCCGGAGCCTACTGGAAACAATACCTGCTTTGTTTGAGCTGTCTTCAGTTCCTTCTCTTCACCTTGTCAAACACCAGGAAGGGTTGACTTGGAAACTTTGTCCATTTAGCGGAACTTGGCTTCAAGTCAACAACCCCAGGCTAACAGTGTTTATCAGGCAGTAGGAGATCAATTCTAATTCCTGAACAGTTATCATTCTTCCTGTTGTGGCTGTTCTCCAGCACTTTGAGATGCTGGGAAACTTTATGCAGAGGTGTTTGCAGGAGGCAGAGAGATTGATGTTTCCCTGCAGGTTTTACAACTGATCATATCAGCCATAACGACCTCCTCTCTCTTATGGGAGGGCGCTGTGTTTTCCCTTTTTTCCCCTAAATGTTGGTTGTAGTTTGTGGCAGCCAGCTCAGAGCAGTCACACAAAGAAAGTCTGCCTGGTTTTAAATTGGTATCTCAGCCTGGTTCCTGTGCTGGCACTGAGGATGGTAGAGAAGCATGCACTTGCTTTTGTTGACAAATGGACTACACTGAAGTAAACAGGTGTACTTCTCCAATTCTCTGTAGCAATTGTCAGATTATTTCTTTCCCATTTGTACGTTTAGCCTGCCCCAGTCTGCCAAGACTCACAAGAAACAGATGTCCTGCAGAGTGACAACCTAAGCCTTACCTGTGGAGGGAGCAGAAAGTGCTCCCAAAACAGAGAATCTCTCAGAACCCCTAGAGAGGCCTCCATGGAGAATAATATCATAGAGATAAGAAACCGCTTGCTAAGTGACAATTTGGAAATAGAATGCAAACCCCCTTTGTGGACCCTTCTGTTATCTTTCTGTAATATTAGTGGTTCATTTTCTTCTAGCATTAATAGGCTGGTTTTGAATGTAAAATCCCTTAGGGATTGGTTAAGTTTAGAATCTCTTTAGTTATTGGTGCAAGTTGTAAAACCCCCAAAAGATATAAAAACCCCTGAAAAGTTTTAAATAGCAAATATGCTGATTGGATGCCTTTGTAGCTAATAAACTACAGAATTGTGCCTTTCTACATATTCCGGTCTCTTCACTTTGCTGGCTTATGGCACTTAGCAGGCCAACAATACAATCCGGGCACGGCTCGCTAAGCCCGTGTCGCTGAGGGCTGAGAAAGCAGCCTGGGGACCCCCCTGACACCCAAGAACCCCGACGACACTTACCCTTCAGTGGACATCTAGCCAGGGGTGGAGAGACAGTCAGTAAGTAGACAGGTTGCCTGAGTTATGATGACTAACCCTGGAAGATGGTCATTAAGCACTGTTAGTGCTGTCCTTTTGAGCAAATGAGGCCTGTTACAGCAGGGATACAACAGTACTACCACAGGGGAGGAGGAAAAAGGCTGTTTCATTCACTGGTGACAATGGCACTGCTGGACCCAGCTTGGGCTGAGCTGGTTGCTGAGCATCCACATCCCATTCCCCCTTTTTCAAGGCAACAAGGTGAAGAAAAACCAGACTGGAGGGATGAAGGGGAAGATAGGCTCTTGCCCTCTTTTTCTGCCCTGGCTTCAAAATGGCATAAAACTTTTCAGTTGATTAGGGAAAACAGGTAGGGACACCTAGAATGAGAAACTGATGTGATTTTGTTCACAGTCCTGTCTTACATTTTGTAAGACAAAATGGAGTTCTGGCTGCTCTGGCATTGATTTCTTAGCACCTCATATCCTTGCTTATTTTGGAAGTTGGTCCTGGGAAGCTGATCCTCACCTGGCTCTCTATTGGGCTCTTAGGAGTTGCTTGGGCGGGGGGTGAAAGCTTGAACCAGGCTGCAAACCTTGCATTTCTTCTGAAGCAGCTCATGAAGTTGCACCTTTATCCCATCAGGTGGGTATAATTTAGCTCAGCTTCCAGTTCTGCATGGTGAGAAGGCTGCAGCAGAACTGAGCAAGGTGTGCCTGGGGTGAACCCAGCAGATCCCTGGGTGGGTGAGAGTCCAGTATGGAGAGACCTGACTTGTGGTAAATCCACCTGTTCCTGTGCTGTTGGAATACTTATACTGACACACCAGCCTTTTTTTGAGGTGATTAATGAAGTACATTTGGTTTTCGGCTTCATACTGTGGCAGTGCATCTTTTCTCTCCTCGCATCTTTCCTAAGTGGCTCATTCTGCATTGCTTGGAAGCTGCTTAGGTTTCAAACTGAGGTCAGCATGTTCTTGTTTGTGCCTCAGACGTGGCATCACATCGGGGAGAAGTGAAAACCTTTCTTCCTACATAATTAAAAAATGCTGCTGTCAGCAACCTCTCTAAGTTCTCAGGGTGTGTGGATAGCCACTGAGGTCTTCTTTGACACCCTTGCAAAATCTCTCCTGGTCAGTGCCGGGGAGCTGGGTGGAGGAACTGTGCACCACCATGCTTGTGGCAGTTGTAGTCTGCAAACCTCTGCATTGTCCATGCTCTCTGTGCTGCTGTTGGCCTGGGAGCTTTCCTTTGCAGTTCAGTCAGTTTTGAAAATGGAAGGAAGATATACTGGACATGCACTGCTGTACCTCTTCTGTCCCAGAGCCTCCAAAAGATGTTCTCTGGACTCAAGACTAGTTCTTGAGCTGAGACTAATTCTCACTGGAGCAATAGCAAAACCACTGAGAAATTCCTCCACCATGCCTTCAACCTGCAGCATTTGCTATTGTTCAGAGTGCGAAAGAAAGCTGTGCCAAGGTGTAGGATACATCTATTTCCTCTTCTAAAATTAGAGGAAAATGGCCTTAAGGGACTGAATTATGGAGGAACACACCTTGTTTCCTTCTTGCTTGATGTCTTGGCTCAGAAAGGGGTTTTCTTACTGCTTACTCTTTGCCTTTGTGTTTTAAAAACACAAGTGAAAGGAAACAATAAATAAACAAATATTGAGCAAGGAGCGGCTGTGTGCTCCTAGCTCACACATCAGCCAGATTGTCATGGGTCATCCTGAGCTGTAGATGGGATCCAAACATTTTAACCTGCCATGAAGACATGGATCTGTTGAATGAGACCAGAGGAGGGCCACAAAAATGATCAGAGGGCTTGAGCATCTCTCCTAAGAGGACAGGATGAGAGAGTAGGGTTGTTCAGCCTGGAGGAGGCTTCAGGGAGACCTTAAAAAGGCTTGATGTATCTGAAGGAAGTCTACATTATAGTTGAAGGGGGACTTTTTACAAGGGCATGGAGGTGATAGGACAAGATGGAATTATTTTAAGTGGAAGGAGTCTAAGATTTTATTAGATATTAGGAAGAAATTCTCCCCTGTGAGGGTGGTGCAGCCCTGGCACAGGTTACTCAGAGAAGCTGTGGCTACCCCATCCCTGGCAGTGTCTAAGGCCAGGCTGGACAGAACTTGGAGCAACCTGGGATAGTGGAAGGTGTTCCTGTCAATGGCAGGGGTGGAATGAGATGAGCTTTAAGGTCTCTCCCAACCCAAACTATTGTGATTCTTTAAGTTGCTCCCACCAGAGAGCACTGGCTTTGGGCTGAATGCCACTGACAGGATGTCTTTGTTTGCTGTGGCATTTCGTGGTACCTCTCTGGGCTGGGACGTGTTTGTTTGGTGTGGCTTTTGGTGGCACCTCTGGAGCAGGGATGTTCAGAAACCCTCCAGAGGCCTCATGCTGTCAAGAGCAGCAGGAACCCCATGCAGGGAGGAGTTTGTGCCACCTCATCTTGCCCTCCCCTCACCTCCTGGTTAAGGATGACCACTTGAAAATACAGTCCTGCTATGCTGGAAGAGAGGGGCTGAGTTTCTAGACTGGTTTGCAAAGATGAGTATTTTCCAAAACCTCTTGCTCTCAGAGTCTTTGATCTGGCCTCTTAAGCAGGCTAAAAAAGATGCATCAGTCACCACAGCAACTAATTTTTGGTTTTTTTTCTTCTACGTCCACTCCAAGAGAAGGAAGAACCAGGTACATGTATCCAGTCATTAGAGGAGTACTTGGCTCATCTCTCAGGACAGACAGCAAAGTAAATATTTCAAGGGACAGCCTTAAGTTTTCCAGTACTTCCCAGGGAAGATCAAGGCACTGCTCCTATGTGTTTGGGCAGGGGGAGCCTGCAGGTTTCATTTCCTGACTGAAAACAGCTGCTATGTGCTATACTCTTAGCACTCTTACCACAGCTCTTAAAAAGAAATAACCTTGTAGCAATGACTGCACCAACAAATTTGGCATTCCTGCTTTTATATTAAATTTTTTTATTGAGATGATGTAATTACAAGCATTTTAAAAATTATTTGCAACTCACTGGCCCTGAGAATAGGCTTGTTTGTTTTTGTTTTCTTACATTCATTTGATTCATTCCCTTAGCCCCACACCTTAAAAAAACAAAAGCCATCATCAATAAAAACACTATAATTTTATTTTTTTTAAAAAAAGACCTCAATCTCTGGATTCGCGTACAGTTGCAGTCTGACAAAAAAGATATGGAGAATGTATATGTGGAGTTTGAAATCTGGGGAGGGTGGCAGCAACTTAGTGTTCACAGAAAGGGCCCCAGTAGTGTTCTCTGGATGGAGAGGCAGTCAACAGATTTCAAACTTTAATCAAAAAAATATTCTGCTATGGAACTGCAGCATGTCCTACCTGACTGGCCTGTGGCTTGTTGAGGCTTCTAGCAAGCTGCTGACAATGAAGATCCCACTTAACTTTTGCTTAATCACTCAACCACTTAGAACCTCTGCTGGGTGCTGAGGTTAGCAAGGATCTCTGGAGGTCATCTGGTCAAACCCCCTCTGGTCAGACAGGGCCAGCCAAGCCCAGTTGCCCAGGATCGTGTCCAGGTGACTTCTGTGTGTCTCCAAGGATGAAATGCTTTCTCTCTTTCCCCACTTGCTCGGGTGGCAAAAGCAGAAAGCTGGCTGTTTTGCTGCTGGCAAATTCTACACTGGGAAATCAGAAACTGGAGGAGAGGGGGAAGGCAGGTGTCAATGTTGGTGGAAAGACAATGCTACCTTTGCTAGCCCTGGCAAGCAGCGAGGCATTCCTATGGCTTATGATGTTAATGCTGTCTGCACTCCCATGGATCTGCCAGTGGATGTGAGGTCAATGGGACTCTACCTCCTGCAGCTGCTCTAGCCTGCCACTACTTTTTTTAGTCATATCTGATAAACTCACTACAAGAACCCAAGAGCAGCTCAAATCCTGAAGTTCCCACAACAGGCCCCAAGGCCCTGCAGTTCTGGCAGTTCCAGTGTCACCCACACCATTCCCTTTGCCACCAGGAGACCTGGCAGGAGACAGGAAGGGCCTCTGTGGGACTGGCCTGTTCTGAGGTCAAAGGCTACTTTCATTCCAACTAGCATCAGCCTTGAGAGAATTCCTTCTCTGTGATTGTGATGACATTGTCACACCCTTATGTGCGAACTGGGAAGAGTTTCCAACAGCCTCAAACATTTTTCCCTTTGACTTAGATTCTGCAAGTGAAAGTGATTATATTTCTTTATAAAGGTGTACATTTCCACTATAAAGCTTCCCTATAGGACAGCATGTGTGCTTTTCCTGTCTTACCCTGTGATGAAGATGGACTTAGTTTGAAAGATAATGGTGAGGAAATGGATGGATTGTCTCTGGTTCTCAGTATTTTGCAGTGTGCACCTTGGCCATGACAAAAAGCTGACTCATCAAAGCACTTTATACAGAAAGTCTCTATTGGTGTTTTGTCCCTCACCATCTTGTAACGGAAGGTGAAAGAAAATAATGCAGTTATGCCATTGTCTAGACCACAGCAGAAAAGATGAATCATTCTCTGCAAAAACTTTGTTTCTTTCTACCACTGGACACCCAAGGATCCAGCTAGAGCCTTTCTTTACATTGGTACTTCTGACCACACTCCATCTGTCAAGTTCACCACTTCACTCCAGCTCCTGAGACCTGGCTGCAACTTGGGAACCCTTGAGCAACATGACAGAGTAACTCCTTGGACCTTTGGTCTCTCAAGGGACCTTAGATTTCAGGTCTGTGACTACTGAAGTCCCACAGTGTCTCCCAATCTCATGCCTCATGAGCTCCAAGCACTTCAAAGTCAAGACAGAGACAGGTGACACACTGCTGAAAAACACTCCCCTATTGATTATTTTGAGGCAGAACAGATCAAGTACATGGTGCACTGGGACTTGTAACTTACTGTGATTTTATAGAAAAATGTGGCTGGGAAAAGCTCAGGGAGAAATGTACACCCTGTCACTCCTCATCAGATACCGGCTCAGAAAAATCTCTTCTTGTTGTATGATGCTTATCTACACCCTTAGCAAAGATGTTCCTTCTATGACCTGTGACTCAATATTAAGTCTTTGGTGAGATTGGCCTATCTCTGTTTAAACACAGGGGACACTGTTCATTGCCGAGTGCCATTTTTCCTGGATAGATTAACCCTCTTGTTAAATACGTGGAAAGATCAAATGCCATGTTGGTTTAATAGCTAATAAAAGCTCTATCATGGGAATGTACCTTGTTTTTTGGTTGAAATGGATTAGATTAGCCTTTTGACTTTTTTCCAGATCTAGTTTCTTTTATGTTTCCATTAAAGAGGCTTTCTGCTTTTAATGCACTTCTGTGGACGTGCTTTCTTTCAGGCACCATGTGACTCCTGCAGTTTCCCTATACACCCTCTCCCTCTGCAAGCATCATTTCTCCTGCTAGATCTTCCTTCCATTCAAAGGACCACTGCTGATGGATCACTGGACACCACAGACATTCCTATCCTGGTGGTCCAAGCTGTGAAATGAAACAGGCCAGCCGTTTCTCTTGTTTGGGCATCAAGGACTGCTGAACTTTCTGTGACCAAACTAGGCATAGCTCTTTGCCTCATGCCAAGGACCCTCAGTGCAGCAAACCAAATGGAGGCACCTTGCAACCAGAACAAAACCCCAAACCAAGAAAGCATGGCTGTAGGGTTTTTCTCTTGTCTTAAATGATGTTAAAAACAGGCAAGCTGGGACAAGCTTCCTTGGTGGCAGAGCTGTAGGATGGGGGAGGGCAGTGGGAGGTATAAAAAAAAACAAAAAAACAAATCCCAAAACAAAGCCAAAATCAATTATAAGATATAAGTATAGCTATTTGGTCTCTAGTTCTCTAACATCAGCTTTTAGAGTGGTGAATCATCTACCTCTCCAGCAGAACAAAATGATCCTGGAGAGGCTTCTGAGTAATACAAACCATGTGATGAGTCCCTTTGCTTTCACCCTATGATGTAAAGAACTGTCCTTCACCTTTCACCCCAAAATTGCTAGCAGGTATGAGAAACACCCTTCCTTCTATAATTACCGATGCTTCGTCTTCCCTCTTTATAGAAAACTCTGAACTGAAATTCACAACTCTGCATTGTGAATATACTGGGGGGATTACATATATATTTATATATATATATGGAAGTTATATATATATATATATACACACATATATATGTATTTGTCCCCACCCTCCTTTCCCCCTGCTCCATTCTATCACTTCTTTGCTGGAAAGAGGGAAAGATGTTAACTGATAGTCACTTGCAGAGGTTTGTCACATTTATTTTTCTCCTCTCCGGAGCACTTAGGTGATTGGTTTTGGTCCATATTCCAGCAGTTAACAGCCACTCGGAGTATTCTTTGTGAGCCCAAGCTATGCTGGGATGGCAGCCCAGCCTATATGTGAAGGGTGTCTCCTCTTCATTTGACAGGTATGTGTGAGAAATTCTTTTGGTAGCTTCAACACATTTCCCAGTGGCAGCACATATAAATTGATCCAAGCAAGCTGGAAGCCTTGAGCAAATCTCTTCTGTGTTGCTATTGTTTATGCGGTGTTGTGTCATGAGACTTGCACAGAAAATAAGAGCACTCTATTTCCATAGGAAAGCCTTCCAAAAACAAAAAACCAAAAAAGAAGAAGCATAATCTGATGTCTTGTCCTATGTGAGATAAGGGAAGTCAAACTGCATGTTTATTAGGGAAAAAAATGACAAAAAAACCCCAAAACTGAAACAAACCAAAAAGAAAGGAAAAACTCAAGGGAGACTTTATAGGAACAGTGAAGTAGTGCATAAGTCCAGGCTTTCTCCCCTTTGCTTTCCTGTCAGCACCACTTCTGCCTGTTAGTTTGTTTTGTTAAGGTGCTTCAGGTCCTGCATGGTCTTCAAGCTAAGAGGCAACCTCAAGTACTGCTCCTGTGTTGTTGCTTCCCCTCCCAAGCCTTGCCGACCGTCGGGCAGATGTTTCTCCCCTGGACCCACAGAGGTGGTGCACCTGTTTCCTTCAGCACTCATCTTCTTGGTATATTTGTTCATCCAGTTCCTGGGATTCAAGGTGCTCAAGGCGGTCTGTCCGGCCACTCATGATCTCATCTGGGGTCTTCATGAACCTGCAAAACAGAGAAACAAGTGCATTTCTCAGAAGTCTCAACTCTTCATCAAGTTGTTGATATCCCTGAGCTCTACAGCTCCCAAGATAATCTTAGCTGTATCCTCCCAAAGCCTTAGTATTTCCCAGCTTCTCCCCAGCCGTCTTCCCTCCTCCATACCTTGAAAGGAAACAAAAAAATCACTGGCATTTACCCTGGCTTTTTGAAAGCCCATATCTGAACCAAACCCCATAGTTTTTTCCTAAGAATGATATTTATTTCTTCTCCCTCATATTGTTTGCTGTTGTTGTGTCAGATGACAGCTTGGCCCAGGTACACTCATGTGTGGTGTCTGGTGACAGAGACATGAAAGGTGTTTATGATCAGCATATTTCAAAGTACAAGCCCTTGCAAGGTGTGGGGAGGCACAGGGCTACTGGTTTGTGCAGGTCTGTGTGTGAGTGAGAAGAACATGAAACACAAAGGAACAGAGGGGGGAAAAGCCAAGGTCCAAGTCAGAACAAGTTCCAGGGAATGGAAAAAGCCCTGAAGCAAAAATGTTTAGGGCTAAGTAAGCAAAGACAGTCTCTTCCTGTGTGCTTGTAGCAAGTGTGACTGCAGTGAGGCAGCATCCTCTGTAATGAATGCCATGGCTCCCAGCACTACTGTCTCAAGGCAGTAAGTCTGCAGGGTGCTGGAGACAGAAACTGCCTCTGGGGAGGCACGGCAGCAGAAGGAAATGAGAAAGGACATCCACCAGCCTGCAGTTTCAGTCTGCAGTCTTGGTTTTTGCCAGGATGCTTTTGTATATTACTGCATAGAGGTAGCACAGAAAGACCCTGCTTTTTCATTTTCAATTTAATGGTATAGGAAGAGAGAGTGGCACAGGAAGGATGAAACCCAAAAAAAATCAATTTCCCAAGTCCCAAGCAATTCTGGAAAAATTAGGATGAGAGATGCTTATGCTGGAAGTGGTACAAAATTTCACAGTCTTTCATTAACAATGTTCTGGTTAACATGCAGTGGTATGAAATGTGTTGCTTGTAAGAGCTGATTTTATTTCAGGTTGATGATATGCTCAGTATCCTTGTCCCAGTGAAAACAAAAACAGCCAAAAGGAGCCTCATTACTATCACTGACTCAGAATGCTCACTGCTAGAGCCTCTCAGCAAACACACAGCATAGCCTGGAACTAACCTTTGGCCACCCCTTCTAATTCTGGAAATCATGTGCATATATGCATTTAGGGTGAAAATAAAAAGGCTATGACTCACTGCTGTGTCACTGCTGGAAAAATGCTGCTGCTACAAATGGTGTTACGGTGGTGAAAAACTTGTATGCAAGAGTGGTGAATCAGTGCCTGGCAACACACTGAAAATGCACCAAAGCCCACAGCCAGACTGTGCCCTGATTTAAACCCTGTGACTTTCTTGTTGATCTTGCATGACAATGAAATCAAAACAGAGTGGTCCCTGGTCCCACTGCCCTCCCTTCCGTGTGGGGCATGGGCTAATGTGAGCTGCACTGCAGGACTTTGGGTATTCCTTCTGGTCTGTGCTTTAAGCCACATCAAGGAAACCACAGTGTAGGTATTTGCAATAGCATATGATTCCTTTAAAAAAATACAAACAAAAAACAACCCAACCCAGAACTGCATGAAAATTAAGAAACACTATCTATGACCTATTTTGTTGCAGAAGACACCCAGCCAACTTATTAGAAATCCTTTTCTGACTCCATCTTACTTAAAGCTCCATACAGATATCTGCAGTTGACAACTGCCTACACATTAAAGTCACATTTCCCATTATTTCTGTGTTTGCAAGGAATAGCCAAGAAAGGCACATTAATGACTTGATTTTTTGCAGCTGCTCTTTTTCTCTTCAGATATAAATAGGTCTAAGAAAATAACATCAAAACGTTTTTATTGGGAATTGTGCAAAGAAATGTTTTGCTGGGTTTTTTATCCCAGTTTCCAAAGGAAATGAAGTTTATATAGCTCATGTTTAATGCTCTCTGGTGACCTTTGAATCTGTTGGTCAATTTAGCCAAGTCTGACAGAGGAACTGAGGTCTCCAAGGGCATTAAGTTACAAAGGTTTTGAGAAAATAGGCAGCCTGGTTGAGAAGAGATGGACTCCTGTTTTGTGTATGCCCCCACTGAAGGGAAGGCTTCAAGAGAAGCATTCACTATTCTGCATCGGGAATTCCCCCAGAGCAATGCAGTCTTCACACAAGGCCACAGCGATACCCTCGGTACTGATGGAGCACCTTGTTTTAACTTTCCACCAGAAAAAAAAGTTACTATTGAGCACCTGATTTTGCCCATTGAGAACCCATTTTGCCATTTCTTTCCTTCACTCTCCTTCCCACATATGATGTTTCCTTCTAAGAGCTGACATAAACAAATCATTCCACAGAACCCTTTTCAGTTTAAGATAGTTTGAGTGCTAATGCAGTTCTGTTAGCTATTTAAGAAAACAAATTCCAATATTGCCTTCCTATTGTCATCATTTCCAAGCACACTGCTAGATCCCGGCCACTGACAGCAAAACAGTCTTTTGTCTGAGTTTAGTGCTTTGAGGGTCAGACATGCACTAGGATTTGCTGGTGTTGTCTGAAGAGAACTGGAGTGCTCTCACTCTGTGCCATCTGCACTCAAGTCTGTACAAGTAGCTCCCTGCTTTAATGCTGTTTCAGGCCCTATTTCCTAAATTCTTGGTTGTATCATCCAATCCAATGTGTTGGGTCTTGCACTCCCTCTCTTCCTTGAAGGCAGCACCAAAGACGTGGTCATCAAGTGCTTCTCTTCTGCGATGCCCTTGCAGAAATGCCTGATCCCTGCTCAGCTTTCACTGGCAGCTGTGTTTGAGAAGTCAATTTGGAGTAGGTCTTCCAGCAGTTTGGCTGAATCATTTATCTAAGGTCTTAAACAATGGTACAGCCTACACGAAGAAGGGAAAAGACTTCTATTGTCTCCACTGATCATTGAGACAGGCCTGTGTTTTTTGTAAATTGGTGTGGCTGCCTTGAAAGCTGGGAAGCATTGCTCTTGACAGCTTTTACAAATGTATGGCCTGTGTTATAACTGTGGCAATGAGGTATCCCACACACAATTCCATCCTCCATCCTCAAAAACTGATTCCATAGAAACTAAGTCCATAGAAAGAAATGGCAAAGAAAGAAAATTACCTGAACAAAAGCCTTTGTCCTGGCTCCTTCCGGATAATATTTAGTTTGTAGTAGTGGCGTAGGGCTCTGGACATTTTCTCATAAGTCATATTTGTTCTGTTCTGTTTATTTCAAAAGAAAAAAGGAAAAAAGTGGTGTGATGATTCATTAAAACCTTCCAAAGCCCCAAAATGAGTTGCAGCTACCTAAAGTAATCAAGACAGTTCAAGAAATTACATGTACCATTTTTTGCTATTTGCAGGCCCATTCTGCACCCACAGCCCTAATCACCAAAGTTTTGTGGGTCTCTTTTCACTCAGGACAATTTAAGCAAAAATTCCAAAGAAGGTTTTTCTACAGTTGGAACACAGATAACAAAGGACTTAATTAAGTACAAGAGGAGACATCAGGTGGAGGGAGATGCTCATGCCAAGTGGGATGTGACAGGGTTGCTCTTAATGAAAACACCTGTCAGCAATCCCTGCTTGGAGCACTGTTTCTCTGGGAGTCCCCTGCATTAACTAGTTAATGCTCACAGAGCACTGTGGGGATTGACAGCCTATTTCTCCTCTTGTTACACAGGTGTAAATCAAGAAGTCAGTTGGGTTCTACATCTGCTTCTGTGACAAATCCTCCCCTTCATTCTGGCAGCTGTTGGCCCCAAAGGCCATGGCCAGAGCACTGAGGTATACTGAAGTGTCAGATGATTCATTAAAACCTTCCTAAGCCCCTAAAGGAGATGGCCCTGCTGAAGCTTAGTGTCACAAGACAGAAGTGATGGGCACTGGCAGAACTGTACGTGGGCAGCCTCCACGTGACTTGGAAGAGCAGGATCAGCCCCTTAGGCTATGTTTACATGAAGAACATTTTTCTGGTCCAAGGAGCAGTGGTTGCTGTCTGGCAGAGACTCCCAGCAGAGACACAACTCTGTTGGCAAAGCTGTGTGTGTAAAGCAGCCGCCTCGCCATGGGCAAAAAACACCGAACCAGTAGAAGCATGTTTTTGTTCTGGGAGCCTCCATGTCAGGAGTTTGGCTTCATCAAAGGAGACTGACCCACCTGCCTAAAATGCCCAATAGGAGCAGACCCCCTGTGCTTGCCCTGACTACAGTAACTCTGCTAACGGAGGCCACATCAAGAGATCCTGTGGCAATGAAACACGATCAGGGACAGTTTTCCCTGCAAAATCTAGACTCCTCATTGGAAACCTCCCTGAAATACCGTGTGTGCTTCTCCCATTTCTTATATGCTAAAAGGCCACTGTGTTGCCCAAGAGGCCAATAGTATGAAAGAGCTTCAGTTTTAGACATCCAGCATGAGACATGATGGCATGGCACAATTATTTACATGAAGGTCGGGTAAGCTGCCAAGTTTAATAAAATTTCCATTAGCCCATATCTTCAGCATGTTCAGAACCACACAGATGACAGCATAACCCTCTGGTGTGTCAGCTACTCCTCCCATTTTTGTGTTGTCTGAGAATCTGTCCCACCATCCAGGTCATTAACAGACATAGAGTACTGCCCCCAGAATCAATCCCTGTGGTAAAATGACTGGTGACTGGATTTTGTGCCATTGATCACCATCTTTTCAGCCCAGCAGATCAGCCAGTTTTCAATCTACCTCACTGTATTCTCCTCTAAGTCATACTTAATTAGTCTGTCTTTGAAGCTGTTATGAGACAGTCTCAAAAGCCTTTCTAAAATCAAGATAAGTTATATCCACTATTCTCCCTGAATCCACTGAGCCAACCATTTTGTTGTAGATGAATATCAGAGTGGTCAAGCATGATTTCCCTTTTGTGAATCCGTGCTGACTATTCATACCTTCATATGAATATACTTATATACATATACAGAAATATCTATACATAACTCAGCCCAAACTGTAAAAATCAGTAATGACTTTCCAGAGAACAAAGCAGGAACTGCCCTCTTGGAAGGAAATACATAATCCTGCAGCATTTGGTGTCTGTCACAGGGCAGCATTTGGGATCTGGGAGCTGCTGCAGACAACACAGGAACTCAGAAAACTCTGGCTCTGTAGTACAGAGGTCCTTATGAACTACATCTCATCAGAATATCCTCAGCATCAGGTTTCGAGAGGAAATAAGATGCCTTGAGAGAGAAGGACTGTTAATTCTTGCACTCCTTTTAACTTTATAATTACATGTATTTATAACTGAAGACCTTTAAACCAAACGAACAAGTTCTCTGTATGAAGAATTTGTTTTAGTGCTTCAGGATGGATGCTTTGTGTTTCTAATGTACGTAGAATAAAAGATTACAGTTTTCCAGCAGTAATTTATATGCCATCCTTTCTTCTTTCCCCCTGTTTATAACTGAGTCCTGTGATGCTACAAGAGGTGAAAGCTACAGGAGGAAAATTGCATTGCTTCCTTACCTTGTGGTTTCCCCACAGACGGGCCAGCCCATTGGGATCCACTATCCGAAATATTTTGGATTCCTTATCTTCCCATCGGATGAAATTTTCGTACCGGCTGTCAGAAAGCAGCTGATAAACATAATCCCAAAGCAACCTACAGTCTGTGAAGAGAGAAACAAGAAAATAATTACTTTTCCTTTTTTCCTTGGGATTAATTCTGGAAACTTTTTGGGTGGTTGTGTAGTGAAACGACATTTGGGATCAGGGCTGAAACAGCTGCTGCAACCTGAAATGAGAATGGCTTGGCTGGTATCAAGTAATGTTTGCAAAATGGACTGGAATATACAGCCTCTTCTGATGCATCCCAGTTCTCTTGACACTGACAGAGCATCTCCATCTCATCAAAAGCTGTGTGATGTGACCTGCTGGTCTTAGTTGTGTGTTTATGGTTGTACTGAAGCACATAAAGCTCACACTGTTGGCCCTGATGCTGTTGCTGACTGTTTTATTGGAGAAATCACGAATCTTGCAACCTGCTCTCCCTGCTTGAGGCTGCCCCTTTCTGTGCTAACATGAATCTAAAGCATGGGCAATATTACAGCTTTCCTTTGTAGACTCCATGTGATATAAAACTGACAGCTTCTACCATTTTCAATTTGATTTTTTGTTTTACTTTTTAAGGTTCCTGAAAAGAAACAACACGTAAGTATTATAATTACTTGAGTGCTATCGAGAGGTTAAATACTTTCTATTTGGATAATTGAATTCAAATTTCCTCTTGGCAAACACTCCTTAGGTCGCTAATTAAAGGTCTAACAGACACTTAAGTTTTAGTTTAGTGTTTTTCAGTTTCATGGCAGTCTCTTGAGACTGAGGAAGCCAAGAACTGAGCTGCTCCTACTTCCTGTTTGCAATGTGTGTGTGCAGCACAGAATAACTGGGAATATGGAATATGGAATGTGAATTGTACAGAGCTGGGGGTACTGCTGCTGTCAGAAACATTGGGGTTTTCACAGCTCAGCTCTCCAGATTTCTAAGGTGGCTGTGGGGTTGCATTTTCCTTTAAAGCAATACCAGCCTCTGAGAAATGGCTTGTTAGAGTTGTTCAAGGGCTGGCAACCAAAGACATCCAGCTTCTAAGTGCTGAAATGGATTCTTGTCAGCCTGTCTTTCTATTCCTGTCTGTCTGTCTGGGGCTGGCATGTGTTACAATGGGGATGGTGGCATAGGAATATAACATACTTTTTGAGAAAGGATATGAATAACATATTTAGTGAGCACACCTGAAATTGATAGAGATTTTAAAGGTATTTTCCCACTTTCAAACTGCAAACCAGTACTATCTCTAAAACCAGAGCTTAGTTTGCCAGTGCCCTTGCTAAAGTCTCTCCCTGCCAGTACTACAGAGAATAAAGCAGCTGGTTTTGAAGAGATGACATCTGGCAAAAATTGTGGGTTCCCATTCTAGCTAAAACCTACCCTGATGGTCACCTCATCCATGACATCTACAACAGGAGGAATGTGAAAGGCAAGAGATAAGATGTTTTGGTTGGAAAAACCTTATTTTCATTAATACTTTTCCCAGAAAATAAATTTCCACAGAAAAATGTCCATTCCCATTTGAGACTTTTCTAGGTTTTAGTTTAAAGAATGAAACCTGGGCACAAGTTTCCCTGGAGGGAAACTGAGTGAGAGGTCTGAAAACTAAAGTTGAAAGCTACCACTAGAATTTCTGTCATTCCCCCTCTCACAAATTCACAAAACATAATTATTACATTGCCTTTCTGTCAATGTTTTTGCACACATACACACACACGATAAAAGCTTCTTTTCTGGACTTCATTTATGATTCAAGACAAGGGAGATTATATTGCTCTTCTGGTTCATGCCTTTTAATATTGTAGGAGGTTTTCAGATAAAAGGGTAGTAAGGCCCCACTTACATGGTTCTTTGACTTATGTGCAATTAATTCCAATTAACTCTTTCAATACAAGAAATTTATAGAAAATGTCTTTTTTAGTGCAAGAATCCTTGGGGTCAGATAGAAGGATGGTGCTCCTGCAGAGGCCAGTCAATGTCAGGCTCTGTCATATTCCTGACTGTTCAACCCAGGGCAGATAACCTCCAATTACAGCACCTTATAGCTCATATTTACAGTTCTGCAGAGATATGATTTACACTCCTCTTTATTTTCACCTCATTATTTGCAATAGGCAATGTTACTTTTAATCTCTCTCTCTCACATTCAGACATGCACCCTGGGCCCCCCTTCTGCACAAAACCAAAGAATCACACAAAAAAATCAACCTGAGATGTCTAGATGGAAACAAAGAGAGCTTCAGATGCTAAGAAGAGCTAGGATTCAAGTGCAGATTTTTTTTTTATTGTTCACTTAGTTTTTAGGATGGATTCAGACTAAGCTTGAATATAAATACATCTCAAATGAGAAGAACTCAGATCTGTGTCTTGAGATCTTCACAAGAAAAATCATAAGTGATCAAGGGCCCCATCCCATATTCTCAGCTGACTGAGCTGCTCAGACTTGCAGAGGTATTTAGCAGGCTGGTGGAATTTGCAAAAAACCCCAACCACCCAAGTATGTGAGACTGCTGTTTGCTTCAACAATAAAACTGAAAATCCTTGAAAACTCTGCTTGGTTCCTACAACCACTAAAAAACTTGATTTCAAACCATATGGCTGTCAGCAAATTTAGATATATGACTCAGTTGCAGAAATTTACTGAGCATCAGGGCAACTGTGGTAACTGTGTCTCAAGCCACTGCAAATAGGACATAAAAAGCATTAAACACTAGTAGAAAAGATTCAGGCTCACTGCATTTCTTCTCCCCAGAGCTGAGAGCTCTGAGCGCACAGTTGGTTATCTTGGAGCAGCTGATGCTTTGGAGCACATTTTAGTTATGTAGGAGCTCAGCTTGCATAGGATCTAAAGCAGCTTGCCTTCCTTCTAGTTTCACTTGGGACACCTTTAGGAATTTGAGAACAGGCACTCCAGGATTTTTTGTTTGTTTTTAACCACAAATGGTTGCCCTACATATCTTTCTCTGCAGATTGCACAGTAAAAAAATACAAGGTCCTGGAGGATTCTCCCTGACTGACAGAGGAACAGCAATTAAATAATCTGTTAGTAGAGACCATCTTTAATAGGACATTAGAGACAATGAGTTGAGGCTACCTGGTAAGAGACTATGATGAACTTGGATTATAGTAGAGACCATTTGCAAGGCTGTGAAACTGGTCAAAATCCAAGAAGGGGCAATACTAGAAAACACTTTTAAAAGGAGCTTCTCTGCTAGGAAAAGAGGCACCTCCACAAAAGGCTGCTGGAGATGATAGACAATGTGCTCAGGCACAAGGTGGGATTCTTGGGGCTGCCCTGTCTCAGGCTAGCAGCTGGACTTTGATGTTCCTTGTGGGTGCCTTCCAATTCAGGATGCTCTATGATTCTAAGATACAGAAAGTTGCATTCCCCAGGAAGGTCAAAAGTGTCATGTGTAGTTTTAGGAAGGACAGAGGAAACGGAGAGGAGGACTTGTACGTGGACGGTTGTTTTGTAAATGTCAATCACTTGTATGAGGAAAATGTGGATGGTGGAAATGACTCCATGAAGACTCAGTCTCCTCCTTGGCTGTCAGAAGGCCTCCAAAGGAGCTGCTGCATGAGGGGACTCTCCACAGGGTGTGTGCTGGCTAGTGAGTAATAGCAAGAAAGCACATGGATGTTGCTGAGGCCAAGCACGTTACAAAGTGTGGGAGATTCAGTCGGGGAGTTGAGTCAGGGCTGGTACCTAAATTGTTTAGGCATGCTGCGATTTCCTGCCTTTTGGCTAAAATAAGCTTACATAGAAAGCAAGTATGCCTCCCTAGCACAGGGAAACATCATTTCCCCCTAGCACACACAGACTTTTTTTTCCAAGTGAACTCAGATGGTTGAACTTTGTACATTCTTCAGCTACAGAGATTCAGCTGTGGATAGAGCTGGGAGGCTTTAAGGTGATGTAGCTGGAGTGGGAAGGTGGTGAATGGCCCAGCAACGTGGAAAGGGCTCCTAAACACTGGCACTTCCATGCCCTACTATTTTCTCAGTTGTAATACTGAGCAAGTCTGAACTATGTAATTAGCTGGGAATTAGGGCAAACTGCAGCTTCAAATGGAGAAGTATGGCTACAACTTTCCTCCTGCAGCTAATGCTTCTAGAGGGACTTTTGTAGTTATGCACAAGGTAGTGATAAGGTGTAGAGTACTTAGCTAGTTCTCAAATTGTCTGCCATAAGCACTGCCCTACATGTGCAAGAGGCAGCAGTTTCTCAGTCCTGCTAATAAAAACCATGTTATTATTAATTGATTAGGCATTGTCTTCTGAATACACACCTAAAGAATACTGGCATATAAATACTTCCTAATAGCTATATGAGAGTAATAAATATCCCTTGGAATTGAAATACCATCTCAGAATGATCTGTAAATAAAACATTATGGATCTTAGGTTCCTAGTATTTTGATATTTGTCCAGCCGTTACAAATTACTTCTCCCATATCATTTGGCCAAGGTCATCTTCATACTGCAGTGGTGAGAGGTCTCACATCTGTACTCCATAGGACTAAATAGTGCTGTTAACAATACAGGCATATGCATGCTAAAGACCTCTTTTGTTCAGGATATAACATTCCCCTGCACTGAAATATTACTTAAAGCACAGGCTATATCTGAGTCCTCTATTGTTTAAATGAGGCCCATGGTGCAGAGCTGGCCTTCTCCATGTAGCAGCCACCAAAACCCTCCCATAACCACAGAAATGTTTTGGAAGACCCACCCACATCTTGCACTGAAGAGCATTATATAAAAAGTGTTTGATCTGGCTGATGACTGCCTTGGAACCCAAAATGGCTCCACACAGGAAGAGATGCCAAAGGAACGTTGTCATACTCCCTCTGACATCAGCTGAGGCCTTACCCCTTGCTGTGTAGGTTAGCCTAAAATCCCTCCAGCATGATATCATTTGACTTAAATGATTCTGTGATTTCTACCAGCTGAAGAGTTCTCCCAAGCTTGGCCCCTTTTATTTTACAAGGTAATTTGTGCTTCAACTGCATTTGTTCAGAGTAAAGCAAACAATGCCTGTTCACAACTGAAACTAATGAACAGAGCCCTGGAAGTTCTCTGGCACGCTGGTTTCTTTAAGTACACCTGAAGTGTGTGTGAAGATAACATGGTGATGCTCATGGTGTTCAAATGATGAACTGATGCAATTCAAAGTCATTGGAGCTGGGGAAGGGCTTTGGTCCCACAAAGTCCCTGACCTTGGGAATGCCACTGGCAGAGTCCTGGGAATGGTCTGACTGGGGAGTTTCCCTAACAGACATGCTGCAGGAGTGTTATGCTGTGCTGAGATACAATCCAGCCTCAAGATCTATCAATGACATATTCATTTTAGCAGACAAAACCAAAAGAACAAAGCAACCAAGTCCCATGGTTAAGGGTTCAAATGGCTCTAAGGCCTGGGGGAACACTGACCAGTCCTGAGATGGAGCATCCTGGTCATCAATGTATGTTAATCCAGGTCCAGGTCACTGAGGGAAAATAGTTTTCTTTCTGTGAATGCTGCTGCTGGAAGCAGGATGGTAAGCTGGTACAGTAAAGCCAATGTTTTTTTGTGGAGAAACCTCTTGACAGACAACTGTTTGTTCAGCTCAGTAAATTCAAGCTGGGACTGAGTAAAGAGGTTGCCAGATCACACAATACAACAGTTGTATGTTGCTTCTGTCTTGTACCCAAACGCTGAGTGGGAGATCAGGCAGAAGGAGAGCAGAAACCTAAGACTGTCATGCTGCTAACAGTTGTGCTGTGAGGTTGCAAAAATAACACAGCAAGATGAGGCCAAGCTCTGTTTTTGGCAATAAAAATTTGTACAGGGAAGGAGGATCCAAAATATACCTCATGTGGTTATAGAAAAGAGCACTGAAATCACAATGAATATGTAATAGATGGGTCACAGACCATCTGATAGATTAAGACTTTGAAAGCTGAAGACTGTTGTATTAAAAATAGTCTTTTTTCTTCCTGTCCTCTTCTGCTCCATCCCCCATCCCCACCACATAGATGGGCATTTTCAGTATCATCTTCAAGAGGTGTTGTTTTTCTGTTCCACCACAATGGTAGAAGATTCCTGTTAAAGAAACTTCTCTCTGATTCTCCTGTGGCTTTTCCTCAGCTTTACTGCTCATGAAAGGCAATGACTGGAAAAGAAATTCAACCTCTGCCTGTTCACATGCACTTCTTACAAACACCTCACAACCTGTTTGACATCAGAAAACTGGCCAAACACATTAATGATGGGAATCTAACCATTAAGAATGATGTTTTACCTTCAGAATTGTACTTTAGAGAAGCTGGCAAAAGAAGGAATTACTTTAATGCAGCAAAAGCATTCCCAGAAAGGGTAGTTAATTTTTAACCCCACAGTGTGAGAATCCCTACTATCTTCAGTCTTGGGTTTAGACTTCTGGTTTTTTTCAAGAGCAGAAAATCATTGTCTGTAATAGACTGCTCCCTGTTAACTTCACTTCTGTGTTCTCTCAGAAAGCCCAGAGTACTGTGGGAGATGTGAGCATGACTGGAGAACACAGCTGTTGGTGTGTTCCCAGAAAGTCCCTCCTGAAGGGACTTCATAAGCCATAAACTGGTGATTTCTGATGGGTCCGTTGCCAAAAACGGAGATGTGACCTCCCCTTCTTGGGGTTCAAACTCCACATTGAGACATGGTCAAACTCCCCCTTCCCCTTCCCTTCCCTTCATGGAAAACAGCCTTACCAGTTTAATGGTTTGCATTTGAATTAACATAAACTGATGTGTGCCACTTGTAAGTGATTGGTATTAAAGCCAGACTTAAATAGACCTGTCTCTGGAGACAGTGAAGTGTAGTGTCAGCACTGTAAACAAACAGTGTGCTTTCCTGGTTTAACTAAGAGGATTCAAAGTGATCCAAGTCTGCTTTGTAGAAGAAAATCTGAATTACTGAAACAACTCTAGCCTGAAGGAAGTGTGCAGTATACAGGGAAAATAAGGGATCTGTTTTCATTAGTAGGCAAGTTTCTTAAACGAGAGTGCAACATCCTGCTGACCCCAATGCTTAAGGTACTCTGAATCCACTTATCTGTCTAGCCATGGGATGTAAATGGGGGCTGCAGTACAGTAATGAGAAAAATGAAATCTAAATGACTGAGCTTTCCTGTGGCTTGATCAGTCCTGGCTTCTGAGTAGACCTGAACAAGCCCTGACTGCAATTTCTGCTCCCGTAACTGTGCAGCGAGAATGGAGACAGCGAGACACTTCACAGAAAATCTACAACCACCTATCCAAGCTATTGCTATTCAGCCATTGTTTGAGCTTGAGTGTCATCAATTAAATTGGCAGGGAAGGCCCACTTTAACGCTGAAATTAATTGTTAATGCCATGTTAAGAAGACTCTCAAGGTTATAATGAAAACTCCTATGAATATGAGCTCTATGAGCTTGACTCTCATCCACACTTCAGTCTTTTCAGCAGTCTGGTTTTCCACAGGGGCTCCAAGAGACATGGCATGTAGTGGAAATGTAAAAGTGTACATGACTGCAAGAGCAAGTGATGAAACAAGGCCAGTGACATTATCATTGTTTTATCCAAATGGGAGTGACAGGCCAGCATTACACCAGGTTTTTCATGTTCTTGCAAGGCTCCAATCTGTCAGCATGAGCTGCTGCCCTACAGGAAGGAAGATCAGTTCCCTGGAAAACAACTACCGAACCCCTACTACTTACAACTTAGAATTGCCAAAATGAACCACTGGGAACCCGCCCATCCCACAGCCATGCAACTCGACCCTGCTGTGAGGGGCAGTATGAAAAGCCTCCCTAAAATGCAGAACAACTATACCCACCACCTTCCCTCAATCCACTAGGTGGCTGATCTTAACAAATCAAGATAGCAAATTAGTTAAATGAGATTTACCTTTGTGGTTGACTGTGCTTGATGCCTGCATTATTCTTTAAATGCCTTTCAATAATACCCAGTATTAACGTTTTCATAATTTTTTCCAGCCTTCTGTGAGGGCTAATGGTATCAGTTACAAAACCTGTAACTTCTAAGTTGTGCTTCGATGCTGGCTTTTACCCTCTTCACTACAGAGGCATAATTGTTATTTGCCTCCTTTCCCACCCTCCCTCCCTACCATCCAGTATATGCCATTTCAGAGTAATTGTGCCT
>VXBI01005812.1:57285-165975 GCA_013397375.1 Toxostoma redivivum | reverse complement strand
AGAGTAATTGTGCCTGTACAGCTGTTTTTTACAGAAAGAAAAAGAAACAAATGTGTTGTAACCCATTATAAATAATAAACGAATGTGGTGCATTTGCACAAAGGATTTTGCTCTGGTATGTGACTTTAAAAAACTCAAAAGATCATCCTACAACGTGACACAGTTGTATATGTCCCATGGACATCTGGAGCAGACATGGGCACTGGGGCTCTGGTCCTAGCAGTTAAGTAGTGAGGAGACACTGCTGAGGTGCAGTGGTTTGAAATTTGGTGTCTTTTGATGTTTAAGCTCTAAAAGTCTATTGTTACAAATCTGACAGGTCAATCAGCTGAGTTTATCTTATCCTCATTTAAAAGCTTTCCAGCCCAGCTCCAGAGTATAAACAGAAAAAAGTACCAGTTGATTTGCACTTTTTTAAAGCACTGTATTTGTGAAAGGGGTATTCCACTGTCCCCTCCTGTCTTTTCCCCTCCCACACAAGTAGTTTTTTCAAAGGAGGGGAATCCATGATTCTGTTCCCCCTCCAAACTCTGTCCCCATACAAAACAATCAAACCCCTTTGGAAAACCTCCCCATACTCAGAGTCTACGCCCATCCCAAGAGCTGTTTTGTAGATTTTAGCAGAATGTGAGTCATTCATAGCTGATGTGCTCTTACCATGGGACTGCATTTTTGGTTTCGGCCATCAGACTGTTTTTACTGAGATGTCATTTTCACATGCCTTGCCACAGATCCATGAGGTTCATGCTATGCCCCTGTACTTTCAGGATGTGTGGCACACTGAGAGGCTGAGGTAAACCAGGAGCAAGTCTGGAGGCAGCTCTCTGTCACGACTTTGGCAGGGTAAGAATCTTGTCTATCCTCATTCCAACAGCAGTCAATGGCTTTAGGGCCTAACCAGTACAGTGGTAGACAATGTGCCTCCCAACAGTTTCAACACTGCCTGATTTTTCCTCAGACTCCTGAAGGGGAAGAAACAAATCTGGCAGCTCATGAAGTCAGATACAGACCAGTTGCTAAGGTAACCCAGCTGATAAGAGCAGCACACCATAGATAACACCAGGCACAGGATCACCTGCCTTTAGATTTCAGCATGCTGTGATTAGTGAACAAGCCTTTCAGTCCCTGGTACAGAAAAAGACACTGTGAGCTGGAAATCTCAGGGACCTGCTCAGCATTGTATTTCCCCTCACAAGAAATATCCAGAATTGTATTAATGAGTTTTAAGCGACTGAATCAAAAGTGAGGTAAATACCACATCATTAGCTTAATTTGGATCTTTCTAAGACAATCTCTATGTGCTAAAGGTTAGGATGAAACCAACCCTGTTATAGATGGATAGTCCCATGACTGCCTCTTTCACCTTGGGGAAGTACCTTTTACAAGATATCAAAGCCCTAAAATGCTTGATAACAAAACCTTCGCAGTCAGAGGTTCATGAGGAGTAGAATTTCCCATCTGCAGAAGAGCTAATGTGAGGTGCCCCTCTTGATTTAAACTGCAATCTTATTAAAATAAAAAAAAAGAGAAAAAAAAGTATCTATTTTAAACCCCAGAGATATCCTTGGAGATGGTTTTTGGGGAACCAAGATTGACTACTGAAAAAAATTCAGAGCTAAAAGTAAGCCATATATAGAATTCCTGCTTGCTAGAGTCCAAGTTAGGACCTGACTACCAAAAGAATTGTTGCTTTGAATTAGAAGTTCCAGTAAGGAAAACTCTCCATTACACTGCTCTGCTGAACTGCCCTTTTGAGGTACTTTTAATATTTTTACATGCTGTTAACTAGATGACTACTTATGCCTGAATTACTTAGTTTATCCCTTGCCTGGTGTCTTTGCAGGGGATGCAAATCTGATTATTGGTCATTTCAACATGACGACCTCCAGTTCTCCAGACGAAGTTACACAAAAGGCTTGCACATATTGTGTTGAGAAGATAGCTAAACATAATTTTCAAAATCAACTCTAGCCAATGATGAATAATATATGTGACTTTAATGAGTAATATAAAGATGCTCTATGCCTCTGGCTTTGCTAGGAAAGTGTTAATTGACCTTAGATGAAAAGACAATAAGACCTTCAACTTGAAATCCTTTGCTGTAGAAGAGAAAGTGCTTTACCAGTAAAATTAATATTTTGAAAAATGGTATTACATAAAAAGGTAGGAAAGTTTAGTCACCCAGTCAGTAGAGGTCATTACTTTGTCTGACAGAAAGTCCAGAGCTGTATTGATCAACCTCCTGAAAAGAGAGTATTTGTTTATAGCAGCAAGCAAAAACATTGTTTTCTTTCTCAGTACCAACTAATTGCATGCTGCATTTAAAAACACACTCAATCTACAAATAAACAGATTCATGAGGCTGTGAGGTATCTTAAGTCCAAGGAAAATTCTTTCTACAGCATAAAACATCTGAGCTGGGAACAGAAGATGTTCTGGAGCACAGCCTAAGGTTTAAGTCAGCAGCCTACCAGCTTTCCCTAGTAGCTCTTCATCACCCTCTCTCCTGAAAATCACCTGCATGCAAGTGGTTAAGCCATAGGAAGTCAAAGCTCTTCTCACCAGTGTAAACAGTTGAGTACTTAGCTCTGGCACTGGACTATTGGTAAATCTTTTCATTGCCCAACCCATCAGTCATCCTCATGAAGAAAATGGAAACAATGCCATTTCTAAAAAGCCCCTTTAAAGAACAGATCTTTATATATTTATGTATTGATGTACATTTGCAGCTTAAGAGCCACGTCTCACACCTTTCATGGTCTCTCTTACACTGAAATGGTGAGCATGGTTGGTCAAGCACTTCCAGGCTAAACTATGGCAGTAAAGGTAAGGACACTGAGATGAAAAATACATTTATGATGACATAAAAAAGAAGTGAAATCACTTATTGGCAAGAGCAGTGAGATGGGTGGAAAGCAGACAGAAAGGTACTTTCTTTCTAGGGGCCTAAGTATTTTGCCCTTGAATTCAACAGCTCCAGTGAAGTTGACTTCAGGTATGAGGCACAGATTGTCTAAATGCTTGGTAGTAATCTAGTTTTTATCACCTTTAAATTAGTTGTGAGCTCTTTAGAGGGTGTCTCTACAGTTCAGAGGCCATTACAATCCAACCAGAGGAGCAGTAGCTTGTGCCTGTACAGCAAATGAGGCATGTGAGATTTTACAATTAAAGGACTTGGGCACTGATGGAAGTACACTGGCCAATTTATCAGCAGAAATCCAATCAATCTAACCATGAGCTCTGTAATTCCCCAACCCTGGGCCATAAAACACTGCCCTCATCTGAACCAAATGCTTGAACACACGCCAGGTTTTTCTGGCATGAAATAATTCACCAGCTATTTCAGGTATGCCACTCTTGCTTGTGGGTCTCAGCGAAGCCATGGGCCTGCAAGTGAAAGCACGTAAGTCTGCAGGTATAGCCTTTGGATAATATTTTTAATGGCTACACATACTTGCTAAGCAACTGTGTTAGGCCCAGATTTCCAAGGGCTTGGGCTCTGTTGCCCTGCAAACAATATAGGGATAGAAAAGACATGAGAATTACTGGGTCGGGTATCACCGGACCCATTGCACAATGTGCAGAAACCGAAGATTCCCAACTGTGTAAGAAAACTTCTGAGGTTAAAGTAGAAAAATTACACCACCATATACTCTCTGTATTTTCTCTTACATTTACTTCAGACTAGGGTTTATTCTTAAAGAATGTTTTCTTCTGGAAAATAAAAGAGATCTTGATCTCCCAACAACACTTTGTGGGAAGGAAATCTCCAGTGATTCAACCAGTAGGCTATGTTTTCTGCCATAACTTCAAGTAAATTTATTAACTTGCTGGGAATTTGGTGGGTAATAAAAATCAAAAGGAGAGAGACAAATGTCAGCCAGGCAAAACTGCCAAAGGATTAATTTCTGCAACTCTTCTTTCTGTTAGTGAAAGGATCATGGTCCTTGCTGTGCTTGATCTTGACTAGATGGTAAGATATGTATCTTTGGAATTTGAAGTGGCAAACCTTAAGAAAATAGAAAATCTTCCTCATTAAAGCTGAGTCAGCATCACATCTGTAACAAATTTACGGCATGTAAGGACAAAAAAGAACAAGGTGTTTGTAGCTCTGCGGACATCTGTAATACCCCACAGGAGCTGGGGATCACATTAGGTCACTGCTGACACAACTGCATGGAATCTTTCTGGGTGTGGTATATATTTACATCTCTCAAAAGAAATTGGTTACTGGGGCATCCAGTGTATTTCTGAAGTGGTTGGATTCCCCTTCCCCCTCTCCCTATTTACAATTCCCTTTGGAGTACAAGAAACATTTTCTGTAACCTCAGCCTCCTCATTCAGCTGTTGTGATGTCAGTTATTTACGATAACAAAAGTGAGACAATGCCTGTGGTTTGTGTGGGACAAAGCCAACCTTGTTCCTGTAAAAAGGGACAATCCTGATGTGAGAAGCCCAGAAAAGGCTACGAAGTGGGACTCCAAGGTGGTATTTCATTAGTCCTGCCAGCTTCATAATGGGCTTGACACTGCATTATTTCAAAGGCCACTGACAGAGGGTTTCTTCCTTTCCACAGGATTGGACACTAATGTGACTAGAACTCAGAAAACTCTTTGCAGAACAAGGCTTCAGAGATAGGTATCTTGGGAAATGAATGGATTCCTAGTGGGTGGACAGCAGCAAATGTCAGGATGTAAATGTTTCAATACCAGTTACATGTTCTGTGGTCACAGGCAAGTCATTCTGCACCTCTGCTTACCTGTCATGAAACTTGTTTATTAATGTTGCACTGCGTAAGCTACAGATGTAGCGAAACTTGCAGAATGCCAGTAAACTGTTGATGTCACAGAGTAGCAAAAGGAAAGAAGAAACTCTTAAAACAAAGCATGGTTAGTTATGAATGAAGAGCATCAACTCTGGTGTAGCCTAGAGAATGTCCCTTACCTGCTATCCTGCCGATTGGCATCGCATGGTCCTCAGGAGGGGAGACAGACACCATGATGTGGTTCATATAAGATAACTCTTCTCGGTGGGACAGGTTGATGGGCTTGACCTCCCTGAGCAGCCCATCCTCAGACAACCTCGGTGGTTTGAAATCGGAGTGCCTGGGGTTCAGTATCAAAGGATGCATGATAGGGCTGGGCATCAGCTGGATGACCCTGGTGTTCTCCTGGCGAGGGCTGCAGGGCTTCTGGAGCACCTCAGAAGGAGGTGGGCAGTGGTTGTTTTCTACTGGGGACACTGAGAGAGGATAGGGCTCCTGCTGGTTGTTCTCATGCTGGTACCTCATCCCTGGCACCCTGTCGGCCGGGGACAGGCGACGGAAGGTGTTGTCCATGGGGGACTTCAGTGGCCGCTGGTCAGGGTCTGGCGACGGACGGTGGTTGTTGGTGATGGGTGACCGTGAGCGATGCAACAGTTCAATGGTTGGGGGGTTGTGGTGGACTGCTTCTGCAGATGGTCTCGAAGGTCTCTGCACAAAGCTATCTGTGGAGGAAAGAAAAGTCCCCAAAATACAGATTGTCTATATTGTGATCAAAGTATAGGATCTATTGCTAACAGCTTGCAAATGTTTTTTATTTGTGTAACCTACAGATGCCCAGAAAAGTATTGTATAAATGCAGATAGTTATTACTTCTACACAGAATGAAAACAGTGCAAACAATCTCCCTTCACCACCATGTAACAACAGTTCCTTGGGAAACACACTAAGAGAAATCCCATTTTGAGAACCTGACAGAACACTTGTGAAGAAAGTAAGATCTGATTTAACTGTACTAACTGTGTTTCTGTGCAATTTTTTTGAAACTTATCTCCTGCCATTCATGTCTCTCCATGTCATTCCTCTTCCTACCATGATGAGCAGTATAAGGTAGAAGGGAAAGAAAAAAGGGAAATGTCTCCAGCAAAATACTGGGTATTAAGTTTTAGATGGTAGAGGCTTAGGTCAAGGAAGAGAATAACTCAGTCTGAAATATGAACTGGGTTGTTTAAAACTCTCCTGGTAGGAAGCTCTTTATGAAACTACATTATACCCCTACCTTGATTTTAAGAGCATGGTACATCTTCATAAGGATATTTTCACCTTCTTTTATTCAGTCTGTGATGTCTGCTGATGGATTGTGCCATATAAGCACTTATATGTCTTTAATAGGAGGACTTCTAGCACCACTTTTGCATGAACACACTTTCCCAGCTGTGATGCTTAACAGTAGCAGCAAGATAAACCACTAACAATCCTCTCACAAAATTAAAATTTTTGCCAGTGCAAACTTTCAGGTTAGCTAAGGCCATCAATTTTGACTTGGGAAACTACTGACAAAGAGGAAAGTACCATCAGAGCTACAGTGACTAACAGGTTTTTATCAGGAAAAACAAAGATCAAATTTCAGTGCTGTTTGTTGAAAGCCTTGGGTGATGACAGAAGGAAACTTCTGGGTACGTGTCAACAACTGAAACAAGTAGCTGTATATTTGAGGCTGCCTGTTTGTTCACTTCATTTTCTCTGAACACTAAATGATTCTCTTGCTCTCTTGCCAAGGCAGTGATACCTGTTTGAAGACCCTGTCGAGGTGAAGACTAAAGGGCTCCTGCTGCTCTGGAACCCAGGCAGGCATCAGGAGATGGATCAGCATATACCCAGGGAAAGACCTGAACAGGAAAAGCTCAAGTCCTGAGAAAATGTAGTGCCAGGCAATGACACAGCATCTGCACAAGAACTCTTAAGTCTACAGGAAAACCTGGAATTTTAAGCAGAACCTACATTGCTTTAGAAGACTTATTAAACATACCTGTGGTCCCAGACAAGGAAAATGCATTTGTAGGGCTATTCAAGATACTCACAATGGAACAGCTGGAGGACATGGAACTCCAGAGCCATACACTGTTCTTGCTTAAACCCAAACAGTTTTAAATACAATCTGGCCAGCAAATGTGGGATAGCCCAAATGAAGATCAAAGAGGAAAAATTTACAACTGTGGTCGTCTTTCCTTAAAGTCTCCTTTCTTTGCCACAACAGAAAGAAAATCAATTCCCAAATTTTACTCAGTGTCCTATCTTCTACAGACCATCCACCACCATCACTTTTAAATGCATTGTGCTCATTCTTGGCCTGTAAATATAGACTAGAATATTGTGTTGTTTGTCCTATTTATTTAATGCCTTGGCTGAAGGGAGCAACTATCATTAAAATAAAAAGGAATGCCCAGCTGTACTTTTCACCAAGCTCTCTGTAAACATTAGCTGGCTCTGACAAACTCCAAACAGAAGTGGTCCTATCTGTCTTCCAAACCATGGTGAAACTGAACCTGGACAAAACAGACAGAAAGTAGGGACCTAGGAACTTTGGGAAAAGCTGGAAGAGGAAACACCACAAACGGATACATACTAGTGGTTCACTGTCCTTCAAGATCTTTTTCTTAAAGTACTTAATAAAAGAATCCCTTCATGGTCAAACATGCTGTTTGCCATAAAACAATTCCAACTCAGCTCCAAGCACGACTGCCACAAATGACCCTGAACAGTATAAAATCCTCATCACATTAATTCCTTGGTACATCTGGTGATTGTAAGTTGAGCACATATGGTAAATCATTTCAGGCAGCACTAGATCCACTCTGGCTCTTCTTTCCAAATGAGCAACACTCTTCTTGAAGACAAAGCTGTAAAGGAAATTCACCTCCCAAGAAATTTGGTGACCTATCCATACAGGGATGAGTGGGGCTCTATTACTCTGGGAGTGAGCAATTGCTGGCATGACATTCCCAAAGATTGGCACTCTCTGCTTACCCACGAAAGAAGTGCAGGGAATGACAGTGTATGCTTCCTGCATGGCATCCCATCAAATGACTCAGAGCTCTGTCAGAAAGACCACTGGAGATGAAGGTAATTCACTTTCCATTGCTCATCCCTCTGCAGGGACAGAGCCCATTCCAAGCAAATATCCTGAACTGCAGTCAATTGATTTCAAACAGCCAAACCCCCCTTGACTAAGCCTAGTAAGAAACCACTAGATAGAAAGCATTTAAAAGCAGAATTATAAGTATAATACATTAGGAAATAGGTAAAAGAGCCAGAAAATGGAAAAGATCACTGGAGTAAGGAGAGATTGTAATAAAGATACATCACCACTCAAGTTTAACCACTCAAAACAATGCCAGGGTAAAACCTGTCCCCTCTGTCACAGTTTGTGAGTTAGCCAGGGTTAAGTTCTGCTCCTCATATTCATTCTCTTTTTTTAAGTAAGTTGTATTTTGCTGAGGGAAAATGAAAACTCTATTGTGCTAGTTTCTCCCAAGTGACTTTTTGAAACAGAAGGAAGAAGTCATGTCAAAATAAACAAATTCACCTGCCTGTAAATTTTTGGCATAGAGATTTTTTGATTGCTCAGTCTTGGGGCAGGCAAGCTGTAGTTTCTTTTGCTTATTTTGAAGTTCCTCTCACAGGAAACCAAGACATAATTTTTGCCATTATAAAGAGAAGTTTTAAGTAATAGCACAGAGTTCTCTAAGCAAAAACAGAGCTACTATCAGCAGCCAGAGTATTGCAAGGAAGAAATCTAAGTTGTTTCTCAATTACTAGATTGTAAAAGACATATTTTTTAAATGACACACATGAAAGGCCAACTGATCATCGCTGTGAAATCCTCTCTGACGAGTCAAAGTTGCTCCTTATGTTAAATGTAGGAGTGTCTGAGAGAGCAGCTAGTATTTCTGTTTAAAATTTAGAATGAGAACACTTGTGGGTGAAGGCCAAGCTTGAGGATAAGACTGAGATTTTACCAATGGTCTGAATACAGCAGGCAACTCTCTTGCACAGCTCTGCCAACTGAATCTCATCCTGACCTGCAGCACCCTCATCTAACCTGGAATATTTACACAGCTGTGTGGGAACACTGTGGAGTGTCCTTATTCCACCTGCTGCTGTCCTGCTTTTGGCTTAGTCTCAGGGTTTTGCTGGTGCCATTTGACTCTGGCTACCTCCGACTGGCCATAGGCAACTCGTACAGGTCTGACAGGACCCCTGAACCTTCTCTTGCAATCCTATGTTTAATCTTGAAATAGATTCATTTCAAGTAGAATTAGCACACCTTTCCTCCACTTAGCAGAGACCAGGGTGACATCCTAACTCACTTATATTCTCTTATCCTGTTTACTGAAAAAATAAGTAACTCTTTTTTCCTAGATTTTTAAATTGAAATTTAAATTAATTTTTAACTGGAAAAAAAGAATTCTGCTAATGCTTTCATGGAAAGGACTTCTGAAAAAGCTTAAGTTTTGTATTTTTCTATTATATACCCAAGAAATCCAAGAAGTACTTCAGTATGTGTATTTTTAAAGAATTAAAACATCAAATTTCCAGTGAAAATAAGCACACTTCCATCTTGTAGTAGAAGAAGCCCAAATATGCAATTCCACAAAATTAACTATTCTTTTTTCATCACCTCTGATAGTCATGGTGTATGTGCAAACCAGTAGACCTAAGCAAGTAATTCTGATAGTAAAAATGAGAGAAAACCTGCAGAAACCCACCTCTTTCACCAGGAATTGCTCAACCAGCCCAACAGCTGAGCAACGTGATCGGTCAGTGCCAGGAACTTCTGGCATGATGTTCTGACAGACTCAGCTGAAGTGACTGGGAACTGGATATTACCCTCTGAGGCTGCCCTCCCTTGCTCTGCCAATGACTTGCATTTAGCTGCATCTCCAGGATACTAAAAGTCCATGGAGCAACTTTGTCTACCTAACTGGATCTGAGGAAAAATGAATCAATAGGGTCAATAAAATGTTCTACTTTTTAATCTGTATCTGACATAGCTTTTAAAGGTGCTTTGGAAACAGAATAAAATAATAGAAGATAAATGGAGAAGGGCTTGTTGACTCACTAAACCATTTGATTGTTCCAAAGCTATGGAGACAAAGGGAGAAGAGCAGCTTTATCTGACTTTGGAGCAAGAAAATGACATAATTTCTTCTCGCCTCTGTAATGGCAGCTCCTGTAAGAATGAGACAGAGTTACCTTCATCATGATTCTGGTGCAATACAACCTCTGGCTGAGTGTGGATGGAGTTACCAGGGTGGAAGTAAGGTGTGAAGAGCATATGAGCTTTCCTTTGCTTCAAGATTTGCTGAAGGAGTTCATACAAAACATCACCTGAAAGATAAACAGCAGGAAAAAGGAAATGAAAATGTACATAACTGATGAGAAGACTCATTTAGCCATCTGATGCACGAATTCATGGCTCCTGGGTGCTATTTTCAGACCCAAAAATGCTAGCAGTAAAATCTTGCATATCACTGCTATGCAAAGTTCTCCTCTGAAAGGAAAAAAAAAGCACATCACACCTTTGAGTGTGACTGTGGCAAAACAGAATGACATTCCCTGGCACCATAATTGCTGTATCTTTCCTTAACAGAATATAACACCGCAATATCCAGGAGACCAGAGGACTAAGTGCTTATTTGTGCCTTTTATAAATTACATCTTGTATGGATGACCTTATTCCAACATCTACATGAAACACATAAGGTCCTTATGCATTTGGTCTGGTGTACTCTGGTTGCACTTTTCAAAGTGAAATTGTACATCACAGGATAGGAAGTCTCTTGACTTTTCATTCTGCCTGCTCTTTTGTTTGTCACTGCTCATATTACAGAGGAACAGGCTGCAATAATTACATATTATCTGAAAACAAAGTTAGTGAAGTTTCACTTAGGAAACCTTAGATTTTCTGGGAGAGTTTTCTCAAACATGGGGTTTTTTTAGCATATGTTTCTATGAGATTGTAAGCCGTGTACCATTTGTCCCTTGTCTCTGTAAACTGTCAATATTCTAATTTGTGGGCAACTTGAGTTTCTTGGTGTGAAACAGTTAAAGCCATACTGCTTTCCATAGTTCAGCTTCCTTTATTTTTAACATCTAGGCTGCTTTTACTGTCTCAGCAGTGACTTTAGGGCATTTTTAAAAGGTGATTGCAATACCTGAAAACCTAACTAAAAACAAAGCCTTGAGCACCCAGTTACATGAATGTCTAAAAAGTGATTTTACCACATAATTTCCATCACTGAATACAACAGTGGCATAATCATAAATAACTAGTGCTGTAACACTCCAAGCATTAAGGCAGCAATTTGTACCTCTTTTGATTGGCTGGACAGACTAGTGAAAACATCCATAAAGCTATCTGCATTTTGTTGGTTTTTTTTTACCTAATGAAATAGCTGAGACTTCTGCATCACCCAGATGCAGCAATGTTAAGATGGTGAAAAATGTTTTGTACTCCCTTCCTCCCTCCCTCCTCTGCTGCCTTTCTTCCCTGGACATCCCTAAACAAAACAGCTGTGGGGCTGTGAGCCCCTTTCTTGGCAAGACTGTGGGAGTGGATGCCCTTCTCCTGCTTTAACCATGAGAGGAAATGATACAGCTTTCGTGTGGCTTCAGTCTGGAAAAACTTAATGCCTCTGTGGCAAACATTATTTCACAGTTCTTAAATTTCACATACAGTTAATTCTGGGAAATGCTGAGGTAATGTCCCTTTACCTACACAGTTATCTAAATTTTTAGGGACTGACTCAGATATCTTCCACAAGTTTTATTATCAGTGTACCAGTACACCTGGAGGGCAGGAAGAGACAAAATGCAAGGGAGGAGGCCTTTAGCTGGGTTATTTCATTCCAAATTTGGCTTAACCTTCTGAATAAAGTGAGATTTTACAAGTCAGAGGCTATTCTCTGGGAACACTCTATTTCCAGCCTAGAAACACTTTTAATCCTGCTTATTTCAAGTGCCCTCTCAGCACACAAGGGGAAGAATAGGAACATAATTTGCAAGCAGGAAGGGGAGTTGCAGACAACATACATAAAGGTGTCCCTTGCAGTCCTTGCCCACATCCCTGCTTTCAATACTCCTTTTGCTTCAGCAGGGCTAATTTTTACACTCCAAGTGGTGTACCACAATTAATAAAAAGACATTACTCTCACTAACATCTTACAGTGACAACAGAAATTAATGTTTGGGCTCTTCCTCCATACAAAATTAGTCCTGGATTTGAAGTACATGCTTAAAAAACTTTACATACACTAAACATAAGCAACAGTTTATGAGGCAGATTCTGCAGGAGGATGATTGTGGAGAGTGGCCAAGCAGTTGGTGCAGAATTAGATCCACAGCTTGATTATCAGCTGGATCCCAGCAGCACCAGCTGTACTCCTGCACCTTGTGAGCCTTGCACTGGAAGCCTCCTTACAGCAATTCTGTCACCACTTGGTCCAAGCTCTTTGATCACCTGTAGTGATTGAAGTGCAAGCCTTTATATTTAACAGGAGTACCTCGTGTGGTCACAAAAACAAAGCTCACAACTCATATTTAGTTAAACACCCCTGACAAAGGAGGGCAGAGGCTTACTCTGATTGTAAAACTGGAGCAGACAGACCACAGGGGATACAAACATAGGCAGGCAACACACACTCCTTTGTGAATAAATGAAGACATACTTTGAGCAATAGGCAGACTGATTCATGCACCTGTCTGTGCTATGCTGAGGGCTGGACTCCAGCACATGTGAGAATATATTAAAGTAAAGCAAAACCCACAAGGGCTGTTAAATAGAGGCAAAGTCCCCAAGGAAGGAGTTTTGCAGTCACTTTTAGCAGCACCCCAGCCAAGACAACTGGGAGATAAAATGCTAATATGGGCTGCTTAAAGAGGCTGGAGCACTTGATTAACTTGCTGCTGTAGTTAGGTCTGTGAACAGATAAGCCTTTACAGGGAAGAGCTGGAAGTCACAAAATGCTGCCAGAGCAGCTTGCTTTCTGGGAGCTCTGCAGGCAGTTTTAACTATAAACAGGTTGGATGTTTGGGTTTGAATTTGCATTCAAATATGCCTACAACTCAGGTGTATCAAGATTTCCTTCCCTCTTTGTCCTTTTTGTCCTTGCCTCATACAAGTGTCTCTGTAGTCCCTTCACCCTCCCTGTCCCAGTCCACCCCAACAAACGTGACCACTTCCTCCTCTGATCTTCTTCAGCTTTTGTTGCAGCCTCCTCACTCTTTCCAATCACAGCTTCTGTCAATAATTCTCACCTGAATGAGGGGACCTGTATCGAAAGTCCTCTTTGGTCAGGAGCAGCAGAGCTTTGCCGTTCATCTCAAAAGTGTTGCTGTCAATGGGCCTCAAAGAAAACTCCTTCTCTGCCCACCGGAGCCACTGTGCCACATCTTCCCTGCTCCAGTAAACTGGCTGCAAACCTGTGCCAGAAAAAGACCACAATTCTGTTACCAAATTGAGACAAGGCACAGGAACACAGGCAGACATCACTGAATCCCCCCTTTCTCCCCACAGCACAATGTAAAAAGTCTCAGGGGAAAGTGTAGGAGAGCAATGTCATGTTACTGCAGGATTACTCTAAGCACTGGACCGCGAAATACTTTGGGACTTTGGTTTATCAGTGACATACAGAAAAATGAGAACTGCCTCAGCACCCTGAAGAAAGCTCACAGGACATTATTTCATTCCAGGTTTCCACTGTGCAGAAGGATTTTCCTGCATGTGCTCCTTCTGATGTGCAAAGCAGGCAGCCGGCAAATCCTTGGTGCCATCCATCCTTGGTGTGTATCTTTTCATGGAAGAGAGGTGTGCTCTCTCTTCACACTCCTTGTACATTCATGTATCAAGAAAAATGAAAAGCTGTCAAACGCAAGAGAGCCATGGCTTCTCTCCAGGTGGCTGGGGTGGGGTCTGTAAGGAAGGATTGCTTAAACACAGCCCCTATAACAGTGTGATTATCAGCACATGTATTGTTGAGAGAGGTGTTTTCAGACAGGCCCACCCCTCCTCCAGGTGCCATTACATGAGCAGGTGCCATTCCCGCACTGGAGAGGAAAGCCAGGGCCAAGATTGTGCCACCTTTGGCACTGCTTTAGCCTGTGCTTCCTGTAGAGCAATCAAATATTACCAATATCACTAGGTCCATCAGCGAGGGTATATAGCATTTTTTCATAAAATAGTAGGGATATTTGGTTTGAGGATAGATTTTCCAAGGTGCCAAGAAGAATTTGGTGCTCGCTTTCTGCCAGCCAGCTCATACAGCTTATACAGCCTAGGCTATGGTGTTTACTCACAGAGGCCCAACCACATTACCACCAAAGACATTTTGCCTGCTATCTTTATTGGGCTCAGACAGAGAAGCTTGGGAGGTATGACAATTCAATATCTGTTCTACACACAAATTTAAAATAGCTTCCTTCCCCTGGAGAGAAGGGAGTGTAGTGAAGAGCCGTTTATACCCAAGTAGAGAGATTATCTCCAATCCAATGGGCGATAAAAGCTTTATTTTCCTTTCCCCCTTGTGAGATGACTCATTGTTTGACTTGCTACAAAGCTTACCCACTGTGCATAGGAACACAGAATTTGCCATATCTGATCAGATCTCTGGTACATAGCCTCTGGCAGGAGCCAGTACCTTATGCTTCAGAGGAAGACGAACCTCCCTTCCTTGTACTGCACCTGGCTGATTGTACGCTGCACATAGGAACAAATTTCCTTCCTGGCACACCATTCTCTGAGATCTGATTACCCTCCTCCTACCAAGCACTAAAAGAAGCCTGGGAGAGTTGTACCACTCTTGTTTTGGTTCGGTTTTTACTTCTTTAACAGATAGGCAACTCTTTTATTTCTGTATTAGCAAGAGGTAACATGAAGTGAATTGCATGCTGCTGCTTTGCCAGATTCCCAGACAACGGCTTTGGAAAGTCCCAGAGCCACAGCTGCATACAGAACTGAATCTCTGTCAGAAGAAGAATTGAGATTGTGCCTGACAAAGGGTGAGAGCTGACTTCAGGAAGGGATGTGTGCATTACTATAGCAAGAATTTCCAATTTGGCTTTCAACTATAGCATACTATTGTATTACAGAAACAAGTAGTAGCCTTTAATTATTTATGAAGTAAATTCTCTTCCCCCTATGAATTAGGGTCTGCTTACTGAGGTCAGAGTTTTCTGTAGGACCTTTCTTTCTGAAGGGACTGGGATGAGGTGTGGATTTGCTCAGAGGCATAGAAACTGTCATCTAAAATGCCAGAGTGAGGGTCATCTTCTGCTGAACAAAGGGTTGTTCCTGCAGAAAATACACTCCAGACCCCAGGCTGTTGCTGTAGCTAAAAGAGAAAAGTGAGACATGATGCAGGCAGACCACAACATACGAAAGGGTTTTTACAAGACCATCTGAGGAGTGCCTGAAATGCTTATGTGTGATTTTGTCTGCCTCCCTCTTTGCCATGCCATGCAAGTAATAAATAGCCCAAAGGAGAACTGTTGCATAGAAAACTAACTGGCCTTCTGATGTGTACTTCACCTGATGAGGCATGAAACAAAAGAAAACATCACTGTGAAAATCAGGCTGACAGAGTTGTACCCTACCTTCTCATGAGGTGTGTGCTCTCTTATAGATAACAATGTAATAAATAATCACTCCCTATACAAACACAGATCGACACTTCCCACCTGCAGGTGACAGTACATTTTTGCCTTCTGTTCAACTAGTATGAAAGTACCATGTCCAAAGAGAGCTTCAGATTGATCAGTGCTAGACCCAGAACAGCCAAGTAAGTTACACAGACTGGGACAAGCCCCATGAGCTGTGCTGGCAGCTCTGAAACAGATCCAAACACTTCACACTGCCAATGAGGTCTCTGCTGGGTTTCAGCAGCACCTCTGAAACTTGTGAGAAAAGCCCCAAAGTAATATGACCTAGGACCACTTGACTTGAAATTACTGAGAATCAGCAAGCAGCCAGTCTAATTCAGTTTGGCTATGGCTAAACGGAGTGGGTGGATGTGCCACATCACTCCACCCCTGGGGTGATCCCATGATTAAAATACTTACATTGTGTTTGGAAAACATAAGGTGCCGTAAAATAAGTAATCTGCTTTTCCCTAGATGGATTTCTTATTCTCTCACTTCCCTCCCTTCCTGCCCTGCTGCTTTCCTGGGAAGTTAAGTTTCTCAGAAAAACATGCCCCCACCACATGCCTGCTTGTTTTGTGAGGCTGAACCAGTTCAGTCACAAGAGGCTTTTCTAGGGGTGCACAGCAGTGTTGTTGAACGTGCTTCAGAAACTGTCATTCAAAAAATAATTCTTTCATGAGCAGTACAGCATCTACTAAACTTGAATGCCACCTTCTTTGACCCTTCTTAAGAAGAAGTAGCTGGTTTTCTAAAAACAAGGTCATGAGCTGGTTGGCTTTGCAGCTGAAGGGATTTTACAGCACAGTGTACATTGCTATCAGTAGGTCAGGAAAATGCTTTCCTGTACTGTCCATGAAAGAAAACCTAATCCCACTTATACTATTTTTTTTTCTTTGGATGCAGTTTCTTATTTTCCTCTCTCCATCTCCTTTTATTGTCATGCCCACAGTGGAGGAAAATGGGCTCTTTTTATCTCTCTGGTTTTATTCTCTGCAGAAGCTAACAGCACAGTCTTCAACTAACAAAGATATTTACCAAGCAGAATAAAGTGAGGAAAACAAGAGCTGTGTTGCAAAATGAGGGCAGAGTTTTGCCTGCTGAACTGACTGCTGAAATCAGTGTGAAGGTTTTGCTGCTTTCCCTTGGTGCAGATCAGACATGAGAGATGCTGCCTTTCTCCCAGCCTGCCCCTTTGGTGGCCATGGACTTCCCAGGGTGACTTCTGACCTAAGAGTCAGACCTGGCTCTGCTCCCATCTCTGCCTTTGATACTCTGGTTGAAATCTGGCAAGCATTCTTCATCATGGTCTCCCCATTTGTGTAGTGCAAAAAAAAGCAACAACAAAACCTTCTTGAACTCAATAGCTGAAAGCAGGTTAGACAAAGCCATGCAAACCATCAAAATCTAGCTCTGTGAGATCCAGCGTATTCTCTGTCTTCTGTCAATTTCCAAGCACCACCTCCACCAGAGTAAAATACAATAACTCACTGACATGTTTATAAACTGACAGCTTTATATGCATTAAACAGGGAGCAAAACTGGTGCTCGCCTTTCTACCAATGCAGGCTGATGCACTGATGTCTTAACAGATTATCTACTTCTGCTGCATACTCCTCACCTGAAGTCCTGTTTCTAACACTTGTTACTCTGGCTACCTTATAAATGATGAGGACAATCAGTTCTCATGGTGAAGGGACAAGCTGGTAACCATCTCAAGTGCAGAAGAAATCCACTCTTTCTTCCTTCCTATTCTCAAGCAGCAAAGCAAAGTACAGCGGAGAGGGACTGATGGGGTAATTTACACTTTGAAATAGTCAGTAAACCTGTTAAACAATAACAGACATGGGCACAAACAGGAATGTACTAGTCTATTGAACAGTTTAGGCTGATGGTCTCTAAAGAGTTCACTTCTTCTGACAGAGCCCCTCAGGAAACTGAAGCATGATCAGGCTTTGAGGCTGGAAAAACAGAGTGCTCTGCTCAGGCAGTACTTCGCACTTAGAACTACACAGCCAGCAATATTTTCACCTGACCACAGACTTCTTGTGGGGCTACAACTTTGCTTTTTGAACAGATGTAGCCAACCTTAAATCTTGCAAAGCACTTGCACTCAGAAACCCCTTCTTTGGTTTGGAAGACAAGAGTATGCATTTTACAGTATGAGTTGCTGTGTTCAGTGTATGCAACAGATACACCTAAAATGTGAAGTATAATATACCACAGGCTGTTCTCACCTTGACTCATTTTGGAACAATTTGAGGACACAAATCCAATGCAAAATGTGATGCGCGGTACCACCGAGAGCTGCTGTTCTGCTTTAGTTTCGAGATGAGGACACAGCCACAGGACAGAACGCACATGGAAAACAGCATTCATAGTAAGTTTCATTTAACTTTTTGTTCCACTTCAGTTATGCTCCCCATTCTCCCGCCTGGCTGCCTGGCAGGCAGGATGATGATGTGAGAAGGGGGTAAAGACAGACCTCTCATTTATCCCTGCTTTCTGCAGGGCAGACAGAATTGTTCACACTCCCACGCCAAAAACTACTTAGCATGGTTGGGCAAACAGCAAAGGGGCCAGTGCATGCAAATCAGCAGCTGGTTCCCAAACACCCAGGGACAGATGCATCATCACTGGCAGCATCAGGGAAGCCAGCTCATGTCTATAGCTACTGTGAGCCTTTAGTGGGAAAATGATGCTGGAGAAGTTCAGAACACTTGAATGTCTCCTAACAAGTAACTCTTTAGGAACTGATGCTCTCTTTCTTTGTTACTGATTAACAAATTTTTTACTTGTTAACTGCAAAGCATAATACGTGCCACTGCATATGATGGTGTATGTCAAGCAGGATAGGTGCATGAGGTTGTCATTTGGTCTTAATTTCCATATAAAGGCAACACAGTCTGGAAGAAAAGCATATGATTAGATTTAAATCATTTCCTCAGACTCTGCCTGAGCAACTTTTAAAAGTCCCTTCCTGTCTCACATCTTTGTTTGGAGTGCTGGACTACCAAAATGCAAAGAGGTTCCATAGGGCTTATCCAATTAATATTGGAAATGCTCTGAAGTGCAAAATGCTGCACAGCTGCTTCAAAGGACACAGGTTCAACATTGCCATGGTGCCGTGTGTACTGCACTCTGGTTCCCTGTTTGGAGTCACTGATTGTTGCTGCAGACCAGGGGCCCTGTTCTGGTATCGTGCTTGGATGGGACAGAACCACCACCACCATCACACTGCTCCCCAGCAGGGCAGTGCTGAGCTCAACAGCAGCACGGGATCATGCTAAAGGGCTTTCCAAACTGAGGCACTGAGGTTCTCCTGAGGCAGCAATTCTGTGCTTTCTCTGCTGGGGCTGCTGCATCCATCTCTTATCCCAAGTGACTACTCCAAAGCACCCAGCACCCACAGGGTGTTCAATAGTTCTTCAGAACTCTACTACTCTGGAAGGTAAAGGCAGGAAGGGTAAAGATCTCACTTTCTCAGGAAGTCTTTCCAGTTCCTCAGAGGTGACAGAAATCCGTGGCATGCCTAGCTACTCCCGTGCAGATGGAGAGTGTAAATAAGTACCCTCAGGGACTGTTATGGGGTTAGCGGACATGTGGAAAATGTAGCCCTGCCACAGGGTGAATCCTGTACTGTTGGTGGTCTGTGCACTTGCTGTTATGAGCAGGGGACAGAAGTCTGTGTGCAGTGATGTGCCTGACCACTTGCTCTTTCCAGCAGGTGCCCCTTGACCCAGGCAATGGAGAAGCAGTGGCTATTCATTGCTGTTGGGCTGCAGGGACTGCCTCATCCTACAGCAGAGAGCTGGCTCTGCACTTTCCTGCACAGAGATAAGCAAAGGTAGAAAATGAAGAAAAGGTTAATCCTGGCTAATCCTCAGAGAGAATTATTTGGGAGGTGAGTACGAACTGGTACAAAGGAAATGCATGGCAGCAGATAAAAATGCCCCTTTACAGGTCTTGTTGAGGAAAAAATGATTGGATAAGGAACAGAGGAGCTGTGGCAGGAGAAGAGACAACTGAGGCTTGCACATTCTTTAAGAAGGTCTGAAAGTGCCTGTAATCAGAATGACAAGGCTTTGGGGAATCTCCTACACTGCTGGGAACAGAGGGCAAAACAGCTTTTCCAGTAGTAATCTGAAATAAAAGGCACAGACTTATTTCTCCTGAAGTCCTGTTGAACAAGGTGTAAGAGGCAGAGCCCAAGTGCAGGCAATGGTCTGTGCATTGTGCCTGCTCTGGGGCCTCCATGTGTGCAGACATCTGCAGAAACCAACCCAGCAAAGCTCTGCCATGGTTTTCTGCCGTGCTGACTTTGCCAGTGTGGTGCCCTGTGACCCAGCCTTTCTCCTTTCACTGTCTGTACAGAGACCCTGAGAAGCTGACACACCCGAATCCCTCAGGACTTCAGGGTCATAAAATAAATAAAATTGCTTTCCTAATGCAGCCTTTGGAAAGTCTGTAAGAAACATATTGATTGGAAAATGCTCAATTAGAACAAGCTCTCATACAGGGAAATAAATCTTTTCAATTGCCCACACCCTGTGCCAAGCTCAGCTTCCTGGAAGCAACCATGGCCCTTTCTGGAACTGAGGTGAAAATCCCATGTTCCATCACCTCGCTTGACCTGCTGACATTACACATGGTTTGCATTTGCTGATCAAATGCACAAGCAGGACTCTAAATTAGCTTGCTGGGCTGAGACAGCTCGCTGATTAATGACAGCAGATGAAGTCACTGGTACAAAAACCCCACAAAATTTGAAGTCACTCTACAGAATTCAAAATGAAGAATATTTTCTTTCTCACTCTATGCCCAACCCTTTTTTTTACGTAGAGACGAGTAAGTAAATGAAGTAACCCTCAGACAAAATTACTTTGCTATGTCTAATACCCCCAGCCCCAGCAATTCAAAAAAATCCCTGAACACTGCTGACCAATTCCTGAAGTGTCTGGAGTTGTACCTGATGTCAGACTAAAGCTTCTAGTGCAACCCCAAATATTTAATGTGGCCAGTTGTGCTACATTTCTTATAACTAAGATTCATATTTGACCCATAGCAGCCACTTGTCTCCCTTCTGTTTCCACTGCATCATCCAAAGATGATGATCCAGAACCTATAGAACAAGTGGATATTAGGATGTCCTCTGTAAGCTGCCCCACTTTGGGATTAGTCAGAAACAGAAAATACTACAATGCTGGAGCAGCCTATCTGCTGCCTGCTGACAGGCAGTTTGTGGCCTGAACCAGAGTTCACCCAGGCCAGGACAACCAGTCTAGATAATGGTGCTGGTTTGTGTGTTGGATTTGAGGTTCTGAAAGGGAAAACCTACCAAAGAATTGAACAACCACAGAGGTGATGAAAAGACCAGTGGGTTTTCTAGGCACTCATTCCATGAGCCATGTCCAAGAGCTTTCAAGAACTCCACAGACTGCTCCAGCTTCCTTTCTGACAAGAGCTCTCCTTCCAGGGCAGGGTGAAGGCTGGCTTTTTCCATCTGGGCAGCACGTTCAGAGAAGGCCAGAGTATAGCAGGGATCAGTGAGCCATGGACAGCAGGACACTGCCTGGCTGCCAGCAGCTGCTTCCACGGCTGCCACACCACGGCATTCCAGCCACAGCAGCCAGTGCAACACCAGCAGTGGCAGTGGGATGAGGAGGGGGAAAATGCTGGCTTGGATCTACTCCCAGTTACAGTCTTAATCCACTCCTGACTTCATCTCAACCAATTTTTGGCTGTTGTCCATGGAGCAGACATTGCTTTCCTACTGCTCCCTTCCAAAAGGAGCTGAAAGAAATGTCTTCTGTTGATTTTTTCCTTGTATGTGCAAAAACTATATCCTAAACAAGAGCAGCTGAGCCCTGACAATGTCACAGGGTAGCTAGCTCAAGAGAGGATGCTGCCAGAAGCAAACAGTTCTGCCAGTAGAAGTCAAGGGATTATAAAAACTTTCATTTTCTTCTCAGCAACTCTTCATTGTTTCAAACCAATTGAATCTTAATCCAGGACAAAATTCCAGGTCTAAAAAGCATTCTTTACATTTTTTCTGCACTGACTATGACCACGCTGATACTTAGTAACACTTAGGCATTTACACTACACAGTGCCTTTCAACTGCAGACAAATTAGATTGTTATATCTGTTTTATAGATGTGAGGCACAAAGGCACTGGATGCCTGCCTGGCACTGAGGGATCAAATACAGGAACTCTTTTCTGCTCCTCTTCACAACTGGACACATGCAGAGCATTTTTACACCTTTTACACCTACTTTACCTTCCCACTTCTTGTACCAATTCTTTGATGCATCCTGCAACAGTAATTTTAAGGTAAACAACCCAACCCTGTATTAGAAACAACTGTCAATATGTGTTGTTTCTTTCTTTTAACACAATATGGCCTTGATCTCTGGCTGAGGGGTTGAAGATCTGTGAGTCATCAGAAATAAATTGATCTTGGTAGTCTTGACCTACATATGGTTTTACTTAAGTCTTTTACCTGCCATCTAATTGCTGCATAGTGGAGCAGAGTGCTCAGTTTATTACCATGCTTACATATGTAGCAGTAATGCTGGAAACTGAACTGGAAGCTGCAGGTGTAAGTACCTGATCAACACTGCTGAAATATACGAAAAACTGAAGTAATAGTTGCTAGCTGCAATAAATACAGCGGCCGAAGATTAAGATGGTTCCTTTCAGCAATTTATCACTTTAACCTACCATCAGCTACGCCACCTCATCTTTCAGTGGATGCAAATTTAGAGAGATCCTACAGTTTTGTAAGAAACGGGGTCAGGAAATCCTTTTTGTACAGCTGAATTCAGTGGAAAGTTTTGAAATCTCAGTTTCACATATCAACAAAACACCACCAACAACATTATAATCCTCCGTATTAAGAAGCTGCCTTTTTCTCACAGGGAGATTTTGTTCTAAGAGGCTCACATCCTGAAGAAGTTGGGTCCCTTTCCCTTGAGGAATTTTGGCTGAGACTTTGTTTCCTAACTCAACTGTGACTGTGAGAGCTGGGGAGGGGGGAGTGTGCACACAAAGAGCATGTTTTCCAGGCTGTTTCCAGGGAACGTGAGGCCAGCTCCACTAGAGAACAGGCTATGCCATAACAGCAAGATGTCATCTGTTGGCTTCCTCTGCACTGGAGCTCCAAGGCTCGTGAGCTGCAGCTGCACTTGTGCTGCTACTGTAAAAGCAGAGCTTGGCAGCACAGCCCAGAACCATGGCTTACTTTGCCTGTAATCATTAAGCAAATCATCGTAGGAAAAAAATTACCACCAGCATGTGGTAAAAGTATGTCATACTTTTACTGTAACTGTTTTTGCTTTTGGATGTCTTGCTCCTGCAGGCATTCTCTGCAAAGTCCTAATGCAGGAGGGCTATGACAGTCTGCTTCAAAATACCAGTACACGAGTTCTGTGCTTTATGCAAAGACCTGCCTTCAGGTGACATGACATATTAAATTACTGGTGGAAACGGTACAAATTACAACTTTGGATACTGCACAGTGTATTTAGTTCTGAACCACATCTTTGGAGGTAAAAGCCCACTCTTAGCATGCTGCAGACATCTCTCACTCCCAAGATGCTGCAAACTGGAATTCTGACATGATTAAAACCTCCAGATTTAGCTTCATTTCTTGATGGTTCCTTAATGAACCAAATCCCTAAAGCTCTTATAAACTGTCAGTCATCTCTCCAAGAAGACACTGTTCTCTTTTAGAGAAAGGTGAAGTGCTTCAAAGAACAGCTCTAGATAACAGGGGTCCTTTTCCATATTTAGGGAACAAGGAGGCCACTGAGATGGACTCCAAACTGCACTACAACACATCACCCATTCAGGAGAAGTAACTGCATTACATTTCCATGGGGCCCTTTAACCTTCCAGTGCAACTTGTGCTCAGAAAGGCCTCTTGTACTGAGGTACTTGTGCTTGAAATACATTGATAATGAGAACAAATTAAGTGTGTGCTCTTTGATTATCAGATGATAAATTATCATGATTATCTTTGCAGCAGCTTGAGAACTGCTTCCTCTCCAGCATTTAACTCCTTCTTGCTCTGAAGCTAGTCAGCATACCCACTAACTTCTCATATTAGGATCCCCAAAAAACTGGCTTGCATTTATTATTTCTATAGAAGCCATACAAAGTTGAGGCATTAGTACTTCTACTAAGGGCCACTTGAAAATACTGTTACAAGGAATAAGATGAACTTCATCAACTGGGACAGCATGCAAGATCCTGTTTGGGATAATTTCTATCTCAGTGCTAGGGTGTCGGCAGTAAGTAGTGTCCTTCAAACAAGCTCGTCCTAGGTGACAATAGGTGTCCTAGATCGGACAATATGTAGTGTTCAGTGGCCATGTTGACTTAGTCATGTTTTCTGGCCACCACGCTGATCTGCCAGTGCATTTGGTGGAGGAGCTATGCTGTGTTCTTGATGAGAGATAATCTGCATTCATGTATATATGTACATTGGTTTCTGCCAGATCAGCTTTCTGAACAGATTAAGAGCACAACTGCACTAATAGTTAGGTCAACACAGGGCAGGGAGGTGGCAAATTGCAAAAAGAATAACAGCTGGATGTGGTAACAGAAAACAGAGAAAATGCTTCAGCCAATATTGTTACAGAACATGTCATGCCACTGAAAAATAATGCATGGGCTTGCTGTATCACTTGAGTTTAATCTGGATGATGTCACCGAGAAAGGCTTGCTTCCAGGAGTGGAAAAATGATTGCAATGTCAATAGAGGAAATGATTTACCTATGCAGTTCCAGTAAAGGATCAAGTTTTGAATGAAAAGGAAAACAAATGCATGAGCTAAATCACAAGAAGGTTGTGTCTCATCCTGATTTTTGGGTTTCTTGCCACTGTAAAGGTGCAGTGAGAGAAGCTGCAGACACCTAGTACTGATGGGAAACTGGTATCATCCCAGGTTCACAATTCCTAGTGCCACATAATCCTGTTGTGCTCGTCATACTTAGTGACCTTGACACCAGTGAATCTATCTCCAGGACTTCTGTCCTTCCCACCCTTAGTTTCCCACAGGAAGGATGACCATCCCTGTGCTTGCTATGATCAATGAACTACTGCAAATGTGCCACGGGAAAAGAACCCCTGTCCTTGGAGAAGGGTCCTGTGTTCTGTGAGCCCCCAGAGCTGATCTGGAATGGGCTGTGGAGCTGTGACAGCAGGTAGTAGTGAGGAACTCATCCCTCAGTCCCACTAACAGTGACAACTCTTTTGAAGGGGTGAGGCTAAATAAGTTAAATAAGTTCAAGTACTGGGAAAGAGAACCAAATTGTATCACCTGTCAGAAATATTTAATAACATCTAATGGCCTCTTTACAAGGCTGACAGTTGTGCCAGGTAGCATAAAACACTGAAGCAGGAGGACCACCTGCCTGGAGGACATTACTATATGGGCAGACAGGAGAGGGAAGGGATTCAATGTACAAGCAAGGTGACAGCATGAAGGTGTGCATAATGCTCATGTCCCCAGGAGCCAGCTGAAACTACTGGAGTCCTCATACACTTCATTATGTGGATATTGAGAAAACAAAGTTGAAATGCTTTTTCACCAACCTGCCTAATTAAAATTGTCTTAGCTGTGCTTCCCCGTATATCGGCAAATTTCAGTCAGCTCTGTGAAGGACATTTGTCTAATTATTTTATCTTATCTGTTGCAAAAATCCAGATTTGTAGGTCTGTCTGTTCACACACTGCTTGTACTCACAAAAACTCAGACAATCACAATGACATTGAAGTCAGGAGAGCTACAGAGGTGCTTTTAATGAAGTAATTTCTCTTCTATTTTTCCAATGCTTCAGGACTTGCTTAGTTTACGAAGTCCAAACCAGTTTTGCTTCATTCTTTTATATCATAACTTCCAAATCATCTCAAGTTTTTTGCTCTCCTGGGAAGACTGACTCATCACCAACTTGCAAAGCTTGGAACATCATTTAAAAAAAAGACAGACTGGAGAATTAAGAAGGTAGGAAGCAAACACGAACATTAGGAAGGGATGGTGAACTGTATTTTGAAGAAAGGACACCCTCTAACCTAATTTTTCAGGTTGCCTTAGCTTTTCTCTTCATGCCTGCTTTTGTAATTCTTACATTACTGAAATTACTCAGCTCATTGATACCCGTAAGTGCAAAGCAAGTTGACATTCCCAGGTCTTTTCTTTCTTCTTAACAAGTTTCAAGTGGAAAAACTACTTTTCTAAAATACTTTGCTTACTAATGTGATTCCCTCCTCCCCCACCCCCATGACGGGTCAATCCGTTTGGCACTGACAGCACAGGGCAGAAATGCAGACACGGGCACATTGTCAATCTGAGGAGTGGGAGAAGCCTTCTTCAGCAATTTCACACAAAATGACATTAAGGAACGCAAAGTGTCAAAAATTTCCCGTGAAGCCCTGAGAAAATCTGCAAACTAGATGTCTCACACCTCTCTGGCAGATAATAAACACAGAGCATATGGACCCAAGTACTGAATGTTCATGAAAACAGAGTCCTCCGTGTTTGAGACCATGCAGAGTTTCTGAGGACATGGATGCAGTTTCAGAAGACTTACACACTTGTTATTCAGGTGTTTGGACAAGCAACAATGGAAATTCAGAAAAGGTTTATTTGTGAGCTGGTCTATTCCTCAATAAATTACAGTATTTCTTTCTTATGTCTTCTTCCGAAGTTGCTGGAATGGCCATTGGTCCTGTTCAATATTGTGTCTTCCCTGCTGTGACCAAATTTGTTGATATAGGTCCTGAAACACTACTTCCCCTCAAAGATTAATTCTCAAAAGAAATCACTGTGATTTTTAAGAAAATGTTTTGTGATGACTCCTTTTGAATTTTTTGCTAGACTTCCTCTTTCCCCACTACCCCTGAGGTGTGCACACCATGAGAAGAGGAGATTTCTCTTGTCAATCCAACCTCAGCCTTATTCATTTAGCACTGTCACAAGTCATGCTTTTGCAACTCTGCTAACGGAATCAGGTGGGAGGAGAAGGAGGAGGAGGCTGACTCAGCAAGAGGAACCTTTTGTTTGCACATACATACTTTAGTGTTATCAGAAGGAAAACAAGGAGTGAGCAGCATGCATTGTACCAAAAAAGAAAAAAAAAAATCATGGCACTGTTACTAATTTCCCCCCTGGGTTTTTTCAGTCTTTACCCTCTTGCTTAAGTAATGCTACACACATGGTTTATCTTTTAAGCCTGGGAAGCAGCAACTTTAATAAAGCAGCATTGACACACTGGATGCACCCTCAGCGTGCACACCCAACCCAGAGTTAACACTTCAGCCGACCCCTTCATCTGACTGTACCCTCTGACTGCCTCCTGACAACTGAGTCCAACCCTAGCTATGAAAAATCCTCACCAATATGTCATACTGACCACAAATTCAATCCACTCAGCTGAATGTTAAATGACAGACCAGTTAGTGCCTGCTCAAGGTTTTGAAAACACTGGCTTTCAAACTTGAAAAGCATGTCTGCATGTCCTGTGAAAATCAGTGGTAATGTTTCTTCTTGCTTTCTCCCTACAAATTAGAAGTCAGGATGGATGGATACCAGTGTCTCGAGAGAAATCTGGGACTAATTCTGTACCCCTGTCAAAGCCTAGTGGTTTCTTTGCTCCTTTCATTTGCTAGAACCCACAGGAAATTGAAAAAATGGTACTGGGATATCATCAGGGTGCTTGCCCTCTTCAGGATTCATTTAACATCTCTGCCAACCTCTTAAAAAGACATAAAAGAGGAGGCAATTTTTAATCTCCTTTCATGGTGGTTGCCAACATCACAGGCTAAAGCTGCATCTCCTCAGGAAGAGGGAGCTGAGTGTGTCCATAGCTGCTATTTCCAAATTGGCAGGCAAGGTGGAGAGGCCTTTTGCTTGTCCTGATAAGGTCATTTGCATAACTCTACCCAGCTGGCTTTGCATATATTTTTTTTCTCTTCTTTTTCTTTCTCTCTCCACTCTCTAAGTTCTCCATCTGCCAGAGAATCACTAGGAAAGCCTTATATTAGCTAATCCAAATATTCATGCTATTACACATTTACTAATTTATTTTCATTTCTTGTAAAAAGCTGTTGTACATTTTGGTAACTATTCTTACACAATGTGAAACAAAGAAAATTATGCTATTAGTGCAAAAAGAATTCTGCTTTCTCTGTATAGGTTCCTTTCACATTCAGTCAAAATGGCTGTGTGTTTTCTATCTGTTTTTAAATGCCTACTAATTACTTTTGTTTTAAAATAAACAACTGACATTTGTTCAAACCAAAAGTAATTCTAAACAGTTCTAAAAGTGTGATATCCATACTTGCATTGTAAAAATTGAGATAAATGCAAAATTGCAAAGCAACCCTCATAAGTAGTGGAAAGGAAGATGAATACCAAATTGCATCAATTTAAGTCTTGTTTAAATAATAAACAATGGTTTAACTCATATTCCTGTGAGCAGTTCCAGTGACTTCAGTGGGGTGTCTCACTTGGAAAAGTGCCATCCAGAAAAAGAAAGGCTGAAAAACCTGTCCTTCTCTTAGACAAATTCCTTCTTAAAAACACACACTTTTATCTTGGTGTTTGTGTGTGTCACTGTAATTCCAAATTTTTTACTCTGGAAAGGACCGTGCTGAAATCTGAATACATTTTGAAGTTCTTCCTAACAAAACAAACCCCTGCCTTACTTTTCACGGCAGCTTAAAAATTTCAAGTATCCTTAAACCAGTGGGCTTTGTGCCCTGTTTGTACAGAAAGACAGAACACAGTAATTTCCCTACCTACAGCAGCTCCATCTATAAGGCTCTGGTCCATGTGAAGAGCCAGGAGATGCTAATCCTAACTGAAATCAAATGACCCTCATCATTTAATTCAACAGGCCTGCATTATTACTCTGTATAATTGTAGTGTCTCAGTTGCAATCAGAAACCAGGACCCCAGAGTGCTTGGCAATGCACAAACAGGAGAGAAATACTATTTTTGTCCAGAGAGTTTCCTTGGATTGTAATCTCCATGCAGAGCTATTAGGAGGATGTCATTTATTGGTATTTTTCCCAAATCCCTAGTTCATGAAAGCTGAACAAAACAGAAATTATGGGTAACACCCATATATAGATTTTGCTATAGAAGGCAGCATTTTGATCTCCACAGGCAGCAATTGAGGGAAAAAGGAAAACCCAGAGTTTAAAATACTCAGGAGAATAGTGAAACCCCACTGAAGTTTGTTTGAATATACAAAATCAGATGCACTGAAAAAAATAAAATGGAAGAAATTTGCAATATTCAAAGGTTGGCATTAATCCAGCTATCTGCATTCCAACTGCAGTCAAGATGCAAGCTCTCTATTTGGTTTTGTAACATGTACTATAAAGTCTACTTTGAGTTTTGGAGTGAGAAAGATTTTGGGATAAGCAAAATTTTCTGTAATTGCTACAAGAAGGAGTTTGATGGCCCGTTCTAAAAGCTCTTTATTTCAATTTGAAATATTTTAGAAAAATGTTACATCATTTACCTCTTCTAGGAAGAATTTGTTTCAAAGACACTACTTTTATAGTATTAAAAATTAATGCCAAGAAAGTTTATTACAGATAAGGTCTATTAATGACATCACTTCTGAACTTTACTGTTTATATTTACAAATTAAGGGTGTGAATTCTCAGTTTATTAATCTGCCAGTTGGATCATTTCTTTGCAGCCTTGAGCTGTTTCACTTTACTTCAGTGAAAATATTTAATAGCCAATCTGTAGTAAACTTGAATTTTCCTAATACTTTATTATGTTTACACACTATATCACAGATTTCCTCGTGTATTATTAGCATTACAAATTATTAAAACAAAATAACATTTTTTAAAATGAACAATACAGTGCTTTCTCATGCTATTATCTTCTCTACTGACTAAGGTTCATCCTCTTTCCTCTTTAACAGTATTTAGTGAAGTAATCCACGCAGCCCCAGAGCCCACACCCTGCAAGACCCTGCATCTGTTGATGCATATGCAAGGCTCGTGTAATTGGAGGATCAAGGTACTCACAGGCAATGTTAAGTTTGACATTTCTTCACTTTTAGAACCTTAGGAGCTATAATGCAGAATAAAATACATTGAGTGTAACTTTTCCCCTTGTTTTTAAAGTATGAGTAGTGGCGAAAAAACCCCAAAACCCTCAGAAATTCCATCGTGGCATCATAATGAAACCTGCATGGGTCAGCAGCAGGAGGGTTGGCCCTTTTAACTAACCTACAGACCTTTGCCACTTTTTGCTAAAGGGACAACTGACAGCAGCAGGAATATACTGTCATTTGTTACAGGAACCAATACTCCAGGAGGGCATCAGACACCCTGCCATAACTCTGGCTCATTTTTCCAGCAAGTTGTGCAGCAGCAGGTGTATATGACAGCAGAAGAAAGGCAAGATTAAGAAATCCAACCTCCTAGGTTGACTTCACATCCCTCTCTCTCAAATTCTAGCTGTGCCAGTAGCAATGCTGATCTCCCTGACTAGCCTCTTTGTTGCAGGCTCTTCCTTCTGCCCCACCCCCAAGTTTGAGCTCTTCTCACTATTGCTGTGCACAGATTTCTCTCCTGTCTACATAGCCCAGCAGAGGGGTAGTGAGGGTACAGGAGAGACTTCCTCTCTTTCTTCAAGTCTGTTCCAGGTCTTGGGGCACTGGACATTTTGAGAGTTCAACATCAATGTATTGGTCTCCGTCCTGGTGAAAAAATTAGCAGCCACAACAGGAAAAAGTAGAAAACCTATCAAACCCAAGTTCTTATACTGGCCACTGTCTGGAAACCTGACCAACAAGGGGATCAACCACTCACCACAGAAAATGAGCCTGCAATTTTTCCCAGACACCTTTGATACATGGCAGGTTACAAAACATAGGGACTGATGACTACATATAACTCTGAAGCTTTTCTTTGTTTCTTTCCCAAGAGACCTAAGAATCAGCAGTGCCTCACTCCTGTCTGCCCCATAGCTGAGAAGCAGCACTTGCAATCTAGGGTCCCTCTTTAGCCAAGAAATGACAGCCAACTGGCCAATGTCACGAAGCCAACAGCTGGACCAGCTGGCCAGGCTGTACACATTTCTGAATCAAGTCTGTTAATCAAACCACAACACACACTGGTGGTTAAATGAAGGTTGTACTGAAATTATACCATATCGAAAATTAAGAGCTTAAAAATACCTGCTTTTCCTAGTCCAGGGGGAGTGGACCTAAAGAAGTTCCTTCAAGAATTCATAGTTCCATTTAATTTTAATTTAATTTCATAGTCCCATTCAATATTTAAAACAAGACACATAGAAAAGCAAAGGAGCAAATGATGTGCGCTAACCAGATTCAAGAGGCTAAACTCTGAAGAAAAACAGGAACATTAAGGTAAAAATGTCTGAAAGATTTTGCATCTTTTGATAAAATATTGTCATATGTGCCTGGGATAAATCAACCTACAGAAGAATAACATACAGACAACAAACCCTACTGTGTAGGCAATATTTAGGCAACAGACCACAAATGGAGATGAGTACTACCAACAAGGAGGCTTAAAGAATGTTACCAGGATCCAGTAACTTTGTGTGAGGAATTGTAAAAATCATTGTGTGGTACAGATGACTTCAGCAGACAGTATGGAATGCTGAGGTATTGTAGGGAAAGAGAAAAATTTGAAGAGCTGAAAGGGACACTGTGGAGAACAGAGGGTAGATTGGTGAGAGGGAACCTCAAAGTATGATTTATGGGGCTGGCACATCTCTGGGCTGAGACACTGACAACTCTGAAGTAGTCCTACATTGAGCTTGACAGGGGAAAGGTCAATAGGGGCAGAAAGAAGCACTACCATCCCAAGATTAAATAGGAGCAATCTGAGGCACAGCAAGGCTAAAAGGCAAGAGCTGTGGAAGGATGAAGGTTGTTTCCAGGTACTTTATTTGCTTTAGTGTTGCCTAAGGTCCCACCCAACTGAAGAGGTAACATGACCATTCAGATTATGTGCCTATGGAGATCTCTGGCATCAGGGTGCTTTCCTCAAAATAATTTTGCAGCGTCAACCTTACTGATTAAACACTGTAGCAGTCGCAAACCAGAGTTCCTAAGAGCTCACCAAGCTCCAGTGTTGTCCAGTGCAAAATGACAAGAGGTTCTGACGGAGCCTGGAGTGCCACTCACAGTAACTTATTTGACAGCCAGACCATCCTTTTTACACCAATATAAGACAAAATTCTAGTAAGTGATACAAAGTGGTTCTCTAGAGACTTTCGGGTCAGCAATGGGTTCAAACATTATAACGGTACCTAAAGAGGGGACCCTCTCTCTTTAGGAAAATAACTGATAGGAGATAGGCAACATTGTCAAAATGTGCTGTTCTCCCATCAGGCGGTGACTTTTTTCCTCAACTGGTTGCAAGCTTCAGAGCCACACCTGGTACTCAGCTCACAGTGGGACACTACAGGTTTTCTTAAGAGCCCCAGAAGTGCTGACCTGACTGACCCATGGGAAGCCCCCCATGATAAAAATTCATCCACAGCTTCCAGAGACCTGGGTTCAACACCACCAAGTTACAGTACCCAGCCTCAGGGAAGGCTTCAGCAGCCAAGGGCAGCTGTGGGTTTTGCAGTGAGTAGCTCCCTTGCCCTATCAGCCCAGATCACTCAAGACAGTGGCTGGCTCTTCCTGCTGCCCAAGCTCTCTCGGCAGAAAGCGCCAGGTGACGGCTCTTCCTCAGCTGCTGTGGTCTGTGGCCTCCAGTGTCTCTGTTATCTGCCCCCTGCAGCCTCTCCTCTGACAGGAAGCTTCCTCAGAGTTTTCCATCACAGGAAATTTCCTGTGGGGAAGCACTCAGTAAGCAAACAAAGAGTTCCTTGGTACAAAAGAAGAGTGAACATGCACACAGCTGTGAGGAAAAAACCAAATGCTAAAGCAGCAGAGGCAAGGGCACCAGGTCACAGTCCAAACTCTGTGGGTAGAACCAAGCTACCAGAGAGGCTCAGAAATTCCCAGGTGAGACTGCTGTGGTCAAGTTTGGCTCACAAGAATGAAGTTTTAATGTCACCTTCAGGTTCTGTTTGACTTCTCTGAAGAGAGTCAACAGCCTTAATGTCACACTGAACATAGACCACAGCTCGGGCACCATTTCAGGGGCATTTTCTGCAGCATCCTCCCAGTGAGGTCAAGGACTGCTACAGGGCACACAATTTCCCACAGAGGAAGTTATAACTGCAGTCTGGGATGAAGCACCAAACGTCCATATCAAGCTCACTCTGCCATCACCTAATAATGGGTTTGACAGCCCCTGCATCACAAATTCTCTCTTGTGCAAGATATAATCATGCTCTGTACACACTCTTACAAAAAATACATTTGTCTCCAGACTGGCCAGTTTCCCTTTTTATAAAATCTGTCCTCCTGGCGACTTTTTCTTTCTGTCCCCTACTCTTTCTGCCCTTTGAACTACACAAATTTCCTCCTATTATCCGATTGTCTCTTCCCTTCTTTTTTACTATAGCATTTTATGTTAGTATCCTGTGCCCTTCCTTTTTTGTCTCATAACTCCTCTTTACAGAAACAGATCCCCTGCTCCCTGCAAATGTTGTTTCAGAGGGCTGAGGAAAAAGATGCACATCTGCTATAAGCAAAACTAAAGATCACTCAAAAAGGATCTTCCATGCTGAAACTCAGGCAATCAGCACAAGTTTCTGGCATCACACAGATTTAATACATGTGGGACATGGCTTGTTTGGTGATTTGAACTTGCCTGGAAGTACCCACTGGGAAGCCTCATGCAGGGACAAGGGAAAATCTTGCTTGAGAGTACAGGCTGACTAACAGTCTCCTAAATCCTGTAAGGTACAGTGGGGTAAAAAGTACAATTTCACTGAAGAGGTCTCCTTCTAGCAGCATCAAACTTTGGGATAGTACCATGTACACCAAGCTAGTCTGTAAGGTGGGCAGAAAGCATAGGTGTACGAGCAGAAGTGACCTGCAATTCTGCACCATTCTTATTTTCTTTGTGTTTGGTTTTGAGAGTAACGATCTGCAAACCCACTCTGATTTATCATTTGCTTATGCTGTGGATTTTTAAGTGTCTTGTTCAGGCTCTTCTGAGCTATGTGACTGCAAAGACAGTGCCAACTATTTTCCACCCTCTTCTGGTTAATTGCAGCTGTGGTAAAGGGACTTCTGCCAACAGACCCACAATGCTCTGTTTCACAGGAAGTCCTAAGATCTCTTCCTGCACAGGAAATTTCCTGTGGTTCAACAGACATTCCTCTTGGCTTTTATCACTCACATACATTTGTTTTGGCAAATATCTGTTCTTAGGAACAACAAGAAACGGACAGAGAAAAAGCAAACACTGCCACAAAGAAGAAAAAGAAAAGGCAGCTATGGTTAGAGTAACAAGCATGACCAAATTAACCTCTGTCACACATGAATAAAATATGCTACTGGAGCTGACTTGGGAGGTTTGCTATCTTAGACAATATTCAGAAATAAAATCTGTTGATATACACAGATACAATGTTTTTTAAGATTCCATACACAAGTTTTCTTTGCCTTTTAGAACATTTTACTGATGCATTTTCCTAGAAATGTGCTAGGCAGTGTAAAAGGAATTCTGGACCTTCCCTCTCATTTCAAACTTCACATAATCATGGCCCTAGCTCTAATCTTACCACATCATTATCAGGAAAAGTTAAGAGAAGGAAATGCTTAAAAAGAAAGGCTTTGGTTATATTTCACCAGATGCACCCTCCTGCAAATCAAGGACTTTCCCAATCCTAAATCATTCCTCATATGCACAAAAAAGTTATTATTTTAGAAAGGGAAGAGAATTCAGTTTCAGTCTTGCAAATTCTTAAAGCTTTGAACCCCAGGAGACATCAGATAAGATTTTCAGATGCCTTTCCATGCTTCAAAGTAAAGGTAAGGACACAGAACTCCTAGAAGTGCTCAAGTGAGTAAGAGGTCTAGGTTGCATATACACCCCTGAAAAAACCAAGGGGCACCTGTTTGTTACCTTCATTCATCTAAGAAAAAAAAATCTAAGAGCAAAAGGTTCAGATGGGAAAACCTTCTTCACTATGAGGACAGCCAAGTGCTGGGATAGGTTGCCTAGAGATGTGCAATCTCCATCTTTGGAGGTTTAAAAGACCCAAACTGACAAGGCACCAAGAGACTTTGGCCTCAGATCTGACCCTGCTTTTAGCAGGAGGTTGAGTAGAGATCTCCTAAGGTCCCTTTTGACATGAACTGTTCTGGAATCCTAAATCTCTCTGCAAATGCAATTCACTACCATTTAAGTTCTAATTTGACACTACTCAAGAGCAAAGTTAGAGTTTACTATCCCAAATAGAAGAATTTTTGAATGAACTCCAGTGAAAATAAAGGGGAATAGATGATACCCTGTAAACAAGGTTTTTCAAATAATTTAGTGAACGCTTATGATTCTAAATGTTCTCAAATTCACTTAGCAACTATAGTCCCTTCAGTGCTCTTCTCCCTCCATCAGCCCCTTTTGCTAGGCTTATTTTATCCTGACAGCAGACGAAGAACAGTCAACTGTAGCCTGACATTCCTTCCTACAGGCTTCTCCTGGGGTTCATCAACCTGCACACAGCACAGAATCACAGAACAAAATGAGGTTGGAAGGCATCTTAAGGCATCCCCGAAGTCCCAACTCCTGATCAAAACAGGGTCAACCAGAGCAGGCTGCTCTGGGCCACATCCACTTGGGTTTTGAGTATCTCCAAAGACAGAGACTCCAGAACCCTTCTGGGTAGCCTGTTGCAGTGTTTGATCATGCTCCCACTAGAGGAGTTTTTCTTCAGTGTAAATGGAATATTTTGCATTTCAGTTTGGGCACATTTTCTCTGTCTTCTTCACTTTTTTCCATCAAATATTTATACATACTGACAAGACACATCTAAGCACTCTCTTCTTGAGGGTAAATAGCTGCAGCTCTCACAGCCTCCCCTTTCATGTTAGATGCTCCAGTCCCTTATTAAACTTCATGGCTCTTCACTGGACTTCCTCCAGTATGTCCATTTCTTACTTGTACTGGGGAGAACAGGACTGGACAAAGCACTGCAGGTGCAGACTCCAGGGCTGAGCAGAGGAAAAGAATCCCCTGTCTCTACCTGCTGGCAAGGCTCTGCCTAACGCATTGCAGGATTGGCCTATCTGGGAGACTAAGGCAGAAAAAAAGATATATTTCTATGGCATCATCAGAAACATTGTATCCTACTATCAAACATTAGATCAGGTCAACCAAAAATTCAAGCATGCTGGTTCAGAGGCATTAAGTTTTTAAGGAAAACAGATCACTAAGAATTCAACTTTTTTTTTACAGGTGATTTGCTTTAGAGAAGTTGTTGGCTAAAAGAGAAACAAAAAAATTCCCAAGGCAATGAAAAGACTTCAGAACTAACCTTGCTGTGAGACAAAGCTTTGTTAGGAAGTCACCACGGATGGAGTGATGGACTATGCAGGTATGAGCACAGCACCCAGACTTCAGCAAACTTCCCACATCAGGGGGATGGCTGAAGCTTGCTCCTCAAATACTCAGCCAATCCACTGCAATAAGCAGAAGTGCCAGAGTTTATCCAGCAGGTACTACAGTAGATGTCTCCCACTTCCAAGGAAGGCAGTCTGACAGAGAACTGTCCTACAGTATAGATTAGGCCATGACACAAAGGACTGCCAGTTGGACACTTATAGTGAGTTTAGTACTGACGTCGCTTCTGAACATCTAAAAATGCCACAAAAGCTTTAGTGATCTATTTATTATACTTTAAATATACAATTGCACCATTTCCTGGAATGTTTTGCTCTCTGGACCAGATAATTTGTTATGTTGAAAGTGCCAATGTTACACCCTGTCCAGTAAAAGTCATTACCCTTACGCAGTTTGAAAAATCTGCTGTGGGCATTGTATAATCCATAGAGAACTTGGAATTTTATACACAGATCATTTGTACATATGCAAGTACCCAGGGTTGGTTTCCACTCAGGATTCCAAGATTTTTAGGGACATTTTGGTTTGTGTTGGGATTTTATTTTCCCCATTATACCTTCCTAAAAATGTGTGCCTGACTTCTCACTATTTCCATTCTTCTAGCTTTCAGACACAATTTCCTCATTGGCAGTTCCCCATCTTCCTCTCCCATTCTCAGACAGTGAGACATAAAAGCACTGAAATTTAAATACATGCTAAAACACACCCATCTGCAAGTAAATACAAAGAGAAAGAAATCTAGTGCAAAGTGGCATAGGATGACTGTAGTTTTTGAAGGTGTAGTACATACTAGAAAGAAAAAATACATCAGGTAGCCAGGATGATAACTGGTTATTTGATCAAGATCCATATTTTAAAACAGCAACAAATTTCTGCAAATCATCAGCAGCTGACAAAGCAGATGTAGACACACACACACTGAATGACCTCATGAATTCCATCAGCACCTGCAGGTGTGAACTAAGAACACAGATGCATTAGGTGCATATCTGATCTCACAGACTAAAATGGGCTGACTGACTGAGACCTGCTGTGATCTACATCACAACAAAATCCTTCTCACTTATTTATCAGCTGTTGATAAATGCATGTGCCAGATAATCAATAAGCAAGAAAAATTATTGATGTGGTGACCTTATTCAGCACCTCGTTCCTGTTTCAGAAAAACAAACCTCATGCTTAGAATGAAGTCCTAACCGTCAAAGTGTAAGATTAACAACCCTAAGTATTTCTCAGCACAGCCCCTGAATTGAAAGACAGAACAGAAACTGAGACATAATTAAGTGTGCTTAGAGCTGTGAGCAACAGTCATGTTGTAAGAAGCTCAGAGAGGGGAGCACAGTAAATCCTAGGAGATTACACCCTGCAACCACCAAAATGTGCCTCCTAAGGAAATCACCAGGAAGCAGAGCTAGTAGGAGGAAAATACTACAGCTTTTTCTTCTCTGTTCCTAACAGCATTTTGCTAAGTTAAAAGCCATAACACCCATCCTTTATGTGGCAGAAGCTTGGATGAGGTTGACTTTAAAAAGATGACCAGCACCAGTGATATGAACTCCTGAATTTTGGGTGAGCTTCCTTTGAGAAGCTGCAGAGAACATCCCCAGTGCTATCCAGCTGTGTGGTATCTGCCTCTGCCTCAGAGGGATGTGACAATATTCACACAGTCTCATCAGCAAAATTCAAAACATAGCATCTCAATGTTCAAAGTTAAGCATTCCCTTGCACATGGAAAAACCATTTATACATGCACCAACCAATATTTTTTTAATGCGATGAAACAAGGACCTTGCCTGAATAAAGCAATGTAGCAGTGGTTTTCCTGCAGTACACTTAAAAAAATTAAAAAGCAGATGTTGGACTATTAAATTGTAAAGCAAATCACTGATACAGATTTCATTACCACTTGACTTCTTTTGATCCCTATCACCCTTCCAAAAAAGTGAAGTCTCATTCTTCTGAGCAATACCCTTTCAGCTGCAGAGATAAAGTGGAAGGCTTTTGCAGGAGCACAGCAGCAGGTGATTGAAACACTCCTCAAGGGACCTTGTCCAGTTGTGTTTATTCTAATTTTCCTTAGGATGATCACAGCTTTCATGATTTTCAGATTAGAAGTATTTCAGAAAATGAAGGAGAGGAAATAATGAAGACTCTTGTGTGCATATGGAATTAACAATTTAATACCACGTTCCTATGAGAGGACAACGAACCACAGTCAGTGTGTTCTGGGAGACACTCAGACAAAAGCTGAAGGAGCCTTGGCACATGTGAACATGTTTACAGGACTTCTCTCTGCCTCATACATCCTCTTAAAGTTGAAAACTGTGCCTTGCCAGGAAACAAACTTCAGGAAAAATTGCTTCCTTGTCCTTTTTTTTTCCCCTGGCTGCTCTTACATTTGAGGAGTAGAGGTTTCACACCCATAAATCAGCCCGTTATAAAAACAAAAGGAAAAAACACCATAACCAATTAAGTACTACTATCAGGCTGTGGGGAATGTCTTTTCACTGCTTTGGAGAACACAGATGAGGATTACTGGATTCTGCATCTTGCACTACTGGTCCCACCTGTGGCCTCTGTGGGCTAGGCAGGCTGGCTGAAACTCAGATGCAGCACCACAAGACTGCATTTGACTGGGACCCTGTGCATGCTAGCTTAACCAGAGTAAAGCTGACTTGGGGACGCCCCCAGGAGTGCTGTGAACAAGCACTTCAAAAGGCTATTTACCTGTACCTCAAGGCCAGAGTTTTATGAGCACTTTAGGTTGGTTTAAAGCTGCATTGTCACAATAAATTAGTCCTACCTACTCCTATCTTGTGTTCCAGTTTTCACACAGCTCCCCTGAAAGTTGTTAGTGTTCAAGTAGCTGTACAAACACTGTGATCAAGGAAATTAGCAAGGTGAAAGAATCAAAACCTGACTATTTTCTCCCAACATTAGTTTTAACCCAGAGGAATGTCTCAGTCTGAATATTTGAGCAACAGAAAAAGTAATTTTGCCAGCAGTCAGCATGCAGGTGAGAATATCAGCCAGAGCAGCAGAAGGGCAGGACTGGCATTTTCAGCAGGAGCATTACATGACCCTGGTTTACTGTATTTGGTGAAACTGGAGCCTCCCTTTTCCTTCCTCCAAAATGGACAACTGTAATAACATTAATACCCCCTTCCTCTGGGGGAACTTTAAAAGTTTTGAAAGTCTCTCAGTAAAAATGGTATTTCAGGATCTTGGTGTGAAAGCATTATCATAATGTATACACTTACATTTGTCAGCAGCCAAACCAAGGGCTGCATTAACAAACAAGCCCCAGTGAATGCTACTTTGGTCAAAGACACAGAATACTGCCAAGGCTTTCATATTGCCTCTATGCCAGGTACAGACAATTAGCATGTTGTCAAGATCTTCCACTCCTTAAACCTGTGAAAATATGTCCAATACATAGCCTTCAGCATACCAAACAATTTATTCATAAAAGAGACTTAATCTCTTAATGGCTATTTGCTGAAGAGCATCTTGCTGTGTTGAAGAGAATTATAAGAGCTGATGGTTGGAATCCTTGTACGTGTTTTGTTATTATTGTTTTACTGATGATTAAAGTCCTAACTGTGAAGGAAATGCCGGGGGGTGAAGTGACTGACAAAATGCTGAGTTTTCTATTTTTTTAATTTGTTCAGTTGACAAGTGTTTTTTTCTTGGCTTCCATCCCCCTTCTGATGCTGTACCATCCATTTAAGCTTTCTCTATCACTTTCCATGACACTTCTGTATCAGTAAGGAAGTTATTGCTAGGGAAAGCAGGAAGCACCAGCCACCAACAAAGTCTCTACTACGCAGACTAGAGAAGAGCCACTTTACATGACTTTGCCTCAGTCCTGGGATAGCCCTGAGACACAAAGGTCATTTTGAGCTTTGAGAACTCTCTTTTGCTCTCTGATTCCTCCAGGCCTGGCAGATACACCTGAGCTCACAGATACATCTGCAGTTTGCTTAATGATAGGGGATGGACGTGCATGGACAGCTCTTCAAAGACAGGACAGATAACATCCATTCACTTAGCAGAAACCACTGAATCACCACCAAGCGTTTATTTACGATCGCTCCTGGCATGATTTGGACTCAAATCAAAACTCTTCATGTTCCCTTGATCCAGCCTGTCTTCCCTTTTCACTGGCCCGTTTCCCCCATTTTTCCCCTTAGTCCATTCTGTGACTGAAATAAAAATTGATGTTTAGTGGGTGTTTAATGTATGCTACATGGTTTTCATACTTATGCATTTCAGAGAAGTGAAGATGGTACGATGCTGTGTGAAGAAAGACTATACCAATAAGGACAGAATTTAAAAAGTTTAAAAAACCCAAAACACGAGAGACAGGAGATATAAGACATAATGAGCCCCATCTTGAAAACATTTGAATTCTGGTATGTTTGAGGATATGGGAAGAGAGGGAAGAAAGTTGTTGGAGCAGATTTATGTATCACAACCAGACCTTACATAGCTGAAGTTGTTCAATGTCTCTGTCTGTGGCTACACGAGAGGCTGAGAGTCAGAGGACATGGATCACCTCACTGGAACAATTTCTCTAGTGCAGCCTGAGATTCCCTCATATGTCTTCTTTATCATCTCTGCAAAGACTCCTGTTTCAGTACTTTGCTCTTCTCACAATAAGCATGGAATATGATAAAGCAGAATCTGGTCCAGAACAATCACAGTCACACGAGTAATAGACTGAACTTCATAATTTTCTTTAACATTAAGAACACCAGAGAGCCTCATGTGAAAGAGCTGACTGTAAATGCTGGCTCTGAACCAAGCCCAGCAACTTTGTTTCTTTGTTTTCTAAAGCTCTCAAAGATACCTGGACTATGAGGAGCTTACCTCCTCCACTTAAAATTGCTTATTTAAGCTGAAAATTTTAATGCATTGCTGCACTAATTTTATTGAGTCTCACTTAAAATAATCAGACTGCTCTCAACTAGCAAAAACTTTGTTTCCTAACTCACCTCTCTATAGCTGCTGACACCTCTGTGGCACTGCCAAGGAAGATGTTTTTTCAAAGACAGCCACTGTCTTTTAATAGCCACCTCTATATATTTACATAGTTAGTAGTCATCTTGATATTTACCTGGAAAGTAAATAGTTGGAAATCTATGAGTGACAGAAACCACCCAGGTCAGTAAAACAGCACTAATGTGAAGTACTTCTCTTTTGTTACATAAGTGTAACACGTGCCAAGGTCTTTAAAATAATACAAGGGTAAATATCAGTACTGGTCTCAAATACTGAAGCTTAATTCTCTTTTCCTTTCACACAAGTTTTGCACTCCTACAGATCTTCTGAAAAGACATCAGAAAGATTGAAACTCCCTTTACGTCAGTCAAATCAGTGCCTCTTAAAATGAATTAAGATTACATTGTCTTTCAAACTACAGGAAACACCGCAGAAAATCTGCAGTTGTTTCTATGTGCTTGAAGAGGAACACGCAGCAAAATCCCAGAGGAAACAATGTCAGAGCTTTCTGAAGTTCCCAGCATGTGCATTCAACCACTGGAAGTAAAAATCACACCAACAAGTTTTGCTTAGGCTAGTAGCATCAGAAACCTTTTCCAAAATGAAACCATTGTCTGTCGGTGTTTGCAGACTCTTGTGACCATTTGGGGGATGGACTACAGAGCAGAATTAAGGTGTCAACAACACATTCAAAGTCCTGATAACTACAAATGAGGAAACATGACCCCAGCTCATGTTTTGTTCATTCTCTGTGCTCTTCTGAGTTACTGTTGTGTGCTACAGACTGTAGCAGTGCTGACTGTAAATGTAGATGTGCTGGGATAAGGCATTATGGGGTTCCAGTTTCTCTCAGCATTGCTCAGGGCAAAGGCATGTTGCTGCATCCAGTTACCTTTCCTCAATGGTCTTTAAAGGCAAGCCTGTCAGATAAACTTCTATCTGTCAATGCCTTTTGATCCACATTCCCTATTCTTCCGTCCTCTTCAGACAGAATTATTGCTAAACCCCTGGAATAATGGAAATAAGCATCTTTCATTGGTGGATTTAAACATATTTTCTAGAAATTAATGTGTTTATCCTTGCAAAGGACCTTCTTCTAAGTAGGAAAAGTAAGGAGTATCATGCAATAAATTGTCACAGCCAGTAAAAGACTGCAGAAGGCTTGATAACCTGTAGATCATTAAATACAACAAATGGGACAGTTTTTTACCAATAATGCAAGCCTTGGGCAAACTCATGTAAGTGAAGAATGACACGTAAACTCACTGTTTGACAGTCAGATAAAGAAACCACATCCATCATTCTGCTGAGGAGTCTCAGCAGTTGATAATCACCCAATAAAATGTAAGAGTATATTGATTCATTTATATTCATTGACTAAGCCTTCAGAAAAATCAACTACTTCTGCTGGAATAATGTGTTCTGCACACATTTGCAAGTCACATGATGCCAAATATGCCAGTTTTCTATCCCAGTGCAGGTAGTGTATCTCTGGATCCCTGTTTTTTTTTTTTCACAGAGCAGACCAAAGGTCTCTTGTGTACCCTCCACTCTTGGTTTCACAGAAAGCACCTCTGTAATTCCCTAACTCCTCACATAATCCTTTTGCTCATATCATCTCTCTCTCCCCCTCTCATCATCTCAGTCTGAACTCTAATCCCTTCCACAAATACACACACCTTCAGTCTGTATGGGACACAGGATTTTGCAGCAAGTTACAACCATAGGAAAGTCAATAAATTTCAGGTTTTGCACACATCTCAGGCACTCTCATAAATCTTGACTTGGAAAACTCCACTGAGAACTCCAGATTCACATGAGCAGCACACAGGGTTTTAAGGCCACCAAGTTTAGAAGAAACCCCTAAGTGGATCTGTGGGAGACTGAAGAATGGTTGACTGGCTGAGTTGAACTTTGCAGAGTGCCTCACCCTGCCTAGATGTTTTAAAATTTACAAAGTAGCTTATTCTACTTGAATGTTTTAAAGTTCACAATCAAAACTTGTTACTGAGCCTACTGAGAATTTAGCTGATTCTCCCATGCACTGCCCAGGGTAAACCCAAGTATCTTCCCCTAAAACCATTGAGTAGGCTGGAGCACTAGAGGATCACCCTTCAGAAAGTGTCCCCAAAGTGAATCCTCTCTACACTAATCCTGTTTAAAACAGTACCAGCTCCATCAGCTCCTCAGACTGCTCCAGCCATTAATCCTGATGGACAATTCTTCTAGAATCCCACTCTTCCAACAGCTACACATCTGACACATCCCAGATCAACATGCTCATGGCCATTGCTGGTTTGGGTTTTCACTCATGCAAAGGCAGAGGTTGGTACTGGATTTTTACTTACCTTAATCACTTAATTATCTTAATTTCTGTAAGACTCATCCCTACAAGCCAAGCACCCTTGTAATAATGGAAGCTATAGCACTGAAAGACAAAAACGGTATTCTGCCCTTACAGGCATAACAGGGCCTGAGGTGAATTTACAGGGTGGAAACACCAGTAAACAATACAGCCTAGTAGTTCACTTATGGGAGAGGACCTCAGATGTACTCTGGTGGGCTTAAGGTTTCTAGGTAAGAATATCATGTTATTAAAGTATAGCACGTTGCTGAAAGCTGAAATGTACATCATTGCTGGGCTGGTGCCTGCATTGCACCTTTCACAGAAATATTTGTGATGGAGTTGGAAAGTCTTACTATATCCCAGAGTAGCTGCTGTCACAGGCCACACAGGATTGATCCTATGAAGTACAAAGGAAAATCTTTAAAGCACTAGGAAACACTTTACACTTTCACTGCACAGCTTTAACACCTATAGCAGCATTGTAAGTATCTTCCCTTAGTGATACTTCTTCGACTGAATGGTAAATCTGAGGCAGCAGCCCTCCAAACAAGCCCTGTGGTTTGGCACTGCTCACACACTTAGCCAGGTACTATTCATACCCTCCTGTGTGTTAAGTCAATGAACAGGGAAGAAGAAAGGTGTATTTATTCTCTCTGTTCCAACAGCTACAGAGAATGCACAGCCCTTCAATGCTAATGCATCAGTGCTCATGTTTATTTAATAACTCAGATAGTTTCTTGAAATTGTGCAATTCAGCCCATGGAAATTTCCTTGTTTGCATAATTCTGTCATGTTAATGTTGTTGAGGTTAAATTCAAAACAAAATGTTGCAGGATGACAATTTAAAAACTAAAATATCTCTTATGGTATTAGTAGGAGGGGGCATATTTTTATGCTNGAAGGGGGAGAAGGGGGAATTCAAGTTGACTTCCAGTAAGGCTTGGAGGTCATTTTGAGTTGAATAAATTGCAGTCGCAAGTCATGCTCTTCTGAGCATAAGCAACACAATTCCCAGAGTCTTAGACATAAAAGCTAAAATGAAGTTCTGGCTCATCTGTTCCCAGACTTCCTGGACACTAGTTTAACACATACTAGAAAAACCTGAATTAATAGCAATGAAATACAGAAGTTCTATCCACAGATTTTCCTCTTTCTGACCGGAATTTCTCATAGGTGTGCAAAACTCCACCCTTAACCCCTGGACAGAGCTCTTTGCAGGCTGCTGCTCACCAGTAAAGCATTATTCTGATTTTCATGGCAAATCTAACTCATCTACTGTCATGCTTGTTGTAGCTCCTTTGTGCTTCTCTTTTTCCTCTCTGAATTTTAGGTTGCAGCATTAAGCTGCACACCCTCATTAATGGCAAATAACAGCAATCAGGCTTTGGTTTTACTTATTTTGTTATATCAGAATAGTTTAGCGTTTTTCAACCAGAGCCATAAATCTATATCTGCTAATGATGTAAAGAGGGCCACTGATGGTGAGTTCAAAAAGAAAGAACAAGATAATGTCAATGACATCTGCTTTTAAAACACTCTTTCCTTTTCAAATAGTTAATAGAAAAGAGCTACTTCTAACCGATTTTCATTAGTCAGTGTACGTCACCAATGGCCTTTTTCAGGAAATGTGTAATCAGGGCACTCCCTCAACTCATACTGGATTTAAAAATAATAGTTATTTCATATGACTAATTTCCTTAGAAAGGAAATTTCCCTAAGAAAAATATCGTTTTGTCTCTCTTAGTTTTTCACAGGTATAAGCAATCTTAGTGTCAGCGTGAAGAGAGAGATCACATCTCTTCATCTGCTTCAAAAAAGCTAACTGCCCATCCTTAAAAACATTTAAACCAGACAGTTATGGTCACATTAGTCTAGCTAGGCAGAGCTGAATCTCTAACATGTGTAAAGAGTCAAGGGAAGTAGAAGTGATTATGGTTTCCAGAACTGAAAAGACATTCTGTAAAAAGGGCAAATATTTTCCTTTTCAAATTCTAGTTTATGGATTTCAGAGAGTCTTCCAAACTATTTCCAAGAAGGCCTTGAAAGATATTGAAAAAGTAAACCTACTGTCAATACCCCTTGCTTAGTTAGATACTGCTTGCAACCTGTCATGAAAAAAAATTAGAAGATAAGCATTGGAAAAAAAGATGAAAATTATTAAAGACTGAGGAGTTTGGCTTTGCCTATGTTATCTGTACCTTATGCTGAATTTTAACTCAGGTCTCCACTGCCATGTTATCCATCCTTCAATAAAGTAAATTACATGAAGAGCCACATCTTTTTTCACCCTTTTCCTACAAGTAACATTTGTTCAAATACTGAGACAAATTTCCTGGAGAAAATTATTACAGCCTTCAGCAGTTAAGAAGTTAAACATTTTCATATACAGTCAGACATAAGATTGAAAATGCCTAAATAGGGATTGTGCAAGAGAAGAAACTCATGTCCCTAATTTTCTCTTTCAACCTCCGAGTTCCCCATGCCAGTCACTTTCTCATGGGAAACAAATGCAGCTAGTGTAGGACAGCCTCTGTTACCACGTTGAAATTCCATCACAGTGACTGCTTGGGCAACATACTAACCAGCATTGTTGCACACCTCATTCTCCCTCCCTCCAGATCCTCAGGAGAGGAACCTATCTCAGCTCCCAGGTCTGCCTGGAAAGCTTTATTTTATTCTTAATTTAATAACTCTCTCAACACAAACATATAGATATTTAGAGGAAGTAAAACACAGTTGGAGTGTTTACATTTCTTTCCTGTTAATGTTTCTTGCTGCAACAGATTCGTGATTGTAAATTACACAGAGGTGAAAAAGGAAGCATTTCAAATGATCAGGACAAAATCCAGCTGGATCCAGTTACTATCCTGACAACCCATGACTCAGAACAGTAGAAGAACCCGAAGAATAGCTACCTGGAAATGATATTTGGCTTTCCTATTCCTTCCCCAACTTTTCCCATACCAAACCTGCTGGGCTTTCACAAACTTTGCATATATTTCATGCTGCACTGTAGGAGAAGCAACAGTTTAGCAAGAAAAATGTCCACAAATATTTGGTAGCAGACAAACATGTAACAAAATGAACTGTTCTGGAGCAGGGACGTACCATGGCCCAGCCTTCTAATTTCAAGCAGAAATACAGGCTATATGGCGGGACAGAGCTCAAGATAAAGCCCTAAAACATTATCTGCAAGAGTAACAGTTGTAAGCTGCATCCAATCTCACCTCTCCAGCCTTTCCTTTGTCCTCAAAGACCTCGCACTGGTCTTCCATATCTATTCCCATAACAGGAGTGATTGCCAACAATTTATTTAAACTTCATCATGGCTAGTTTTTAGCTGATTAGAGAAATCCCTATTGACCCACTATTTCCAGAAGTGAAATGTAAGATTTCCCCCTTCTGCCATCCCAGCAAGAATGTCTACCAGGAATCTCTGAGCTTTCCACGTGGAAGCAGGAACAATACCCTTAGAGATCAGTCGTGTGGTCGTGATTTTCATGTCTCTTTTCTACCTCATTTCCTTCCACACTCTTTTGATATCATGCCAAGAACAAGCAGTGTGTGCATTTAAAGCAATAAAAAAACCAGCACAAATTAAGTGTCCTCCCCACCTACGTTTTACTGGAATTCACCATCATGAAGCTGAACAGTGATTGGAGTGGCACCTGATTAACAATGCAAACCTCTATTACACACAAAACCTTGATGAAACTGTTCTGTTTTATAAGCAGTTCATCCTTGTGCTCTCACTCAGATTTCCTCCTGGCATGGCTATAGCTGCCACCATCACAGGGTGCCACCTGGATTCTATTTCTGAGTAGATTAGAAGTAATTCTGTATAGCTTTTGCTCCGAACAGAAAGGTGACAGAAATGAGTCCTGTGTTGTCTAGGGGGGAAGATGAGAAAATGGGAGCTCACAGTTTGGAAAGGAGAGATGACAAACCCCACAGCTGTTTGAGGCTGTGTCAAGCACACAAAGAGAAAAGTGCATATCACCCTAGCCTCAGAAGGCAATATAGAAAGTGCAGTGGCATTTCTTTAGGTTGAGATTAGCTGATATATTAGCAAGGACAAAAAGAAGAGCAACTTAGGCAAACAGTATGTAGTACATTGATTTTAGTTATTAATTTAATGCTGTCAAGAGGTGGTGACAGCATAGAAGTTATGAGCCTAGTGCTTATCCACTTTGGGGTCCTTCATATCTGACTTCTGAGCCATGTGAACCACTTTTTCTTGTTTTTCTTTAGACAGGCCAAAAACTTGCTCTAAAAAATACAAGTAGAACCTCAAATTCTTTCACTAATTCATGGAACTAACTCCATCACATTAATTTTTGTGAGAATTTCCCAAAAGCTACTTATTACTTATTAGCATTTATTATAAAATCATGCAGTGTTCTGCTGTGGGCAGTGGTGCAGGGGCTTTGCACCACCTCTTAGTGATTTGTCTCAGTCTCGTCTGCCTTCACTCGGAGACAGGATTAACAGAAACACAGTTGAAACAGTTTTTCTCGTGTTCGGGCTTGGATGTTTATTATATCTTATCAGAAAGTACAGAAAGTATGACAGCACTTCCAGCTCCTTGCTAGAAGTAAGGAAAAATGGCTACAGAGGCAACTGCTACAAGGTCTTTTAAGGCTAACTAATCCAATAGAGAATTAGCACCTATATTATTTATACTTTTGACCCAATAACTACGTTCCCATGACACTTAGAGTGACACTGACTGACCAACTAGAAACTACTACCTGAAATCCATGAAGAAGAAGAAAGATGAACAAAGAATGAGACAATGCCCAAAAATCTCCTTCTTGTCCCATACCCATTACTATACTATAAAAATCCCAAATTTAAAACCCATCACGCTGTGAAAGCACACACTTCTAATTCACTACACACTTGTGATTTCTACTTCACCACTCATATTTAGAAGCCGTCTCCAAGGCCTCAGGTCAAAGGCAGTGCTCTCCAGGGCCTTTCTGTGCCTGAAAGCACAGAAGGCTCAAAAACTCCAAATTTCTGGGATCTAACATTCTGCCAGTGAGTTTAGTGTTTCAAAACTCCAAAGAAACTCACTAACCAATGGAGAGGGATAAGACCTCCTTGGAACAAGGCGGCACGTAACACACACCAATTCTGGGGAGTGTTGCAAAGATTTAAAACAGCTTTAATAGCCAGCCAAATAGGAGGCAGGAAATAAAGGCTTTCTCTCCAGGGAAAAAAGAAAATGCTGATGCCACACTTCTATCAGTGCATGGCAGATCATTTTGTGGAACTAGGTGTTGTGGGCAGTATCACCCATCAAGTTCAGAGACAATACAGTTGAGACAAAGAAAGGTAACATGAAACTCTCCCTTGTTTGTTCCCCCTACCCGTGCCATCTGAAACTATATCCTCCATCTGCAGGTACAACATATTTGGCAACGCCAGCAGTCTGATAAAAGCTCTTCACCCAGCCCAGCTGAGCTCACAGCTATGGGCATCCCCTGGGGCACAGACACCCACAAGCACTCGCCTTCCCTTTTCCACAGATTGTGATGGGACAGAGCAGGGAAATGGCATGAGCTGGTTGGTGCCCACTGAAAACAGCTTGAGCTCTCTGGCGATGCCCTCCCTCCATTGTGTCTTGACTGGGATGGAGCAAAGGTCCTTTTTTTCCTCTTATTTAACAGGAAACAGTTATCTGCAACACTTCCTCCCAGATATTTTCATAACCGCGCCAGGACATTCCTTACAGGCACTGACTTAAACTTTGAGGATATCCCGAATTTCTCCTTGTTACAATTGCATCAGCAGCAATGGCACCCAATTTTGAGGGCAGCCCTGTGCCATTTCTGTGACTTCCACCCAGGGCATTCATCCTGCCAGCCAGCAGGGCTTAAACCAGAGCTGACTGCTCCATGGAGGAGGGAACACATTTAGCAAACATTCCCTGACCTTATGCTTCTGTGCCTGTTGGATACAGGGGGCTGCAAAAGATAGAGGACAGTGAAACAAATAGCAGGGGAGGGGGAAAAGAGGAGGAAAGGGAGACCTACAGGGAGGAAGGCTGGGGGAAGGATATGGTCTACTATGGAGAATCCTGTCAGGATGCAATTTATTTTCATTCTGCGCAGGAGTATAACGGTACACTGCCTGAGCTCTCTCAATAGCTGTTTTGAAGCGAACCAGGGCTGGTATGTCTTTAATTTATCATTTCATTATGAAACTGTTTCCCTTCCAAGAAGCCTTCAAGTCAGGAAGCTCTGTCTGCCCACACAGGAAATTCCTTTGCAGCAACTTCCCCAAAAAGGAAATTTCCCTCAGAAGTGAGCCCAGCTCATGCCTTTGAGCAGAGCTGTTTGAAGAGGCTCTGGCATGCGAGCCCTGCAAACACCCCTGCCTGCTTACTGCAGCCAGCACTGGGATCTGCAGCTCTGCCCTCACAGGGAGAACCCCACTCCACCCAGCTCCCCTCTCCCCAGGGACAGCCAGGAGTGTTCCGAGGGCACAAGGCACTGATTTTTTACTAGAAAAAAAATATCTTGAGAGAGGCACAGGACATACAGAGCTGCAAAGGAGCAAAGGAAGAGGAGGAGGAGCTGTAGAAAAGCTTTGCAAACTATTCTAATCTCCCACTGAAAATCAGGGGGAAAATTCTACACCCTTAGATCTCTTCCAATAGCATGTCAGACTAAGGCACTCTGTCCCTTACATGTACCATGGGTTTCATTTAACGAGCTCGAAAACAAAGGAGAAGGAAGGGGAGGATATACAGCGGAAAGGGGGAGAACCACATTTACAAAAATGAATCTCACAGACATCTTGTGAATCACTAAGTGGGAGAGAGCCAAGAACATCCAGGCCAGAGCGAATAACGACATACGGTATTTTATGAAGCACCTTAGGAAAGGGGATACAGATCTGAAACACTACTAGTCTTCCAGCTAGTTTTAAAATCTACCCTTTTAAATCACAAATAATACTAAATAGCTTTTCTTAATGACTACACCCAGAAACCTAAACTGTTGTTTGGGGCAGGAGAGGAAGCAGAACTGAAATGAGTGTTACACATTTACATGGATGTGAGACAGGGCCATCATAAAAGGGGCACAGGTCAAACTGGATCTTGGACTGAAAAACAGCAGAAAAATGGGGGTGACTACAATCCACTGGAGACTTACATGCTATGGAGAGAGGCTCTCCACGTTTTTCCAAGTTTCAACTTCAAAATTTGTTTATCAAGAACTTGGAGCAAACCTGGTCCCTAAAGCCAAAGCTCCAGGAGGTGGCTGCCTGCCCTTCTCTCTCATTCCCCCCCCTTACCAGATAGCTTTGCCCTGTTCCCTTGCCAGCTCATTTACATGACTTTTTTTTCCTCTCTTGCTGCCCTTGGCATTACATTCAGCGATCCACTCAGCTGTTGTGTAAAGAGACTTTTGTTAGAATTGCTTAAAGGCAAATCCCCCCCACTTAACTTTTTTCTGTGGCCTCTAGCTGATGAGTTAGTTATCACCTAAAAGAGCCCTCTGGCGTAGCATATGCGTACTGAATATATATCTGCTTGGATGGCATCCACACTACTGTCAAATCACTGGAGATGGTTATGACATGGGGAAAAATATAAAAACTACCATTCTAGAAAAGATCCCCTAGCCCACTATCCAAACATCTAAAGCAGTTGATGTATAAGAAAAAAGTTTAAGGAATCAGGAAATATGAAGCAATCGCTACTATTATATATATGTTTTATCTCAGCCTCTGGTAATCTGTGGTTTAAGGACATCATGAGCTGTGGTTGCACTCAGGCCACTGTTTCCATATTGACCACATGGCCTATCCCTCTCTCCACAGGCTTATCTGGCTCCTTTTAGAGATCCCTTCACACTTTCAGCCCTGCAAACATATTCCTGCAATGATTTTCTTCATGTAGTGACGAATCCTCATTCTTGTTTCTTTTAGACATGTTGCCCAATGACTTATCTTGGATCTCTGGATTTGCTGTTCTGTTAGAAATATGAAGAATCATTTCCTGGTCACTTCTCCATACCAAGTATGATTTCATAGCCACATTATAACTTTCTCCCTACAAACCTATTCTATTCTACCTTTTCTTTAAACTGCAGGGTCCTGTTTCCCCCTCTCATTTCTAGCTCATGACCTAAAAATGACCACATGGGTAAGACCACCACACCCTGAGTGAGACAGTTTTGATAAATGCAAAGCATTAAGACACCTTCCTAGGAATTCATGAGCTTTAGCAAGCCTGTGTCAGAACTTCAACTGCCTAACAATTTTGGTGCAAAATTGTGGAACCTACGCACAGTTGCTACACAAATTTTAGTCTGGTGACTGATTTTTGACAAATATCTTTGCTTAACTCTTCAGTCAAGGGCTATTCACAGGTCTTACTGTAAAACCACATGAAAAAGTCATGAGCTAGTCACACTAATAATTGTTTTCTGCTGAACAACCACAATATCCTTCTGAATGAGATTTCCTTGCACTGTGGTATCATATGAAAAATTGAGAAAATTATCAAAATAAGAATAATTTACTTTCATCCCAATTCTGAATGGCGCTGGGAACGGTTAATTTAGTAGATTACCATAATTTCAAGTCATATTGACATGCAGGGCATTTTACTCATACTGAAAATGTCCCTGCTCTTCCAGTTCTCAGGATTTATTGAAGTGCGACTGTTGTGATGTTCTAATTATTTAAAGCATATGTGTAATTTATAGTTGACCAAGAGACACATTTTGTAAAACAAATTATAATTTTACAGCGTTTCTGTTGTTGATGTTATACAGAATTATAAAACTGTGCAGTGAAAATGCTTCAGAGTGGGGCCAAGTCATTTCAGGATAAAATTATCAGTGTGAGCTACCTTTATTCACAATAGATTAGAATACTCTGATTACTTCAGCTTCCAAACCGGTGCCAAGACTGTTTGTGGATTAGACTTCATATTAGTACTCTTCAGGAAGTGGCTTATGGAGTGCATGCAGTAAGAAAGCATTAAAAACAGCTGACTGAGCCCCATCTACAATTTTAAGCCAACTTGGAGATTTCACACGAATACTGCTGACCCTGTGCACTTGAACCAGTAAAAAGAGACTGAAAGACACCTTCAAATCTACGCCTCTAGACTCAAACACAGCCTAACCCTCTTGTGCCTGCTTGTTGCTGCCGAGATGTGGTGAGGACAGCAATTCTGAGCCTGCTTAGCAACTCCTGTGACACAAAAGGCACCTTCCATCATCTTCTGCACCCATTTTTTGTTTCATCATAGGAAGTTATTTTACAACTCTGCCTAAAAGAAATGGTTGTAACACAGTCTAAGTGCTAATTAGCTTCAAAAGAAAAAGTTACAGTCTCTCTGCATAAAACCTAAGTACTCTAGCAAGCCTTCCTTCCACAGGATCTCAATATGGACATGCACATGGAAACACATGCCAGAGTTTAAAAAAATAATCAAAATTTCTCAGCTTTAAAGTAAATTTTGATTGTTAACTCTTGTCTGAGTTCCAGTGGAGTTTTTGTGCACACATGTTCTCATTGCAAATGATGGAGCACCAGAAAGGCCATGCGTGAGAAGCTGTTCTGAGGGTTATTCAGGACTAGCTAGATTCTCCCAGAACTCTCACAAGAAAATCATAATTATGGGGAACTCATCATAACACTAGAGATCCAACCGATTTAAAAGACATCTGGATTTACTTCTGGGTGTTCTGTTGAACTGAATTGGCGCCAAACCTTCTGAGATTCAGCCATTGCTTTTGCACACACTGATAATGGTGTGGCAGGAGGCCAGCAGCAAACACTGACTCCTAGAACAGCCCAGCTGCTTCAGGTCTGCCCATCACAAACACAGCTCAGCTCGCTATCACTATTACTTCTGCTGTCACTCCCAGTTTCTCTGCCTGTTTTTCATTCTGTAGGATTTTAAAATGAGGTATAAAAACTGAAGATCTATATGAAGACCTATAAATGTTCCAGCTCTTATAGACATTAAGTGCAAAGCCTTGTTTCTACTTTGCTGAGCTCCAAGGCTTCAAATCCCGCACTAAACCTTCTGCTGCATGTGACCAGTTCGCCACTACTCCACACCACATACTGCATCCCTGAAAACATAAAGTGGAAGTAAAGAATGACTCCTGTGAGTTGGTTATGCTCACTTTCAACAAGGGAAAAACCACCAAGCGAGCTGTAGAGGAGTGATGAGACAAGCCCCATGTATTTAAAAACAATATTTGTCACCACTGACTATTAGTATTTAAAGAGCAGTAAAAAAACCCAAACCTCTAATAAAAAGATCAAGGTGCTTTGAACAATTACACACCCGGCAACACAGTAATGACTACCCAGAGTAATGAAGCTAAAAGCCCAGAGGTAGTAAGACTGCTAAGGAAGTTTCCAGGGAAGCGAGATACAAAGAAGTATAACACAGAAAACCAAAAAAAAAAAAAAACAAAAAAACCAAAAACACAACAAAAAAAGGGAACAAAGAAGTATTTTGTACAGAGGGTTTTTCTGACAAAACGTCTTCACTGAATCATGGAGAGGAAGCGAAAGCCAGCAAAGAAGTTAAAAATTGAAGGAGGCAGAATGCTTGGAAGAAATCAGAACAAAAGAGCGAGTAGGAAGGAGGAACTTATACACATAAAGGGAGATTTCCCCTACTAGGAAATACACAAGGAGCCACTCAAGTGGCAGAACTGAAATGAGTAACTGGTTTGTGGACCAGCATGGACTGGGGCTACTTCCTTCTGCACTACCAAGAAGGAGGAAGTAGAAAGGGAGAAATTCTCAGTATTGCACAAACCAAACAGGCACAGTCATTCTTTCATCTCTCTTCCCCCAAACATTAGCCAAGTAAGTAGAAACACAGTGCAAGCTTACAAATTTACTCACACACACACATCCTGGATAAAACGGAGAGAATTGCTGGAGACAGTGAGACAACTCCTGTTCATTGCAGCAAGTCCAATAGGTCACTTTTCACACCTATTGAGCTGGCTCAACAAACCACATTTGGCTCAGCCTCAACATCTTCACCCAGGACTTGTGCAATTTTGTTCCTTAGGGTCAAGCCCTGGTTATGCTTTCTGAACTCTCCTCCTTTACCACCATCACTTCTGTTGCTGGTGACCAGGGTGGCCAAACCCTGCACTCTGGAGTCTGTATGGAGGGAGGGTATAAATATCACAGAATCTCTCTGCTGGCTTGAGTTGATGGAAATGTTCTTTAAAGCTCAGCATCAAAGGATTCACTTTATAAGCTGAAGTCTTGGTTCTTGTGCCAGCAGCGAATTCTCCCCATAATTAATTAATGCCGTATTAATTGTGCATGTTCCACGGGCCTGTTGAGGAGGTGTGGCAAGGCCTGCACACACAGATCAACCTTCCTGGTGCAGCCAAGAGAGGAGCACAGGAGACGGGAGGTAAAACCCCTCCGGGTGCCTGCAAAGGAATACCATGTAAAGCAATGTGCTCAGGGGCTGTGGAGGGGCACATGCTGAGCCCTGCTGTGTCATTCCAGCGGACACAGAGCGAGAGGGGCACGGAGGGATCTGCCACAAGCTGCACTCTTGAGCAATCTGCTCGGCTCCAGGCCAGCTGTGAGTGTTGACAGCAGCCAAGAGGAGAAGCCCATGGCAGCTGAGTGCCCTCACAGGCAGGATTTGGCCACAAGTCACAAGATCCTGTGAAATCACTGGAAGGAGAAAGGCAGAGGAGGAAAAGGGGGATTTACTCCATCTCGTCTCTGCTGCATTGGGCCCCAGCTCTCTGCTGGCTGCCAGCACTGAGGAAGTGGCACCGTCGCCTTGCAGGGGCTTTGGCCATGGTTCAGCCAGTGCTGTACATCCAGCCCAGCGTGTCCACCTCACCCACCCGCCGAGAAAACCAGGAGCACTCAGGACAGGAACAAGTGGGAAAAGAGGATGAGCCAGCCGCCAGCACCCCCAGCGACGATGCCTGTCCCCAGCTGTGCCTCAGGATTTTGCTGGAGACCCCTATCCATCACAGCTATGCAGGACCTGCCAGCCTGCACAGACTCTTCCCTGCTGCAGCACATAAACCAGGGACTAACTAAGGTCCAAGTGCTGCTCAAAATGATTTACAAAGCACTCATCCTCTATAAAACTCTCAAGGCAGTGGACATGTATTTTCAGCTGTAATCTGAATGATTGCTACAGCGAGCTTGAAACCTAACCTGCAAAGACATTTTCACATTTGCTCTTGCAGCAAATGTATTCATCTCTATAGATTTTTGTGGGGGTAAATAATTATTTGTTTCTCTGAAGATACCATGTGTTTGGAGTCCACTTTTTAAAAAATAATAAAAAGCAGGACTGACAAGGGAAAATTTTAGCAGAAGTCCAAAGTGAAAGGCATGAAATTAAAAATACATAAAACTGAACTGTAAAAAGGGGGAAGATAATGCAGAAAATTCAGGTTTATAAACTAACTGCACAGAATTGTCTTAGCAAGTTACTTTTAGAAAAAAAAAAAGGAATTTAGGTCTAACCATGCATTTGCTACAGCATATCCACAGCAAATGTGAAAAAGCAGTTGAAGATCATGCTGCTTATTCTGAGATGACTAAGAACCTTAACAAACTGTACTAGAGAAGCAGTGAAATACAGGCACAAAGCAAAAGCGTTAAGAATTCTGCATAAAGCAGGTAATACTTTCCCATCATGAAGGAGGCAAAATGCAATTCATGTTTACCATATAAAAAGATGGGTTTTCTTCTTTTGCAGTGTTGTGAGAAGGATGAGCAGAAATAAACAGACATCTCAACTTTACAAAATTAAGTTTATAAGTGCAGATCAAAAACTTTACTTATCTGGAAAGCAAATGGGTATCAAACCTAAGACTCTTACTGTACACTGTCCCCTTCTTTGTAGTTTGAAATAAAAGCTAAACAGATCTCCCTACATTTTTTAAAAATAAAAAGGTAGCTATTTATAGCTGCATTTATTAGAGCCGTTTCCTTATCAGGAAGTACGTAGCTGGGAATTACTATCTGCCTGCATCGGAAATTCTTTCAGGGATACAAAAACCCAAAAAGGAAATTTCCCTTCAAAAATATTCTGTGGCTTTTTTTGCTGCTGGTGGGCATTTTAAAATGAAATGTCAGTGCTCTGACCAGCTCACATGCCCCTTCAGGATGTTTATTCTGAAAACAAGAAGCTTTAAGACCTGAAAGAAACATTAAAAAAAATGCTCCTAGAGAACTTGAAGAGGGACAATGCTGAGAACATAGCAAGAAAATATCCCTTTTTATCATGATGCTGAGACAGTGCAAATTCATTACCAGTGCTACAGTATGTACCTCTGAAATAAGTGTGTTTCTACAGCTCCCAGCCTCTCCTGATAACTTCTGTGGCTCAGTTCACATGTTCCCCCTGCACCCTCATGGCAGACGTGGTGCATAGTCCAAAAGATAGTGAAACTACCCTTCTCCCTTAGAGAGGGATTGGAAAAAGCCATACGGGGGTACCACACCCTTCTGCACCTCTCACAGCACCAGGACAGGGCAGAGGCCATGAAGGACATGGGCAGAATAATGCTTTCCTGCAGGAGAGGTCCAGGTTCTCATAGCCCGTGGGATTCAGTGCCACAAGCAACTCTGGACTTGGTATACTGCATCTTCAGCTACAAAGAGCCCCTCAGTAAGCTCTCAGATTGGAAAACTTCCACTATCTCCAAAGTAACTCCCATAACCAAAAATTTTGCCTTTTCCTTCCTCTCCATTGACTGCAGAACACCCCATGCTGTGCCAGTAGACTCTAAAGGCAGGAAGAACACATTGGTTAATCATTGGAGATGTTAATTTAATTTTTACTTGTCATGGTATAATTTAACATTTTCATTTTCTGGTCTGTATAATTGCCACAGAGCTACCTGTCCATGCTACCAGTGCAGACAGATTTTTTTTTTCTGTTGGATACAAAAGCATAGGGAGATCAAAACCAGACAGGCAGATGGAGTAAATAAAGCAAGGTGCTTCAGGCTATTCCCGGGGTATGACTTCTATGCATAAAATCTCATGAGGGAAGATTTGGAGTTAAGCAAGTTTCCTAATACTTTGACTCTCAAAAGCCAATCAGTGGTGATTGTTTATTAACTCACAACATCACCAACCGTATGCCTATTAAATATACAACTAACTCATAACTTGTCGAACAAGGATCACAGCTACATTAAAAGCACCATGCTCGTCCTGCACAAAACACTTTACATGAGAAGTGAGCACATTCAAATTTATTCATCCCATAAAAGTGCACAAGCATTCCACAAGGCTGGAATGCCTGATGCATTAAGTGCTCCACCCTCCCAAGAATCTCTGGAGGATGATACTGGAAAGAGGCTCTTGGCTGAGGTGTTGGACTGGGCCTCCAAATCTGGATGGAATCATTTTACCAAAAATGTGTTCAACAAATTCAAGAATCATTTAGTCCTGCTCCAACAGTAAAATGGGGAGTTCTAAAAATGGCTTAAAATCCCATTTAATGGATATTTTACCAGGCTGTTATTTGTTAAGCACCAGAAGGAGTGCCAGCACAGGAGAGGTAAGACAGAAAAGCACACCAGAAGGGAATCCAGCTCCTCATAAAGAACATCAAATAATTGTTTTCTTTCTGTGTGTGTATACACACGACCTACCACATTAATTCCTGAGACCTCAAAGCTACAGCAGCTTTCTCCTTAGACACTATATGCACCTCTCAGTGCTGGACAGAGCTGTTCTCTCCCAAGAGGCAGCAGCTCCTCTCTGTTACAAGATCATGAGGCTATGCTGTTTCTGTAGGGTTTTTTACCACACTTGCATTTTCTTGCAAGGCTCTTACCACACAATGGTTTCTTATTGTGGAGTTGTTAGTCATGGCTTACACGCAGTTTCTCTTCTGTGTTTTCTTTAGTTGTACGGCTGTTTATGAATGCTGCATTCTTTGCATTAATTTTATTTCTTACAAAAATTATTTTTAAAAGAGCATGGAAGCATTTATAACATAATACAAATGACAAATTAAACAGACATTTGGGATGGAAGAGAAAAGCAAGCTAATTTTAGTTTCACTGATCTTGACAGTGTCCCTTTAAGACAAAGCTAAAAATGCTTCAAACCCAGCAATACCATAAATGTCCTGCTGCTTTTGCTTCTTATTCCTCTCCAGACTTTCCAGGGGAATTCCCCAAGGGATCAAGCTTGAATCCCATATTAAAGTGACATGACTTCCTTTCCCCTCTGAATAGAGGTGAATGCATATTTTGGAGATTTAAAACCCTACAGTGAAGCTTTCCAAAAGGGTAAAAGACTGGCTTACACCACTGGGACTCCCCCACTGCCAGCTTTCCAGATCCTGAAGCACAGGTCTCTTTGACCTCCCATGCCAGGACTGCTTTGCAAGCTCCCCCTGAGGCAGGAAGGATCTTACCCTCCCCATGCTTCCACTGGGAACTGCCAGTGCAGGAAACTGCTATTAACTCTCGGCAACAACCAGGCACACTGGGAAAAATAAAAACCACTTGATTCTATAATCTCTCAAGGAGCAGAAAGAAACCAGCTCATAGCAAGTGAGCTCCCTTTAAAGTTTATTCACACTTAACCTGGATGCTTCTGCCATAGCCACAAGGCAGCAGTAAGGAGTTAATAGATTTAGGGTTAAACTCACCAACTGTTTGCAAAAGTGACAAGTGGGTTAGTTTCCTTCAGGTGATGAATGAACACCATGCCAGAAAAATGCAAAGCAGGATCTTCATGACCCAAAGGCCACAGTTTTCCCAGTGGAATCAGTAATGGAGTTTCACTCTTTCCAGCGCAACACAGTCCATATAAAACATTAGCACTTATATTGTGCCCAGCCATGGCACAGGAGTGACTCAGACTGGGCTTCCCACCTATCCAAGTTCTCTCCCTTTGAGGCTGGCCTGAGATTCACAGTAAGAAACCCTTGGGATGCAGGATGGAGCAGATGAGTTCAATGCAGGTGAACACCTGAGGGTGCCTGTGGAACAGCCTACCTTAGGTTAGAGGCAGGCATGATCAGTGCTTCCCCAGTCCAAGATTTGCATCCTGGACACAGCTCAGAGTCCTGAAGGAGCTTTGCTGAGGCTAACCCAAGGAATGATCACTGAGGCTGACAGGACGGCTGGCTGGGATTTCCATACTGCAGTCAGCCTGTCAGTAAATTATTAACAGTTATAAACTGAACGACCAGGAGGCTCTGCTGGATGGACCCTCTCTGATAGCTCACAATAAAAATGTGCAAGAGTAGCCCATGGCACAAGACAAAGATGCAACATCAAGATTAAATACTGCAATAAGGTGTTAGCAAGCAGTGCCACTGCCAGGCCTATTTTTTTTTTTTTTTGTAGTGGGTTGGTATTGGTTATATATAAGGTGAAAAGCAGATTAGGAGAAAAGGCAAGGGCAGCAAAAGGGAAGAACAAGGCTTAAGTGGCCATAACGTCAGAGAAGAGAGGTCTAGGAGAAGCCAATCATCTGAGAAAGAGGCCAGTTCAGGTCCCATGAAAATCAGTGGGAATTTAACCATTCATTTCAGCAAGATCAGGATTAGTCTCAGCCATTAATTTGACATTCTGGCCACCTCTCCCAGTCCCTTTGTCATATGAAGCTTTTATTTTATTTTCCCTGTATGTGCGTCAGTCAGTTTTGTTCCACAAAGATCCTTCCAAAGCAAATATTTTTATTGCTTGCTGCTCTAAATGTGGCTTAGGGTAAAGGGCTTTTTTTCCCATCTCACTACATACTTTTAGTTCAGTGCATTGAATATTCTAGTAACTAAACAACAGTAAGTTTAATGCTTCAAAGTGGCTTTCCAGCTGCTAGCCAAAACTGTAGAATAATTAACAGGTGCCAAAGGATTAATAAAAGGAGTAGCATAATTAATAGACACCATACAGAAAAAAAATGAAACCTTGGCAATCCTGAGAGCGTTGTTGTTTCCTCCTCCTTCTCTTAATTGTTTCCTTCATTCCTTTAATAAGAAAAAAAAAGAAAACTAGTGCCCTCAAAACACAAATGATACATATAAGCAACAATGTGTGATCAGAAGAAAGAAACTGGCAACAAACTGCCCTCAGGTCTAATAAATGCCTTAGTTTAAAGAAACTGCCCGACTAGCTGTCCTACCCTACTATTCATGGCCACACAGAACTTTATTGCAGTATGTTGTACAGCTAAGATCACAAAGATTCCAAACCAATACAGAACCACTGGACTAGTTCCCAACAAATCAGAGTATCAAATAATAGTACAAATACCCATGCAGAAAAATTCCTATGAAACACTCACTAAAAACTTAAAGGCCTTTAATACCATCTTTGCAGAAAACTAAACAAAATTCCTTTCTGTCCTTAATGAGGGAAGTAGAAAAGACTGTAACAAGAAGGGACACAGAGATATTGAAATAAAAAATGTCATCTCACTAGCTGTGTGTGACCAGGCCTGCATTCTATGAAGTTTATCCCAATCAAATGTGACCTGGAACTTATCACACCCTGGAAAACCAAAGGCAAGAACCCAAGCCTATGCTAGAAATAAAAATTACTCAAATGATTTTATGAATAGGTCTTTAGCTTTCCCTACCACCACAATGCCCCAAAAGTGAGTGGAGTCAAGAAAACACTGCAGTCCCAAAGTAAAAGTTCTCCCCTACGAGGTGATGCATGTACTGTGGCATCTTAAGTGTATCAATGCACTCTGAACATCAGTGCAAACTGTAGCAGGTTCAGAAAAAAAAGGCAAGAGCAAGAAAAAATAGTTGCTGCCAAGAAGAATTGCTTTGTGTGCACAGAAAAGTACATGCAGCATGTCTTACTATGACAATGGGCTGCAGACGTGTGAAGGATGCCCACGTTAAGGAGAGAAGAGTAATTAGTTCAGAGGAACAAATGAATTCATTTTCACATTTGTATCAATAGAAAACTCTGAAATCTCTGCCCATGAGATCACTCTCCCTAAACCAAACACACACGTTCCCAAGAGAAGATGCCCTTCACAGACAAAAATCAAACTGTACAAATCAACATAAGCATGCAAGGGGGAACAATGTTGCACAGGATCAGAGCATGCAACAAGTCCTTTCTTCTGTCTCTCTTGTTGAAGAAGTTTTATATTGAAGGTGACAAAAGAAAACCATGAAGCCTGTAGCATACATTTATAGTTGCTGTTTTAGCAGGCAAGTCACCTTATTTTAATCTTATGTATTACAACAAAGGAAAAGGCTGATTTATGCGTAATTCAGAGCATATTAACAGACACAGGGAAGGGTTGTCATATCCATCTCTTACACGCTGTATCCTCTGTCTAGCTCCTAGAATTTTTTACTACAAGGTATTGGCCATAGCATAAAATAAGTAGCTAATAACATTTTACCAGATGAGAGAAAGAATAAAATGAAATTTTAAAAAATACAGACCCCCCACCACAAAATCTCACTAACTTTCTCTGTGGTAAAATGGAGTGCTTCCCCAGAGATAAGGGGTATGTAAATAGTTCCAGAGGACTTCCACCTATTTCTATATTTTTCATTATCAAAATACCTGGCCAGTTTTATTTTTCAAAACATTTAAGAGTCTTTGCACTCATGGGGGTTTTTTCATTTTACAGTGGGGGATCTAAAACAAGTTGTCCAAGGTCCCAGAAAGCACCAAGGGCAGCACCTTGTGTGTGAGCTGAACTTGCTTGTCTTCCCTTCTCAGTAAAAAAATGTCCATTTTCCAAACACTCCTTTTACATGACATTAGTGTAGTCTAGTGGAGATCATATATGCTGCAAAGCTACCATGGCAGATACACCAGGGACAAAGGGCAACTATTTTCTGACTACATACACGAAAGGTAGCAAAGGATATTCCTCAGCTCCCCATAAATATTTTGTTGACAATGCCTCCATACTCTGTTCGTAGTGGATGTCAGGCAGACGAGTGTGTTTAAAAATATAGGACAAAAGTCCCTTACAGAGAAGTGCAGCACCAGAGAAACGTATGTTTAATCCAGAAATTATTCTTACTATCTCAGAGATTTAAAGTTAAGACTGATTATACTGCATTCCCATACAATAGGCTGGCTGGGGAGAAAGCAGCTACTTAAAACATGAAAGGCTGTGTGAAAAAGTGCCTTCACATGACCCCAGAAAAAGGTGTTTGTCTATATAATTTTAGCTCTGTTGACCGAAAAGAAGGAACCTTGTTTCAAAGAGAGGTCAACATTCCACCCTTCCAAACTGCACTTCTTTTTCCAGTCTCTGGATAAAATCAGCTCAGCCTACCTGATGCTCATTTGCTCACTAAGCAGTGAGAAATAATTTATTACATCTAAGGAAATTGCTCTACTTATTGTTCTGATACTGTTGCTGTTGGTGCTCTCAGGGTGCTCTGGAACATTAGAAACAGTGAAATTTCTTATCAGAAGGCATGAAGTTGCCTGAATCCAGAGAGTGCTCTACAGGTTCCATGTGAAATACTTGTCTCTGGGTCTCTCTTTGGGTCAACTGCTCACTTCAGCTGCACCTACATCACAAGTACATAAAGAAGTGTGAGTTGGGACTGAATCCTGCCTTGGTTTTGTTGAACACCATCAGAATGTTATGGAAACAGAAGGAGTGGAGGCCTGACAACCCATTGATTCTATGTGAGTGGAGGAATTTATCACATCTCCCTGTTGTACTGGAATGAGTGAGGGCTGAAAGAAGTTATTATGCTCCACAAAAACAGCCATAGGGATGGAACCAAACAAAATCTCAGACCCAGAAAATCCTCAGACTTTGCAGATCTAAACTCAATCTTCACACACAGCCTGAACTAGAAATTAGTTACTTTGCTTGACTTCTGAAGCAGTTTGGATTTAAGATCAAAGCTGTACCTCAGACACATCTCTAAAAATAAACAAATAAACAAAAAATAAATGAGAGGAGTCCATGCAGGAACTGAAAAACCCGGTATTAATACCTCTTTAAACCTCATGACATGAAATCAAAAGGGAACTGAGTTATATCTATACATCATATTAGCAAGACTACTGGAATATCATCTTAATTTCGTTGTCTTCACTTAAACAAGGATGTCTGAAGTGGGAGACAGTTCGCAGAGGTGATATAAACAGAATTTGAAATCTGAAAGCTTAACAGGAAGACTGACAGCCTTAAGAACCTCTCTTCCTATCCAGTTTAGCCAAGGAAAGGTTAAGAAGTGACTATCTAAAAGCACCTATATCAGGAGGAGTCTTTCGACAATATTTAGCAGGAAAGGCGATAATGAGATCTAATAGTTGGAAACTGAAGCTTGACTAATTCAAACTATAAATAGGGCACTTAAAAAAAAGGCAAATAAGGAGATAATTAAGCATTAAAAGAACATCTAGAGACCTTATATCTTCCTCATCACTTATATTTTTTTACATGAAGAGCAGAAATCTTTCTGCACATATTGTAGCTCAGTTACTGGACCTAAACTCAGCAGTTACTGCATGAAGTTTTGTTACAAAAGTTATACCAGAGATCATTTTAGAAATTCAGAATGGCTGCTCCTGACCTAGCTATAAAGCTGTGTACTTAAAGAGCGGTTTTATCAGTGTTTGAGTGGTCTGTTGGTTGACAACAGTGTTTTGTGTCAATACTGACTGCATACTGAGCTACAAAATACTACACTGCCATTGACTACAATTAGTAAGGCTATGTAAATGTGTTTCATGTTGTTTATGACCTCAGACACTAACTTTATGGAAGGCTGTTTCACAGATATTTCAGGATTAATCATCTGTGCTTTTACACTGCAACAAGTCAGACTGGTGTGGAAATACTAAAGGGAAAGAAGCCTTGCAAGTTTAAAAATGTGCCTACCAAAAGAACAGAAAAACCAAAACAAGAGTCAAGGTGAAAGGTAGGATCACATTCTAAAAATACTGTGAAAGAAGTCTTCACTGAGAGGAAGCTTCATAAATTCAACACTATCCAGCATGCTGGCTAGCTGATGGGAAGGAAGCAGGTACAATATGTACCACCACTTTTGGTATCAAGAGTCTCTGCCTCCCTGCTTTATGCATCTGCCAGACACAGTGGGGAGGGCAATAAGTAACTGCAAACCCAGCTGACTGTGGAGTGGACAGACAGTGGCTGTCACAGCAGAAATAAACAGTACCAACTTCGGCAATGAGGAAGAAACCCAAAAGATCTGGGGATAAACAGCACCAGTAGGGAGAAGCACTGCTGGAGAAAACTGCTTTATGTTGGTTTTTTTGTGCCTACTTTAGGCTAGGCACAGAAATGCCCTGTAAGTGAGGCAGCCAAATCCTCCCCAGACCAGGGGAACAGCTGAGCAGCCACACACACATGCAAGCCAGGCCTGGGAACTCACAGATGCTCAGGCAGGGACCAGACACAGTCAGAAACACTGCAGCAGCAGCTCCCATTCCCACCAGGAAGAACAGAAAACTGGGCCACACAGGACATGTGAGACACAGCATAGGACCGAGTCACTGTGGGGCAGAGTAACTCAGTGGCCAGCAAGGGAGTGAGCACAGGACTAAAACAGAAATGCTTTAAACACAGCTTGCATCCAGAAAAGGAGTGTGTGTGGAAAACAGCTGAGGACAGGAATTAGAGTGTCTTGTGATAAACATGACTTCCCCCTCTTCCCCCCACAAAATCCCAAACCCGTTTGTCAGAGGGCAAAGCACAAAGTTTTGTTTGCTTCTGGCCCTCTTGTTCTTTGTTGCTTAAGTGGCCCAGGAATGTAACACCTGACAAAAGTTTACTTATAACATCTTTATTTTCATCAGAACTGCTTCTCCTCCAAAAAGGAAAATTCCACTCTTCTTGTCCCCATCCTAATTCACCTCTCACTGGCCAACAGTCCTTGGCCTTTCCTATTTGTCAAACTCATCTCAGCAAGGAAATATCTGCTCTCACCTCACCCTCAGCTCCAGTTTTTGTTCCAATGTCAGTGATATGTCCTTCATCCTTTGCAGCATCCTTTTGTGCTCAGCTAAGCTCATTCCTCCTCCTTTCCCACTGCCTCTGGCACCACTCTTGCTCTAATGCTAGAGAGCCTGGGCATCATAAGTATTTGAGACCCCTCAGAACCTGAAAAGAGCCACAGCACAAACACATTCCACTTGCCACAGCTGGTGAAACTCTGACCTTGTGTTGCAGAATGTAACTGAGCAATTCCAATAAAGTGGAAGGAAGCACAGCACTTCCTGTCAAAAGAAACGCTCCATATTTGTGCCTGCCATGAGAAACAGGCCAAATGCTTGACAAGGGGTGCAGGAGATGGGAGGGGAGATTCAACATACTGTATTTAAGCGATTTTCTTCAGTTAAAAACAACAGCTAGGAAAACCAAACCAGCTAAAGCTTATTAAAAAAAAAAAAAAAAATCCAGGGACTTCTCTGCTCTCTTCCATAAAACCAGAAATAACTCCTCACCCCGCCCTGCCCCCTCCTCAGTCCAAGAACTTAAGCAGCCTCGTGCTGACACTCACGCAGGTGTGCTGGCAGTCTGATGGTGTCTTCCTCCATCCTGATCGCTTGAGGCAGTGGGACATGTAGTGGTGACGAAGTGTAATTTGGTACCGGGCTTGCTGGAGGTGTGAACGAAATTCTTTCCTGCTGTTAAAAGAAAGTTGGGGGGGGGAGGGAGAGAAAGAGAGGACAACGTGAACTTTGGAACAGAGGTATGAAACCATGGCAGAGGAGATAGATGTGGGTGGAAGGAAGGAAGTGTGTGCCTGGTGAAGTGAGCAGCACTAGTGATGCACCAGCTGCCCAGGGAGCCCCAGAGCACACACAGAACACTGGTGGCCAGCGCTGCCCCGTACTGTAAGGGGGCCAAGCACCTTTTTGGGTGGCAGGATTCATTTTTCAAAAGAGTCACGAAGTTTCCAAATTCCTCAGAAATTTGCCAAGGGAGGAAAGGGGAAGCAACATACAAGTGGGGGAGACTCCAAGGGTTTTATGTGAGTGAAAATCTGACAACTCCATGATACGTGCATGAGTACCACTGAAGTGCCAAAACCATTTAATCTTATACTAACAAATCAGTCATGATCTGAACAAGCTAAGTGTTTAGCACTACACTCCTTCCTACCATTTAAAAGACATTAATCAACAACTTTTGTCATTGCTGCAGAAAAACACATCACTAAAGACTCTATTTACCATCAAGTAATGTAGTACTCTTGTTTTTGCTAAACAAGTTACTATTACCTTCTTTGAAGTAGTTTAACTTGCAACCAAATACAGTCAGAGTTAAAGGGCAACTTGTGAATGTTGTATTAGTTTCATAATTGTCACATGAAAATGCCTGACGAGAAATCTAAGACTGAAACTTTATGTTATCTGATGGGAAAATTCCTCCATATACTTAGCATCCAATCACGTACTCCTTTTGTAAATAAACACAGCCACAATTTTACAGGAATATTAAAAGATCCATTATCATATGCTTCCTGGAAGGTAATGCATGTTTTTCTCCAGAACCATGCCACTGACATGTAATGATGCCAGTGCAAGCAGCATGGATTTACATCCCTGCACATACAGAAGCATAAGGAGCTACTGTAATTTCTGAGCATTTGCAGGACAGTACGAGTGCAGCCTCTCACCCCGACCACAACATTATGAAAGCCATGAGACAGGAAAATAGACTGAGGCTGATAGAGGCACCTGCAGAACGTAATGTAAGCACCCTTGTCACCAAAGGGAAGGGGAGGTTTGCAAAGAACTCTGTAGGCAGATTAGGTGACATCCAAAAATAAAGAGACCACCTACAAAGTCTTGCAGCCACCACTTCAAAGCAAGCCCACTTCATTCTTTAACAAGGTACTGTCGCTGCTCAGGAGCTCAGGCAGAACCAGAAGTTTAGCCTCAACATCAGGAGTCCCACCACAACACGCTATAGCCACATGGCAGAGAAGACTGACAGCATGAAAAAACAAACTATTATAGGTTTAGACAGAGTGAGAAGACAGGCCTGTTTCATTCCACCATCACTTTGTTATTTCTGCATGGCTCCTGTGGCTGTCAACTCAGTACTATTTGAAGAGAAATTGCTCAGTTTCTTTCTACTCATCACTGTCCAGGCAACAGCAACCCATTAGCTCGGACAAATTCAGTTTTTTGCAGTTACCAAACTGAGATGTTCATTATGACGTGACAGAAGATGCCCCTGTGGAGCTACAAGGCATTATTCAATCTTCAACTTCCCCAACTCCTTCCCCAACCCAAACCAGCTGACTCTAAGCTTCCCATTCCAGATGTGTGGCTCTCCATGTGTCCATCTGCACCTCTCACCCTGTTGCACAGCACCCCTGGAGAGGAGGGAGACCAGGCAGCTCCCAGCATTTCCTGCTGCAATCCACAGCACAGATAATCGAACCACACTGCAGCTGCTCACTTTGTTCATGGAGATATTTATAAAAAGAGGAACACTTCTGAAACACAGCCACACAGATGCCTGCCTCTGGTAACAGGCACTAGAGGATAGGTGGGAGACCCAACGTCCTTTTCCTCCCTCCTGAAGAATGCAGGATACAGTCCAAGCTCAGGTCACATTTCATGCTCACTGAATCACCACTGCAAAGACAAAGTGGCTTCAAAGGGTCTCCTCACTGTCCAAGAGTAGGTGGAAAATGAAATTTAATCCAGAACCCATCCACTCCCCTCGAGACCAGGAGGTACTGTATCAAACCAAGGCCTTATGCTTCCAGTATGTGCTGCCTTTACTGATCAATCTCCTAAAGGCATACCATAACTTGATTTATACCATGACAGTTTCACTGAGGTTTACTGTTTTAAACAAACGCATTTGATTATTTGTTTCCTAGTATTCATAAGGACAGGGCAGCCAACACCAAACAAGATATGGAACTGCAGTTACTTTTCCCACACATCTTGGATGTCCACAGTACTGTGTGAATTGCTATTTGCAGAAGGCATTTTACAAGGCACGAAGGGGAGTTAGCTATCCAATTCCTATTAGTGCCTTTGAAATGCCCTCTCTTACTAATCCTGCATTTTTCTGTCAGCACCTTTAGCCTAAATATCAAAGCAATTTACAGACATTAGGTAAGTCTTTTTCTTTTTATTAGACACACAGACAACCTGAGTTACAGCAAGAGCACAGCTCAAATGAGCTAAGTAATTTCAGAGTTAAGCTGTCTTGAAAAAGGACAGCATGTGCCTCTCAAGGGCAATACATTTAACAATTGCATGCTGAAAGAGCTGCCCTTTAACTGTCCTGGACAGATTTCCAAAAGGTGTGGAATGGTAATGGCACAGGGATGTCAAGACACTGGGCTTGTGGAAAAAATTACTTTAATCCCTGTTTGCAGCATGGGGCAGTAACGTGTCTGGCAGCAGAACTGCAAACACCAGTGTAGTTCTGCAACCTGCCCCTGCTCTGTGCTCAGCCACACACAGTGCCCAGCCTGCACAGTCAATGCAGCACAAGGTCACATGCACTCCTCCAGGCTTTCTGAGGCTTTTTAGAGTCATGTTTCCAGGAGGTACCTATTGTGCTCACACCACTGAGAACAGATTGCATTAATCTTCACAGCTCCAGAACTGCCCAGTACTTCTCTCTGTGGAATCCACCAAACAAAAACATGGCTGGTGTCTCATGCTTCTAAGGTTATGCAACCAGATACTCTGCTACTAGGAATTTTTCTGAAAGTGTTTCCTAACTAGTCAAGTTTAATATCTCCCTTTGCATTAAGGCCAAGGATTGTAGGCTTGCTCAAGCCACAGCTGGGAGGAAGGATAAGTAGTGCTGGTAGAACCTGCATGAACCTTGCATGTTCTTGAGAAAACAGCCTTGCTGCAGCTTAATCTACTGGTAAAAGAAACTAAATCAATACACATTTGATGTGGTCCTGTGAGATTTTTGGTGATGAGTGCTAAGAAAGAGCTTGGTATTACCACATTCCATATTCACCACCTGCCAGGGGACTCTATAAACACCTAAACCTGTAAGTGACCAAACGCTCAGCCCCAAACAATTACCAGCTAAGAAACTTCAAAATAGAAACTCCTGAGCATTTTGCCAGTAGCCACAAAGAGGTGACTAAAACAGATGGCATATTGCTTGCTGTCATCATTTTTGATCGATTTCTTCAGCTCAGAGGGAGTCAAGAAAGTTTCACCATGAAATTTCATGTTGCTTACAGTAATTGAAGAGCTACATGAAGTCAATTTTTATGGAAGGCCCTCCGTGGGGTTTACTCTGGTAGTGTACTCCCAGAGTGCCACCTGGACAACCAGCCAGGTTGAGACTAGGACATACCTGCCCAACTGAGCAGAGACAGGCTGAAACACATGGCTAAAAATCAAGAGAATCTATGGGTTCTTTCTCTTTACTAAATATTCAGCTGCTGATAATGCCATAGATCAAACCATCCTGTCTAAATCAAAAGCTGTACTGACCGTGACTATGTAATAGGCATGTATCTAACAGCTGACTAGATTCCCAAAGCCATCAAAGCACACACTGATTTCAGTTTGAAGAAACTGGGGTACATCCTTTACTGACAAAATCTACCTGAACAGAATTTTCTCTGTCAGGAACACAAATAATTCATATTGCTAAAATAAAAACATTAACACACACACAAAATAAAAAGTATCAAAATTAAATTTAAAAGTCTAACAGTTGAGGATGAGGGAGCTGCAAATAAAAATAGCTTCAGGCTTTTGATATAATTGCACCCTTCTAAACTCCAAAGCAACAGCCTTGCAATCTGATAGTCTTTTTGTCCCTTTACTAAGTTCACTCAGATGGCAGGCACAAAAGAATACACATATTTTTGTAGAAATCAAAATAAAATATGCAAGAAAGTCTGCTAAGCAAGCTCTTATATTGTCCCAATGATTATTTAAGTAGCTGGATAGGTGGTATAGTAAAACTACCTTTTTTAATTGGTAAAGCGAATACATACAATATCTATGCAGCAGTTTTCAGGAAACCAAAACAGCCAATGTGGCCTGCAAATACCTTGTGCTGGACAGAAAAGGCAGTTGACCCTAAACACTGCATAAAAACTTCCTCCTATACTGCACATAATAATACCGCATAGGGAGAAAGGAACTGAGAGTGAAAGCTGACACACATTTGCCTCCCAGGATGCTAGTGTACCTGTGCCATGAAAATGAAAAGACAGGCCAAGAGACCATGAGGCAAGGGGAGCTTGTGAGGGTCTGGTTTTCCTACAGTGGATGCTCCTTAGAAGTGTAGGTGGCTCGAGTATAGTAGAGGGGGGAAAAGGGCTTTTAGAGACAAGAGTGGTTGGGGGGAAATTATGTGTTTTCAGGAAAAAATTTAGAAGGCTGTGAACCTCTGGGCACCCAGCAGGGCACTAACAACAAACCAGCCAGAGAGCAGCACAGGGGAAAACAGCAGAAGATTCAAGTAAATTAATCCTTAGGGAAGAAAGTGAGAAGAGGAAAGGGAAGGAAGGCAGATGCACTGCTCACCAGTGGTTTGTATGCAATACCATAGCTGGAAATGAAAGTCCAGAAGACCACTATGAGTTACATGGTCTAACATAGGGAGCAGGAAGGAAATCAGAGCCTCTAATGGGCTGTATAGCACATTTGGGGACTTTGGTCAACGTTCTAGTTTGCATACTCCAACTTCTGCCAGGGACAAAGGCTTGGGCTCCAAAAGAAGCCAACTAGAGCTCTGCAATAACAGGGTATGAATTCAACTCTCTATTTCCCTCCCTTCCCCCAGCTGCTGTCATCTTCTTAATTTCCAATGCAGACATCTCCTAATTTTTGATCCCATTAATATAGCAATTCACGTCAAATCTATATAGCAGCATAATCAGCACACTATCAGTAATTAGAGAAATTAAAACAAACACAGCTCTCTGGAATGGACCTTATGCAAAGCAGCACTGGGAAAAGATTAACATCTCCTTTCCTGGGCAGAAAGCAGAGATTGTGTCAGTAACCTTAGCAATTTTGTGAAGTTCAGTTCCTCCCTGACTCCTCCCTCCAGCCTGTCCTCCCTGCACAGGGGCAGGTGATGGCTCTCCTCCCATGCCTCAATCCTTACTCAAGCAAATAAACAAACATAGTGGTGCAATGGCTCATCACAAAGGGAAGGGGAAGGGACACAGTGGGGAAGTTCATGCTTCTCCCATAGTGATTACAGCCACTGTCCTAATTAAATTAAAATTGTACAGACAGCAATACCAATGCACTAGAGTGCTATGAAAAGGCAGCTTGAGGAGGTCAATGCTGTCATTGGAAATGCCATGGTACAGTTGCATTATTGTATAAACACCCCAAAATATTTCAAATTAGCAAGTATCAAAGAAGCCAAAAACTAGGTTAACCACAAGCTCAAAAAGTATTTCTTTGCTGCTAATATGAGGGAATAGAGAATAGAACAGGCTGTGTGAAGACAGTATCAGGTAAAACTAGAAGAAAAAACTAAGGCAAAAAAAAACTAAAGCTCAGTACAGTTCATCAAAAGATCAGTCATTTATATTTTTAATAAAGAATTTTATCTATAGATATCCCAGCTAGGCAGCAGAAAATACACGAGAGGCAGATTCTAGTTCAGAATTTGGAAGTGGAATCATCATCCTCCAAATGGGAGTAAAGCCTTATCTACCCACTCACCCTTCTGCAGCAAGGCTCCAAGAAGAGGCAGTAAAGCTGGGACTTGACCCCCCCTGACCTGCTACTTCAAGGCAGAAGTAAACTACAAATTCCACTGCCTGACATTAAGAAACCATCTGCCCCCAGCCCTTTTCAACATACAACTCCAAAATTTGCATCCTGGGGTTGTCACTGCACTGCTCCTCTGAGGAACATGCTATCGACCTTTGTTTAAGCAGGGCATGGAAAAAGCTGGGCCACTACTCTAACCCACAGGGTCCCTTTGGCATCTATACCATGATTTGTTGGTACACTCGCTCCACACAAAGCACCACAGAAGGCTCAAGGGAGACAGTTAATTGTACAGCTAGGGAAAAATTCCCACATGAGGCTTTGAAGTACTGTGGCCAGTGAGTAAGCAGCACAGAAGCAAGAAAGGCAACAGTGAAGAACTTTCCAGGCTTAGCTGCACGTCAGAGATATTTCACTGCACTTTTTGTGTTCTCTTTTCTAAAACAGGCAGGGCTGGGGAGCCTCATCTCTGTAACATACGGTGGTTGTACAACCCTGCCTGCGTGGGAATTAGCACCCTGAACACCCTTACCGCAGACGTGCTCATTTCAGGGCAAGATTCCTGGAGGCCATGAAACGGAGAGATGGGAAGACTAAGGGGAAACATGGTGTACAGGGAGCTGCCCTCTCATGTGTTAAAGCAAAGCTCCTCTTCGGCATCTCAGGGCTGGCGTGGCACAAGTGTTTTTACTTGGTTGCATTACTGAGTTGTCAAAGTCACAATGTTACTATGCATTCAAACACATATCCAAGGACAATCATAATTTCTGATCTTCCTATCATGGATGTGCATTGCTTTCTGAACATTTCTAGTGAAGCTACAGTTACTGTGAACAGGGTCCTTCATAAAAGAGGATATCAAATATTTACATAGCACAAATCACAGGTCAGAACTGTCACACAGACAAGGTCAATTCGTTCACTGTCCTGGGATATCTAATGGCCCATCAATTAAGTAGTGGAAAAATCATGGGAGAGTAATTCAAATAAAAGTCATAGCTTCTTTTAACCCTCAGTAACTGACGGAAACAGAATTCCTGTGGAGCTGCAACATCCTGAAATACACATTTTAAAAATACCACTTACAAATATAAGAAATTGCCCTTTCTTAGTCCCATTGCACAGCTGGATTCTCCTCCTGTCCTTACCTGCAAAATTCTTCAGTGAATTTTATTTATTTCTTTTTAAACAGTGTTTCTGGTCCAGATTTACACTGGTGGAAATAAAATCCACATATGGGCCTCAGTCTTCCTCTTCTCCAGTAACTTAAGCTTACTGTCTCTCCTTATCTATTATCACCTTACTATTGGCATACACTGCACCCCTGAATTTCCACCACAGCATTTCTCCAAACTTCAGACTTCTGGCAGGCTTTCCACGAAAAGGGCATGCCAAGTGCCCAGAGAATCCTGGGAGTGCCATGCCAAGGTCTAACGCTACACCTTAAAGTTTGCTGCTCCTGAAAATTCCAGTAGTGCCACAGTAATCCAGCACACACAGCATGGCGAGGAAGTATGCCACATCCCCTTGTTCCAAAACACCTCTAAGTAGGTAAAAACAATTTTCCAGAGAGAATCTAGGTCAGTCTGGGGATAGGACAACTATAATAAGGGCTGCTGGTTAAAAAACGGGCAGATCGACTTGAGTAAACTAAACATAATCCTCAATGAGAGAAGATAGCCAAATAAAATACCATTCTCAAAGACTGTCTTAAGCTAGTCCAGAAACAAGAGATCATGAATACCTGCCACTATAAAATATCACAAAGATTCCAATTATTCAACTCCCAACTCATTAAATGCAGAGGGAGTTCCTAGAAAGGACCATACTTGCACTGACCTTGACTACTGTACAGATACTAGATATGGAAGAAACATCAAATTACAATCTTCCTCTCCTTCTATTCTTTCACCTACTCCAGGTACTTACTTCAATGTGAACAACATTAAGATCAGTGTGACTAGAAAAGGAAACTCTAGCTGAAAAAGGGGAGTATATTAAAAACAGCTGGTAGGTTTTCACTTAGAATATTGCATCCTGCACATTTGCAGGCTCTTCATTCTGCATCATACACATACATACCCCTTATGTATGCAAGACAGGCAAGTTTTACAAGAGTCAAATTATGTAGCTTGTAAGGAATAAAGGAATTACTGAGATGGACAGAAGAAAGGACAGATACAAACCAACATCCAAAAAGAAATAAAAACAGAGGGAAGAGAAGGTAATCTGAAAGACTTGCAGAAGGATAAGCTAGTAAGAAGCTGTGATTAAAACAAAGATGCATTGGGAGAGCACTGAAAGAAGTCGAGTTCCATAAAAAGAAAATCAATCTGCAGCAGGTCAGCCTGTACAAAAACTGGATTTTTAATTTTATTTTTTTTAAGCAAGCTATTTAGCAGCTTTTTGTAAGGTCTCTCCAGTCAGCATTATGAGAATGGTATGAGAATGCAAAGTAGAAGAAACAAAACTTTTTACTGATCATCAGACACCAAAATATTACTTAGAAAAAGAAAACAAACCACCTGGAGGATAGCTTGAGGTACAGTAAAATCTTTTATTTCCTATAAAACATGGTCCTTCCAGCACAGGACCATCAGGACTGCCAGAACTTAGGGGAGTTTTCAAATATATTTGTACAGAAATAGCTGGTCATGGTACTGCATATCTGATCCAAAAGAAGAATAGATGTGCTTTCATGTGTGTTCAAAGAGAAGCTGAAGCTTCTGAGCAAGACATACTTTTAAGAAGTGGTAGATGACAGGAAAAGAGCAGAGCCTGAATTCGACAATATGGTCCATATTCCATGGACAATGACAGGGTCAAGTGATGGCTCTTTATTAAATGCTTTCTTCTCCATTACTGCTGCACACCCTAATGATTTGACCATTGCTATTAACAAATCTGCCATGTCCCTGCCTGGAGCTAATAAGTAATGAACTAAGCGGGTGAATATTCTGTTTCGTTGCGTAAGGAGAGCTATTAGCAATCCTTTCCCAACTGCTCTGAAAACAAGAGATGCCTTCCAGGTATGACCTGTCCATGTGACAGGGTACACCCCACACAGACCTTATTCCTTCACTCTGGAAATTCCAGGGGCACTCCCAGCACTCAGAAGAGGAATAAGAAGTGGATCACCTCGTGTATAAGGGTACTGTACAGGGCTGGGCAGCAGATGCCAGACAGCAGAGCACAGGATAGAACAAGCTCCACAGAAGAGAAATGATGAGGACACACGTCTGCCTGCTCCCAGACCTGCTGTGATCTCCGAAACAACTTGTGCCACTACCACAGCCCTCACTGCCTTGGTTTTGCCAAGAGGACAGTGGGATAAATGCTGAGGGCCACAGGTGTGTCAAGACCTGTGACAAATCTCAGTTTAGCTGCTTTCCTTCTGCCATAGCTTTTCCTGTTGGTTAAGTTCCCCAATTGTTTTAATTGCTCCTTTCAACCTCTGCATCGCTTTTTGTTCTTCCTCAAATTATTATTTTGTTTTAGCTCATAATCCTGAAGCATTGGTTATGATGTTGTTCCTGGCAGAACAGAAGTGCTGAAGTTTCACTCTGGTTATCTTTGGCTTGTTTTCACAACTAAGTATTGCTGGTTCACATCTGAATGGACGCTGCAGTGAGAGCCACTCCACCCTTACCATAGGACTGCCTCTGACCTGCAAATATTGCCTCACTACAGAAGTGAGAAGCTTGGGAACTGAGCCAGCTGAAATAAACTTCAGATATATTTTAAAAAGAGTGAAGTGCTTGTCTTAAGCTCATTTTAACTCAATCTGAAGGCTTTTTCACAGTCCTTATTACTACACTATTTAAATATGTCCTATAATACCTTTAGCACTTTGTTGCAATGAAGAGAAGTGTTATTACACTCACCTTTACAAGTGGAAGGACCAAAACATAAGCAGATTAAGTACCCATTCAGGGTACGGAGGCTGAGGAAAAACCTACTTTGACACCTTAGAAAACAGTATGTACTCCCAAGAACTTTATTTGCTGTGAACTCCACTGTTAGGACTTGACATTTATACAGTGATAGCACTCAGAAGCAAATAAACACCACACCATTGCCCAAAGTGTTCAAAAAATAGTGAGCAGAGAACAGCCCTGATGAGCTCAAAGCCAAAATAGTCAAGATAGTGAAGCACCAGAGGAAGGGCCTGTTTGAATCCTAGTTTACAGTTAGGAACAGAGGTGCAGAAAGAAGCAGCAAGTTACCTAAATCCCATTTCAACCCCCTATCCACATGGTCATGTTTCTGGGGTTATGCTGCTGCTCTAGGAAACAGAAGGATGAAGTACAGGAAAAGTGAAATTACATGGACAGCTTGCAAAAACTCTCAGAATGCATCATTTCATTTTGCATTTTAGCATTGATTTTAAATGTCCTTCTCATAGGAACTTCTGATTTCTAACACTCCTCCTTGTCAGCTCGTTGACTGAACTCTCTCAGCTCACAAGTGGCAGCAGAGATGGCCTAAATCAGAAGAGAGCTTCAAACTCGTTCCAGAAACATATCCCTCCTTTGCCACAAAAATCAGGACAGAGGCACTCCAACCCTTCCCACGGTTATGCAATGGCACAGATCCATTTGGGAAGGCAGGTTTCCTCACCCATCCCAACTCACAGCTACACAACCTTAAATACCAACACAGCTCTCTCCTGGTACAAGCAAAGCAAAACAGGGGGACATCAGTCACCCCCAGTTAATCAAGCAGGGTGTGTTTAACACTAGAGCTGAGCTGTGAGACTGCCAGAGGAGATGGGGGAAGGAAAAAAAAACAACAAATCTGCTTACAAGAACCATGATAAAATCCTTCTTCTGTTCCTACAGCCAAGAAGGTGACTGAGACAATACTCCCATCATTTGAGGGAATGTTCCTTCCAGCAAGCACCCCAAGCTCCTTCCACCACATGCCCATCCTCACAGTTCACCTCACACACAGCAATGGCTGAAGTTTTCATTAGGAGAAAATTAACCTGTTTTTTTTTTAAGCTGGCAACAAAGACATAAGACTTTTCCTGGCATTTCTCCTGTTTATACAGGACCTGCCAAACCGGTTGTGTGATTTTTATACTGCTTTCTTTTCCACAGAGTCCTTCGAAAGGCAGAATAACAGAAAGTAACCAAGGAAAAAGTTTGGTTATATAGGTCCAAAGATCAATCCTTGGTAACACAGTTAAAAAATCAAAAATTAACCAGAATCTTCCTAAATTTATTTTGACTACCTGAAGACCACAGTTTTTTTACATTTATTATTAAGACTGTGTTGAAATAGAATAGCTGTTTTGGATAGTGGAAGGCAGTCCCATTTAAAAATTATTTAACAGCTAAAGAGGTAAGTTACATGGCAGATAAGATGGGAAACTGAGGCACAGAGTAGTCAAATGAACTGCTCAAGGTAAGCTGAGGTACAGATCAAGGCTTCTGAGCAACCATCTGGTTTCCCTGCATATTCAGTCCTGTCACTTCTACATTACACATGTCTAATTCCCAGCCAGTGATGGGATATAGATGCCTGAACTCCAACAGTTCTGAATCCCAGAAACTGATGCCACTTTATCCTCCTTTATAAGGCACTATGCAGAAAATTATTCATCACTGCATGGTTCTAAATCTGCTGCCACGGGTCTGAAGACCACAAGTGATAACAAATGTTACTAAACATTTCCCTCAATACATGTAATCTGGCTAAAATCAAAATGTTACATCAAAATAGGCTTTTCAATTGCTACACAGGTTATTTTTTTTAATGTTAAGCATTGTTGTTTTGTTTTAGTTTTTTTCAGAATAACAATCTTGAGCACAGCAGCACACTGTGCTGCTACACTTTCCCCTTGGCTTTTGGTTCAGAAGAAATTTCTGTTCTGATATTAATTTTGCTGTCCACTTGCACAACCCCGAAGCAAAATTAAAAGTAAAATGCAAGTTTAGCTTTCTGTTCGGAGTGCTCCTGCCTTGCTCTAATGTCAAAATCTACTCCCAGAACAACAACAAAAAAATGCTATAGACATAAAAAAAAATTAAAAAACCAAATCAGTGGCATGTAGCAAAGCAGCCACCCTACCCCCTAGGCCAGGGTGTCCCACTGTTTGCTCAGGTGTCCCTATCTCCTCCGATGGCACAGGAAGCATGGCCTTCCCCAACACCGGCGATGGCTCCGCGCTCGCAGCCGCGAGGCCACCAAGCACACACGGAGCTGCCGCTCCACAGCCCCGCTTTAACTGACACGGCAAATACTCCATTTCACTGGGCTGTGTAATAAAGGATGAGATAAAACCTTGAGCAAATAAACGGGCAAAGTTCGAACCTACAGCTGCTCCTCACGGCTAACTTTGAGCTGACACACCTGCTGCTTTGGCAGCCGGTTTAGCTCCCTAAGGCTTGGGCTTTGCAGGGCTGGGTGATGTGCTTACACAGGATCTGCCTGTCAGCCAGAAAGATCCCAAAGTGATTTACAAATAATTTATGAGGGATTTACAATCTCACTGCACAGCAAGTGAATGGGCACCACCTCTAACACACCTGCAACCAAAAAAAAAAAAAAAATTCACCAGATTCCAGTTATACCAGAAGGCTCTTAAGAGTCCTTAAAATCACCTTAAAGTAGAATAACCTCTTAACTAACCCTGGCAAGCCCCACAGAAACACCACCCCCAATGTCTGTAAACTGCCTGAGTGTCCAGCTCCCTCAGTGGCCACCATGGAGGAATTAAACAGTAATATCTGCATTCATAACCACATAACAGTGCAAGAAAGGATCCCTCAAAACAGACTGGATGCTTATAACTCGTGCATCAGACTTCATAGGCATAGTGAAGCCATCCCACAGACTCCTCCTCTACAGCCTGCATCCCTGAGCTGCTTTCAGGCTCAGACAGATGGACATCCCACTGACGGCAAGTGTGATTCTTCACACCAGGAGAATCCAATAGGAATTAGACACTGGGCGCATGATGAAATGATATCCACTCAATAAACTGCAGTTGTCATGTAGTCAACTACAGACCACTCTATTTGCCTCCTGCCTTCAATCCAGTGCTAAGATTATGTAACTTTGTGAGCCGCAACAAAAAATAAAATGTACTTTTAAATTTATTTAGCTTCTCTTCTTCCTATGTCCATCCAAATTGGAATCACAGAACAATGATCCAAGGTCCCAGAGTGGAAATATTAAAGCTACTAATACATTTAAATGCAGAGTAAGCCTAGTTTGGATAGAAACCTAAAACTTTTCACCAGCTTAACTAATGTAGGTGAAAGAGTGGATAGTCTCTCAAGCAAAGCTCTGTCTTTCAACACATGCATGCATGCACACACGCTTATACTATAGATGTGTATTACTACATATCTCAATTTCAACTTTAATCTTAATGCCAAAAATTATAGTATTAATCAGAAACCCGTGCTGAAACTCACCTCAATCTGCAACTATGCAAAAATAAATGCAAGATCTTAATATCTGATGTTGCATGAACTAAGCTCAAAACAACCCTGTGAGCAAGCATGTACATTCCTACTGACAAGAACTAGAGGTTTTCCTGAACACTGGAAATCGTAAACATGAAAAACAGAGATGCTGGTATCTTCAGGGAGCAGAACTACCTGCTCCTATTACTTGCAATACCTGGCTGGTGACGCAGACTGTGATACCTTGTAGCATGATAATACCCCTGGCCTTAGCTAAGCTTGTAATTACAGAACAGATGAAAAAAACCAAAACACTAACAAAAAACCCAAAACATCAATCCTATTGGGAGATGCATATGCCACCTTTGGCACATCAGAAATTATGAGATATACACAGAGCTCCTAGTTTGGAGACAGAATGAGGAATCTCATTACTAAGAAACAGGTGGAAATTTAGGGGCACAAATTCTCTTGTGCATGGGAGAAAAGAAAAATGGGCAACAGTGCTATCTCACAGATACAGCAGAGAACATGAAAAATAATCAGATCTCACTGTTGAGGATGGAAAGAGAATGCAAGATATCCATGAGAGCAAGTGAGAAGAAACACCACAAGCCCTCTTGTCTGTAGAAGCAGCAGACTCTTACCTTCAAGAGCTGTAAATGTCAGAAGAGCATAAACATCTTGTTTTTGTTGAAGTGGTGGGGCTTCTTCCACCTTCCCCACCCCCCCATGAAAATACAAATTTTAAGGGCACTAACTATCCAGACTTCAGAAAAACCTGCAAATTCAAACACCTCAGCAAGCCCTAGAGATGAGAGGGAGAGATGGAGTTATCACTATTCAGAATACAGGTGCTATTAATACAACAAAGGCAGGGTTTTTTTTCCTAAAAGAAAACCATTTTATCCCATCCTCATACTCCAGCAACATTAGTCCTTTTGATTAAACCAAAACTGGAAGATTTCTTTTGGTCAGCCAACACCACCTGCATCCGAAGCATTACTTAGATAAAGCCACCTCCATTCTTTACAGAGATGCAACTCAACACTAATCTTGTTATAAAACTCATTGCTATGCAAGGTGTCATCTAGAAGCTCCTTTGTCCTGTATTAATTTGAACCAATGTATCTCAGTACTCATGAGAACAGACACTGCACCAAACACAGCATGGCATTGATCTCAGAAGTGGTGTATCAGCCCAGGACAACCACCCAAAAAGGTCATCCTGAAGTCAGTGTTGGTTAGTAAATATTACACCTGTGTTAGTAAATGGGAGTCAATTGTAATCTCTTCCTTTGAATTTACACTGGACCACAAATTCCCATCTAGCCAAAGCCCTGGGTTTAATGAACAACTGCAGGGATTTAACTCCTATTCCTTACTGCCCTGTCACCAGGAGTTACAAACCCCAAGCATTTTAGGCAAAAGGGAATGCATGAGTGCTCTTTATCCACCCCAGAGCAAAGTCCAGGAGCCACCTGAAGCTACTGGGGGTCAAACCTAGGCAAAAGTGACCCTCAGGTTAAGCAGAGGCATTTGATTAGCTACACACAGCTGCTGAGTTAATGGAACTGGGATGGCTTACACTCTACTATTTTCTTACTGGAGCTTTAGCAACAAGGAGTTTCAACCAGTTCAGCTCAAGAAGAAAGCACTGCCCTAGTGAAGGTAAGGATGGATAGGCAAAGAGGAAAGGGAGTAGTGGGGGAAATAGAGTTATCAGGTATATCGACAGAGAAGCAAGGACAAATCTTTAGTGGTCAGTCTCTCAAGGGGTTTGGTTTTTTCCTACTGAATAATGCTATTTAAGGCATGCAATCTAGACCACTATTCAAAAACAATCAAAAAAACGCCCACACCACATTTCCCTACTCCAAAAAATCTAGCCCAAGTGATACAATCTGTGTTTTCATTTATTATGTACACATTTGCAATATCTATGTTTCCCATATCCACAAATTATTCAACTTCTTTCAGTCAATTTGTACAGCAATGAGGGTAACCCCAGGTGCAAGTGCTTTGCTCCCTGACACAGATTTACAGGGCAAATTGTCTCATTAAAGAACATTATTATCCACATGACTATCTTTTTCTTTGTATTTTTTCTACTTATAAATTCCGGATATTTGTTTCGGAGAACAAGGGAAGAACAAACAAAAAAAAGCTTTGCTCACTTGCACACACAGACACTAAATCTAGGCCAAGAGTAAATCCTCAGCATCCAGAAAGACAGGATTAATTTCTGAACATAATCAGTAGTTACCCATGCTAACTATCACTGAGCCATCCCAGTATAGATAGCAAAAGCCTAAATAAGCTTTGATAGCTGAGAAGCAGGACCTGACTGAGCCTTGAAAGCAGACTGGGAAAGGCCACATGGATCTCTGTGCTGGAGGTTATGATTCGCTGATGCATCTATACAATCTTTGGCCAAAATGCTAACTCAGTCTTCAGAAAACTTCAGGTCTACATAAAAAAATCCATACCTGATTATTTCATGTGATATAGGAGCACATTAAGGATGATTGTACAAACTGAAGATGTCACATGCTGTTTCATTGCTTTTGTTCAGCTAGACTACAGCAATATAATTCTTTATTCAAAGACCTTTGAAACCAAGAGGGGAAATCTTACAGGAAAAAAACCCAACCAAACAAACCAGAAGTTATTTCTTCAGTTAAATTTTAATTGCACCAAGGCAAGATTTCCTTCATCACTGTAAATCCCCAAAGTCTACCTGAACCTTGACCTCCTTTTCTTCAAGTTTCATGTGAAAAACAGGCTTTCAGACAACTTGGTCTCTTCTTGATAGCCTTACCACGGGAATGGCTGTTCACACTTCTCTTCCTGGCTGCTGAAGGATGTCTAATGTCACCCATGCTAAGTTAAGACTTCAGGTGGGGAATCAGCAGCAGGGACAGACAGATTCTCAAGAAGCAAAAAATGCTGCTCTCATGATGACATTATGATGAAAAGTCACAGGTGAAACGTCTCGCCTCTGTCAACTACTTCTGTCAAAAAAGAATTTTATCAAGTACAAATCCTGTCCAAAATTTCTCCTCCATGGCTCTCTGGAGGTAATATTACAGCATATTTCCTTTTTAACCAGTGTCAGCTGCTTCTGTCAAACCACAAACAGTTGATCATGGAGTCCTTAATAAATGTTCAGCATCAGGCAATTTGGGAGGCAACTAAACCATGGCACAAGAGAATGATTCCAGCACTGAAGGAAAAGCCTGTTTATACATGACCGGTCACAGCTACCTCCCTTTGGACAGAGCTGAGAGAGAACCAGCCTGTCTCTCCCTAGGGTCATTCCATTAATGCCCGTGCTCCTTGCTTAATCCTGCCTCATGTCCTGCGCCATATCCATCCTAGCAAAATACAAAATCAGCAGGAAACAGAGATGGTTTAGGGACTACACTGTGCTGCTGCCGAGCACAAGCCTGCTCATGGCCACAGCAGCTAAATTTGGTACAAAAGAGGGCTTGGAAGAAGGGATGTTCTTCACCAGCCCATTTGCTCTTTTCCTCCCTCCCTTCCCCTGGCCTTTCAGGAAGCAGAATCACTTCCATGGCAGGCAGTGAGGGGTTGAACACTGAGTTGAGCAGACGTTGCAAGCGCCTGATAGAGGGTAATGAACATTAACACACAGAGAACGTGCTGGAGCAGCACAGGAGCCATCGGCTGAAGGGAGCTGCACAGTGACTCTGCCCAGCTGAGCTGGGATCACAAAATGCATCACGGCATTTAATCCTGATGATTAAAGCTGCTGGGGGCTAATTTCAATTACCTGAACCTGGAAACCAGGCAGATGGGAATGGCCCCTCAGCCCTACAGCACCCAGCCTAAGCCACATGCCAGGGGTGCGTAGGTTCACAGCACAATTTAGGCTATGATGAAGGGGATGAGTCTCTTTGTCCCCCCCCTACCTACAGAACAAAGGGACCCTCCAAAACAAGCCCTTTTCTACCAACAAATAAAGTAAGTGTCACTGTCAAAAATTCCTTCCATCTGCTTTCCATTTTTTCCCTATAATGGAAAAATACATTCTTTGCTATTTTTAACCAGAATTTGTTTGCAGTCCTAACTTCTTTGCTTTCTAATAAATATTTTTACCTCAATATGTAGATGCCACTAAGAAAGTAGGCTTCAGATACAGGGAAAATCTGACTCAGAAAACCACAATATATCCCAAGTTCACTGAGACCTAAATCTCACTGTGGTGGGAATCTCAATTTCCCAGTTTCATCATTTAAAGAAAATGACAATGTTCTAACTTGAAATAAATCTGCTATCTAGAATATATTAAAGGAAAAAAAAAAAAAACCCCAAACTGATAATTTTGATTGAACTGGATTAGGAAGCAACTATATAGGCAAAGATGAGCAAATAAGCCTTTTGTAGGCAGGTAGGGTGGAGGTGGAAGGGACAAACAATATGGTGATACATACTTGAGGCTGCACCTCTTCAGTTTGGACTAATTGCAGGCAGAACATCATGTCTGATCAGGTTTTCAACCAGATTTCTCCAAGTCCAATAATTATTAGCTTCTATATCTGCTTTAATTGATATGAGCTTTTAGGACAGACTAATAGTGATCTGAAGATAGGAAGAAATACAGAGAAGTGGCGGATTTTCTGTTTTGTGGGTAACAAAATATGTCCTTACATTTACAGGGGGAAAAAAAAGTGTTTCTCCTGAAATCAGATATAAAAATTTATTTTTTCCATTATGAAGGAAAAGTCTCTTTTTAAAAAAGCCTTTTCTTTTTTTTTTTTTACATTTTTCACGGGAAATGCCATGTTCTACTTCTATGTAACAAACATGCTACAGAGAGGTAACAGCACATGTGGTTATTAAAAAAACGGCACAGAAACACACTAACTCGTCCTGCTATTTCCGTATTTATACATGAATTTATGTATTGCAAAGAAAGGGACTGAAGAAGTCTCTTTTATTTTTCTTAACTCCTTTATTTCTGAAGTACATGCTTTAAAGTTAACACATCATCATGTGGGTGAACATCTAAAAATTGTCTTGTGAAATGTCTGGAATTAATATTGTAGTGAATTCACACTACTCACATTAATAAAAAAGTTAGGATGTTAAAGGAGCAGATAAAAAGACAAGTACTATGGCAGTTTGGAAAATGAGCTTAAAATGCTTAGACCTGCAGGTCTTGTTAGATCCATTAAAAAAAATAGAAACTGTAAAATCTCAGCCTTAAAGTCTGCTCCAAGTTCACTCACAGAGTCTGTACACACATTATAAAAAGAGTTAATTTACTGAGTGTTTTGATTCATCTGTAGTAGAGGGAAAAGGCAATGACACATGGCTTTTCCTCCAGACTACTCTGGCATCTCCATATATAGGGCTCCCATTAAAATGTGAGAGTGGATGGGTTTGATCCCTAAACAAAGAGCAGTACTTGTGCTCCCTTACTCTTGTGGGGTCACAATCCTGTCTTCAGATCTGCACATACAGAATGTCCCACTGAAGTCACAGGCACAGAACTGCACCTACACTGACCTGAATGTGGGCTCAGGAGTGTGGCCAGAGCCCACAGTAAGGACTTCTGCACACCTGGGTCTGGGGAGGATGGATGTTTTGGTTCCCTTTTATAAATCAGAAAAACTACAATTCAGGAAAGATTTGTAGAAGACAGGCTGTGCTGACATAAAAAGGAATTCACTTTCCTGCCTTTCACCTCTGTTTAAAACACCTTGCCCACAGAAAGCAAGCAAGGAGCACAGTTACTGCAGATTAAGCCATTGCCTGATTTTTATTCCAGAGTAGCTCCCCACATGGAGACAATTCTGGAATTGAAGTATTTTTGATCCAGAATAATTATGTTGCTAGTAATGTGGGCAATCTATTCCATGGTAACTGAAGTACAGCAGGACAGCCCTTCTAGAAGAACTGACATGGTTACACACTCCCACAGACACTTGCAGTAGCCTAGGCCATAAGGAACATGAGATAGATCTGAATGCCAGCTAAAAACAGTGGGAGTCTTCCCAGTGACTTCAGTGGGCTTTGGCTGAGGCACCATGTAAAGGAAATTGCTTAATTCCTGTGTATTTTTAAAAAGGATTCTACAAAAAAAAAACCACAAATCATATAAAATTGAGCCGCAAGCCTGCAGGCATTCAGGCACAAGTCATCCCCCAAACCCAGCGGGGCCGAGCACATTTGTACAATTGCTCCTGGTGTGTCACTCTGCACCACGAGCTGACAGAACAAACCATTAACCCTTGGTTTTCCCACTGCCAGGCAGGCCAAAAGTCTCAAAGCTTGTTTAACCATGAGATGTGCCTTGCTTTAAGCTACCACCCTTTCTCTTAACTTGAGCAATATGAATTAACAGTGCGACTTGAGAACATCGAGGTGAGAAGCACTGCAATCAATTCCTAAAAAAAAAACCAAAAAAACCCTCCATACCATATTTTGCATTTCCTGTTTTGTGTTTCCTAATTACAATTATTTTGTAATTGTTTAGGTTTCAGCATCAGTGATCTATTATTCTTTTTTAAGGATAAAAATCTTTCCATCTAAAAATTCTAACCAGATGTGAATTTCAGACTTCCAAATCTGGGAATGTTCAGATCAAGAGCTGTTGTTCTAGTCTTGTAGCCATAATCATCTCTGTAAATGCTGAAGTTTTCAATTATTTCACCCTCAAGTCATTAAGATGCTCAACCTATATTTGGCCAAAATTAACCGCAGGTCCAGAAAAATCTCAGTAGACATTTACAGGACCCAGGCCTAAATCACAGAACCTCAGATCACAGAAGTTTTGTACAATTTTAGTAATCTGGTTATAAAAGTTTAACAACATTTTTAATACAAATCTCATGTATGGCAATTACCTGGGTGAGCTAAGAGTGAGTTTCAAAACTGCTACATGTGCCTCCCTTTGATTTGCATCCCAAATTGTAGGTTTCTAAGGGGGAGAGGTATCTTCCTTTCTTTAACTTGCCTCTATTACTCTACCTTCTGAGATGTTGCAGAGATGAGCAATCCCTTTCTGAACCACCAGTTCTGTCTGCCCTGTGCATCTCCCAAAACAAAAGAGAAAAATGAGAAAATATTCCTTGTGCTGTGGCTCTAGCTTTCTACTAACCATTTAATAAATTTAATTCAACCTTTTATTAAATCATTTAGCCATTAAAAAAATAATTATGCAGATGTTATTTAAGTAAATCTTAACCCTTCTGGCTAAGGGATTAGATGTTAACCCAATGCCTACTAATTTGGTAGCAAATTTAAGGCAGTGACGAATTCTTCTTCTCATTCCGTACAGTTGCCCCTTTTATCCATCTTTAGACATCAATTCACCCCCTCCAGTATTTTACAGAATTTGCTTCTCTGTGAAAACAGTTATCTGCATGTTCCAAACAATATCAGTCCATTGTTGCTACTGGCTCATACCTATGATCTGTGGAATGAGATGTCTGATGATTGTTGAATGCTGTACAAGACAACCGAAGAGTATTTTTTTATTTGATTTTTTCTTAAATGCAGGGATTACTGAGGCACAGGCAAGGAACATGCAGAGTTAAAGGAGTCACCCATAAAAAACCCTAGCTGTCTCCAGGATTGGACAAAAAAAAATATATACTTCAGACTAATTCTTCAGACAGCCAACAGTAGTCTCTAATTTTACAAAGTAACATTACTTGAAAGTAAATGTAGCGACAACATATATTGCACATTAAATTATGATATATATATATATATATAAAACCTATATTGCACTTAATGTAGCATATAACAATAACATAATACATTTTGATCCCTAATTTATGAGCTGGAATTTACATCAGTGGCAATTAGTAATGGAAACTCTCATTGGTTCTAATCAGAGTAGATTAAGTCCTGATGCTAGGATTTCAACACTCACAAAAATTCTGGATCTATAGATGGAAAGAAACAAAAGTATATAAAATCCTGGGATATGATCCTGAAATTTGTTCTTTCATAAACAATCTCAATAAGAAAATCCAACCCAGATGAAAGTTCTGAATCATATCCTTCCAAAATCAGTGGCAAAGGCACCAGAATGATCAACATTCCCAGAGGGATATAGTGAACTGAGGCTGGTCTTCAGAGGAGAAAAATGAATGGTGTCTCGTGATATATGAAGAAAACACAGCAGCAAATGGAGTTGTAATACTTTCTAGGCACTGTAATCCCACAACCTTGCAAACAGCTCCTGAGTTAAGATCCTGAAAAAGGTAATCTTCTTGCGATCGGCAAATTGCTGCTCTTAAAAGAGCGAGGTTGGCTGTCAGACCTTGGGGTTCATTAAAGCAGCTTCCAGAGCTGACACAAGTCTGCCTGTTAGCACAACCATGAAACGTTTTATGCCAGGATAATTGCAATGACTGAAAATCTCTTTGAAGACAGACAAGCAGATGTATTGGAACAGTCACTGCAGGTTTGGTTTGGGGTTTGGTGCTGGTTTAGGTTGTTGTTTGTTTTTAAACAGAGGTACTACGCTGCTTAGAAGCTCAGTGCATGACTAACAGGGGTCAGTCATTACACTGCTGCATGAAAGTGTTTGTTTCATGACCCTGGTGCTGTCTCTGTGTGATTGTTCTGAGCTCATCTGGAGGTTCAGGAGTTTCTTTTCAAGTCAACTACATCCAAGAGCCACCTGTCAAACAAGCTTGTTTCCACCTCCTGCAACCCAACTACTACCACTTCCTCACTGTTCGGATGACTCTTTGCTCCACCTTCGGCATCCCTAATGATAAGACAGGTTCTACAAGCCAGATGTTGACACCAGCTGTGTCCTGGCTGACAGCTTCAGTGATTCCAATGGGTTGGCATGAGTGGGTACAGCCCTGCAGTCTGGGTTCAGAAAGAAGTGCTGTTTATGACACTCTGAAAAGAGGAAATTATAAGGGAGCTATTGCCATGCACATCATTAAGCATATGCTTAAATGTCTCGTTGAACAGGTGCCCAAAACAGCAGGCTAAAGCAAAACTGGTTGCTATTCCCATTTTAGGATTGTAGGTGCAACATATGCTGCTCCCTTCCCACCCCTGCTCCTCTCTGCCTCAGTTTCCCTATTAGAAAAACAGGAAATTAAACTGATTTGCTTTGTAAAGCCTTCAGAAACAGCAGCTAAAACACGAAACAAAATGTTTCCTTGCTCCACCAAGGACCCAAGGCCCGGTTACCACTCACTACCAATCTTTCAGGTAAAGAGTTGAATTGTTTCCAGGAAGGACTTTCTACAAGCTGGAGGAAGGACACAAGCACCACTGCACCAGTAATGAACCACACATGTTCCAGACCTGCAACAGAACGCCCAGCCATCTCCTCCCAGGGGCAGAGCATCTCACAAGACATGATCTGAGCTGTTCCTCACACCTCCTCCATAATTCTTACAAGGCTTGCACGTACACTACAGACACGTGCAGACTTACCAGCATCCACCAGGTCAGACTAACGTTAGCACAGCTGTGTGAGCAGAACGCAAGCTGCGACCCAACCATACCAGTAAAACTGCACTCATACTGGAAGAATTTGTTTCACTAGTGGACAGCAGTGATTTTTACAACAGCAACACTCTGCTATGCAGCAACACTTATCCTCAGACCACTCTGTCAATACGCTCTGCCTGCTATTCTTGTCCATGTAAAGCACTGATATAGCTTCAAAAAGATTTCTCTTCCTTTCTCTGGCCTGCACTCCCACACTTTCAGGAAGCTCTTTGAGCCTACCAACCTCTCATTTTCTAATCTGCTATTCCTACACACACACAGTCCTCAGCAACTCTGGTTCAAACCACAGAAGGGAAAAAAATCCACAACCACTGCAGGACCACAGGAGCCAGGAATACACAAAAACACACAGTACCACTACTAGAGATGTAAGTGGTGAGCAAGACTCAGTTCCAAGAAATGCAGAGCAAGGTGCATTTGTTCCCACCGCTAAGTGGATACAAGTACAAACAAAATTCCACTAGGGTACCCCAGGGAAAGAAAACTCTTCCAGGAACTGATCCCCTTGCCCTTTCTCAATGCATTTAAGAACCCACAGCTCTTCATAGGGATACCCCAAAGGCAGGCAAGATGCTCAAAGGGAGCTTCGCTGTCTCTCAACACTCCAACAACCTGTTTGTAAAGCTTCTAAGTGAAGCTCAAATTGGCATCTGACTTCCAAAGAAACCTTATATCATCAGTAAAACCTGCAGGAACACTCTCTGGGAGTAATGGGAGAGGAAAGAAGTGACCAGTGGAGAGTTGGAGATTGTTATTATTATTATTATTTACAGGACTGAAAACAACCTCCCACACACATACATACACACCTTTCCTGTCTGCTGTACTGGTCCTGAGCAAAAATTGCACAATAACATTGCTTCAGCTGATCTAATTCAAGGATCGATACAGCAAAAACAACTTTCAGAAACTTAAGTAAGCCCAGCAGGGGCAGGTCCAAAATCCTCTGTGCATCAGCTCAAATAACCTAAGAGGAATATATGAACAGCTGCTGCAGCTTGGAAAACTGCCTGATCTCAGATGAGGTGGCAAACATGGATTGTTTCAGCTTAGGAAATGAAAAGGAAAGGAATAATGCCTGGGAGCTGCCTGTCAGGTCAGAGCTGCTGTCCCTTAACAGAGCTGAGAGCCCACACTAGCAGTGACACAGGAACGCTGGCAGGACTTAGAGAAGCAAGGAGAGCAATACACAGACATTCAGTAGGGTGGCTGTGAAAGATACATGTCTAAATCAAGGATTTCTAATCTTACATAATTTGTTTCCACCACTTCCCCCTCCTTTCCCTCCACAAATCTCACTTTCATATACTTAAGAATTCTATCTACTAATTACAATGTCCAAAGAACTAATGGCTATCTATTTTCAGGGAAGGATTAAACTATGGGTTCTTTCCTTTATGAAATGAAACAAAACATTCAGCATCCAACCTCTTCACTGTCTGATATCCACTGAGTCCATGCTGAACAAGTCTACAGCACTACTTGTCTGCACTCCTACCTTGGCAACTCAGTACCTCTTTGTACTATGTGAAGTGTTCAGCAAGGAGTAGTGGAAACAAGAGGAAATAACACCTCTGATATGGGACAAGACACAAAACCAAGAGAGACAACCACTTTAAACAAATCTGAAAGGGACTTAATAACTGGAGATTTCTTCCAAGCACAGTACCCACATGGAGATCATGATTAAATAATAGCCAAATTAATAGAAGACAGATGTCTTCTACAGCAGTCAACCAAACTAATGAGGTAGATCCTGCACCAATTTCTTATTTGTCAGAAACATTCTGAAAGTAAAATACTGGGAGGGAGGGAGGGAGGGATACAAACCTCCCCTCAGTACGTGAGATTATTTAAGTTTTCCAACTTTGTAGGCAGTGCAGAGGCTCAGGAGGAAAAAAAAAACAAAAATAAAAAAGTACCACCAATTCCTATTTCTGCTGCTGCTCCAATCAGCTGCTATTCAGAAATTATCATTATTAGATGGCATACTGTCTATATTTGGAGGGAAAGGTGTTCTTTCGGTCAGCTTCTTCAAGCTGAGTCAGGAAAAAACAAATGAATTATTGGAGTTCTGAAATGCTGAATCACTCTGCTTTCTATAAGAATACCTCCAAATAAAAGCAATAGTAATTAAACAGACACATGAACTTTGTCTGTTAAATTAAGTAAATCCCTAGGAATCTACACAACTTCTAAGGGTTTGTTTTCTTGGAACCAAAGGTGTTCTTTTTCCCTAATGTTTGAACTTTCAGAAAATGAATTAAAACTACTGATGTTACTTGTGTGACAACATCTGTCTCTTGACCTGGCTTTCTTTACGACCAGTGCCACTGAGTTTCTCTTTATCAGTCATCCCTTCCTCAGTTACCACTATAGGCTTCAGCCAAATCCTGTTGAATTCAGTGAAGGCTAGAGATTAGGTCCAATAAAACATGATTGTCTTACAATCTCTGTGTCATGAAGAATGACATCATTTCTCCTTTAGCTGGAGAATTTTCTTTAGCTTTTCAAGTAACTTTGGAGGGAGGAGAATTCCTCAAGTCTTCACCACAACATCATCTAAATTGCTATCAGCTAGAAGAAACTATTTGATTAAAATCTACACAAATCAAAAACCTTGGGGTAATACCAAGTTGGTAACTTAGTTCAACACTGAGCAGACTTCAACAGTGATTTTCATTAAATTTTAAGTTCATTATCCTAGCCACGATTCAGGCCTTCTTTTGTGTGTCAACCAACACAGCAGCACAGTGGTGTCTATAGAATTTTTCAGGTAAGAGTTCACAACAAAAGTTTCTTTAGGGGGGGAAAAAAAAAGGGGTGAACTATCCAAAATCATACCCCAGTGCTTTTAGAGTCCTACTACCAATAATTCTGCAGCATTAATCATCCAGCAGGGGATTAAGGCAAGATCTTACTACCTGTATAACAGAAGCACAAGCAGTTTCCATCACTCATCTGACTTCATTTTGCCAGGTATTAACACTTTATGAAGTGGCAATCACATTAAATGACTTCAAGGTCACAGACAATACAGCAACAGAGCAGGGGTTGGACTAAAACTTCCTGTAACCTCCATACAGTAACCTTAACCTGAGCCTACCGTCCCTGTCCAGGATAATGAGTAGATGCGCCTGGCTGGAATATTTTATAACTATGTTTGCAAGAGCAGCACAGAAGATACAAGAAAGGTAAAACAAGATCAGTGAGCTGGCCTAGTTTTCTATCAAAAGGATGTCACAGATACCTTGCACACCAAACTGGGCACATATACCAAGTTCACAGGAAAGCTGTGGTAAGCACCGCTCAAGGACTGAACATATCATTGCCATGTTTGCATGTTTTGAGGACATAATTTTAAGAGGTAATTGAAACTCTGAAATGCCCTCTAGACTAGGCACATGGGACAAGCTTCCTTCCCCAACCCAGAGAGGCTTCATGCTTTGCTGCATGGTTAAACAGGTCCAGACTGTCTGTCAGCACCTGTGGTACAGCACAGACAAATCTGTAACGAAAGTGGGGACGTTTAACTTTCAGTGTTCTATCTCAGAAAACTCAATACGTGCAAGTGCCTCATTTTATTAAAGCAACTAAACCTAAACAGCTCAGTCATGGTGTGCTCAAACACAGAGCATTGCACAATATGACTGGGAGGCTGCAGGTGACAGTGGCAGGGCCTCACACTGATACCACAAGGCTCATTCACACCTCCAGGCAACAGCTCTACTCTTCACACTACAACAGCAAACCAGGCTGCTTCAGTTGCCCCATGTATTCTTTTTCAAAAAGCAGAGATGGTGTCTCAGCAAAAGAATCTGAATTCAAGCTCCAAGTTTTCTTGAAATCCATTTTTCCTGTAATTAATCTATCAAGCCTGAAGGGACAGTTCTTGTAAAGAAAATAGGCGTGAATCCTTAAAAGTTTCAGTTCTGCTGTCATGCAGATCTGGCCAAAGGTTTATTCTGAGTTTCATCAATGCTTTAATCACAGATCTATTGGCATCACCACCAAAAACACACCCTGCCCTCCCCATGTTCCCAGATGCTTGCTCCCACCAGGCTGTGCCTTGTACAAACACAAGCCATCCATTTCCACCCAGACCTGCTGCCCTGTCATGCATACATCCACCTCAATATTTGTGCCAACCCATGGGGGGAAAAAAGGGGAAGGGTGGAACAAGATCTTTCAAGGTGCTACCACCTTACCTTAAGAGCTTCATCAAACTTTTTCCTCAGTGAAGTAACAGTGGTGCACTTTTATAATGCCTTTAAAGAATGATGAAAAACTTGTGGAGAAGTAACCAACTCAAAGCTGGATATGAGCAAATACTCCTTCAGAGACACTGTCGGGGCAGGGAAGGATGGTGTGGCAGTGTTGTACAGCCACACTGTATAATTCAGGAATTGGCAGAGACAACCTAGAACAAAGACCCAGAACCCCTGCTAAAGTCACAATTTGCACATGCCTCACTGTACTTTGAGCAGGACTCTTCTTTACATCATGGGCAAAGATCCTCACTCCTATGAGTAAGAGGCAAAACAAGAGAAGACCAGTGACTAGTTAAACATCCCAGCACAAATGACTTCTGCCTGGAAAAATAGCTTGGTTTCAGGGTTTCTTAACAAGCCCACAGGCAGAATAATTAACAACACCAATGAGACCTGAGACTGAGAAATGGAGGGAAAGCAGGCAATGGACCTGGCCACATGAGCCTGCTATGTTTGCACACTGGTGTGCATACTGCCTTTTCATTTTAGGCAGATGCTGTGCAACCCAGCAGCAATGGAAATCAGACAGGCTAAGGTTATGCTTTCATCTGACACACAGTTAAAGTACTTCCCATTAGCAGTTTAAATCTCTCCAAGTTTATGACTGTATTGCCATATAACTTATCAAATCTTCACCTTTTTTTTTTTCCCACTGGAAGGACAAGATCAGATAGAATACTTCTGCTTTCTAAAACAAGGCTTATCGTTTAGCTCCCATTTCAAGTGACTTGAAGAAGAAACACTTCAGTCTCCTAGGGTGATGTTTTCCCAGTATCCTCACTGCCAGCACCACTTTTAAGGACTGTGGCTTCAAACATATGAAGGGTGAGGTAAAACTTGAGGTACAAATCTGAAGGAAAACCCAGCATGACTTGTGCAGGCCTATCAATTTGGAATGGTGAGAAAGGGGTGGGCTGAGCACTAGAAAAGGCAGGTATAGTAAAATTTAGCCCCGCTTTACCACCTAAAGTGAGTGATGCATTAAAGACTGCACCACTAACTGCTCATCTGTCCACCAAATGCATTCCAGCCCCATGAACCACACCAACGCACAAAGCTTGAGTGGGAAATTCAGGAGCTGGGGGCAAACTGCTAGGACATCAGTGAGTTAGAAATGAAAGACTTACCTATGAAACCTGACAAATAAAACAGCCTTTGGTCACAGGACCACATCACTGTTACCCTTGCACAGTGGGTTAGGAAAGTGCACGACCAGACTTTGCATGTGGTACACAGACATACTTCCATTCACTTTTGTATGGAATTATAAAACTAACTTGGTTGGGTTTAACACAGCTGGAGAAATTCTGTTTTCCCAATCAGCATCTTTAGGGACTTTCTGCTTCTGTTTTAATGTGTTGGTAGCACGTGTAATGTCCTTAGACATTGAGGCTCTGTAGCCAGTACCTGCGAGCAGCAAAGGAAGGTCCCCAGAGGTACCCTCCAGGATGCTGCAGAGGGACAAGACCCCAGGAGAATTAGAGGCAAGTTGTGCTTCACAGGCATCACAACTCAGTCCTACGTAAAGCCAGGCAACAATGTACCACGTGAGAGTAGGCTGTGGTATGTCTGCCTGCTGTAGGACACCATTCCAGATGGGGGTCTTTGTAAAGGACACACAAGCATCTGCAGGTTGAGCTCTTCCCTTTTTAGCCAGCTCCCTTCTCTAGTTCTAACTGCCCACTAACTGCACTAGCACAGGACAACCATCGTTTGAGAAATAGCTCAACTTGCACTAAAGGAAAACATTTGGTGTACGCACAGTCCCACGAGAAGGTACTCTCTGCTGCCTTGCTCATTTCTTAACAGATATGTGTAGATAAATGAAGTCCAGACACTCAGTAAAAAACACCTCCTTCTCAATTTTCCCAGGTATTAGGAACTTGAAAAGAAGAGTCAGGGATTGAAAGGCAAAAAGATTGAACTATCAAATCAAGACTGTCATTCCATGCAGGTTCAAGGCATGCTAATGGAATAAATTAATGAAAGTACTGGATTGTCCCTGTATTGTATAACACCTGTTCATCAGTTATAGTCATGTGGTTACATGTTTGTGCCATCTAAAGAAAGCTCCTTGCAAGGAACTGTGTTCACTTATCAGACATCAGAAGAGGTGTGCCTGATACAGCACAAAGGATTTGAATTATCTACGAATCTAATTATTTTTTCCACCCTCTGTCAGCCAAATCTTGGGAAAAACCTCGAGAAATAAAATAGGTCAAGGCACTTCATGCCAATAAATAGCATCACAGCCCAAGAGGAGAGTCAAGGATAGGAAAATCCCCAGGAATTTTCCCAAACAAAATTCATTTCATCGTCTGAAGAACATTCCTCCCATGAATTTCAGATGGTCAGATTACCTCTGCTAGGGAAACATCACAACAAGAATGAGAAACAGAGCAGAAGGTCTGATTCACATGAGAGGTTTTCCTGTTATTTTTCCACTTGTCAGAGGCATCTGTACAGAGTCAAGCACCAAATATGAAAGTCCTAAATTAAAATGGAAAAACACAGTAGTCCTGGTCAGCTCAAAGGTCTGTCTAAGCTAATACCACATTTCCAGCAACACCCAACAGGAAATGCTCTGGGTAAGAGCACAAGGAATAAACTATCCCTTGCACACACCCACAGAAATCCACAGGTTAGGGGCCTTCTGAGCAAAGGACCACAGCTGCTCCTGTTGCAGTGAATGGTCCTGGATTGATCCATGTAGTATGAACTGTCTTCTGAAAACAATTGCCTGCTTGGCCCTATATTACACCTGCTGGCAGCAAGTTTGGGAACCTCACTGCATGTTGTATGAAAACAGACTTCCCACTCTTCAAAACTGCCAGGTGCTCCCATCTGATCCACCCATACAGCAAGAAATAACCCTTTCCAATTCAGCTTCTCTCCGCCTCCGCCTCTCATGACTAAAGCAAATTTTATGATTTCCACAGCAGTCTGCAATGGGCCTTGCTGCTCATCATAGCAAACTCTTCATCCTCACTTCCTAATTTCTTCACTTTCAAGCCCACCCTACTTCTTTGGTTCTTGTTTCCCTTCCTACAACCACCTCCAATCCCACAGCTTAGAGCAGGTGTACAGGAATACAGATACCAGATGTTTGTTTGGTTCAAACAGCTCCCTATCTACACATGTGTGGAGAGCCTCCCCATGTTTCACCTCGCAGCAGTGCCAAAGAACACCTTTAAATTTGTGTGTCTGGGAACTTTGCTAGAAATCAAGAGTGAAGCTCCAATCCTGAAGTGGACTGCCCACCTGGGCTCTTATCACCACCAATATGTGGCTACAAAAACATACAGGTGACCAGTGTGTTGCAACTTTGAAGACTATGGTAAGTTTCCTCAGAAAATCCACAGAGAAATTCTGAAGAGAAAAAGTCTATTTTTCAAGTATATGTATTTATTTCCAGAAGCATAGATACCAACTAAACCACTTCTTTTTTTTTTTTTTTTTGAGCAAGTAATTTGATGAAAAGTATTTTGAGCACCAATCAGTCAAAAGTGGCTTTGTTTCTCAGGTGTTATATAGAAAGAAACACCAAAATAGTACTTTCTCCATCCCCAAAAGCTATCATTCTAGCCAACTCTACTAATTAAATCCCTTAATTTATTTTGGGGTTTTCTGGCATTTTTTCCTCTTTAGAAGACTGAAATTTAAATATGCATAGGCTCACCATAATGCTTAAATATGCTCTAAACCTCACTCCAAGCCAGCATTCAGTGTTCTTTGTAGGCAAATCATGGAAGGGGCTATTTCCATGTCTGCAATCCACACCCTCCTCACTGCTGCGCTAACCACCTGCCAACAAGCTGGGTCTACCCATGCTCATCTTTTAATTGAGGCTAAGAAAATGACAGAATCTCAGTTGTTACTTGGGGAAAGGCTTTTTCCTCTTCTTCAACAAAAAGGAGGCTGAGGCCTACAGAGCCGAACAGGTATTTTTTTATACATCAGGGTGCTCTGTGATGGGAGCAGTGATGGAAAACAGGGAATTATGAAACACCAGTCTAGACTGAAGGAAAGCAGACCTCTTTTCCATCAGTATTTAGGCTCACCTTACAACTCCACTTGTTGAAGTGATGGCGACATCAGCCTTCACCTCCCAGGGACATGCAGTAGGGCCCTGAGGTTCCCACCCCAAGCAGGAAGAGCCAGCACGAGTGATGGGATGAGCACAGCATCACCTGCCAAGCCAGCAGAGGGGGGCCCAGGCAGGCTGCGGGCAAAGGGCCTGAGGACAGCACTTTGGTGAAGCACAGGGTTATTGTGCTGCATCCCACAGGCACCAAGAGATTCCATGAAGCCACATTGCTCCCCATCTGTGAAGCAGGGTAAACCTGGTTCCCTCTCACAAGGAGCTGGTAGTGCCAACACGCACCCTAAAACACGGAGTTAACAGACTTTTGAGTATCTTAGAAAGCACACTGCAGGACATGAGCTAAAACCTGTTTCTTCTGAGCCTTTGCTTACCAAGAACACTACTGCCATTAGAGGTTTGGGTTCATTTGGAACCAACAGCATGTTCTGCAGCTATGATGGCTCCCCTTCTTGATTTGGATTTGCAAAGCCAAATCTTGAAGCCAAACTGGAGGAATCTCTCTCACATCAGATAATCTTCCACCACTGCAGCACTCTGTGGCTGAAGAAGACAGATCTCACCACTAAAGCATTAAATGAAAACAGTATAGAGGGCAAGATACAGAGGAGAGAAAGAGATTCTGACTAGCACTGCACTCAAGGCATTATGTCTCAACATGTACAATTTTTCTAGGCCACTTCTTTTAAAAACTGAAATTTTAAGGGGTTTTTAATTTTTTAAAATTTGAAAAAAACCCAAAACTTAAAAAAATTTGGGATTTTTTTTCTCATTTAATACAAACTAAGAAACATGAAACTAGAGTATGTTGACATTCAGGTATAACTACAATAGCAAAAAATAATTTTGAAGATAAATCCCAAACACAATACTTAGTGCCAAAGCACACTGAAATGAGTGGGACCCACTATTTTACCTCTAGAGCCTGAGCCTGTCAAAGAGCCAAGCCAACTTCTGGTAACAGATATGGAGAAAAGACTTTCTTTTTTCAGTTCAGTCAATTAGTTCCTTACAATAACTAAGTCACTCAAAGTTGGGAAATGCTTTAGGGCTGCAGAAACAGAAAGCTTGTTTCCCTCCTCCAGTCAACAAAATTTCAGGTGAGGGTACAAAATCTACTAATAGTAAATCAACATGGCAGAAAACAATCAGTACAATTAAGAAAATGAAAATTCATGCGCTTAAGAAAAAAGCTTCTTATTTATTACATAATATTACCTCAAAATGTACCAGATACTTCCATTCCATGTACAATTTTAAATCTTTCTTTCTTCTTAAGAACTACTTTTAATGCTCAGGCTTTGATGCTGGACACTGCACTTGCAATTACATTCCACTGCAAAGTTGATCATAACAACATGTAAAATTATTACCAAAAAAATCAATCATCCAGGAAAAAAAGCAATTTGTTATTTACCAAAATAAAAACCTAACTAAATCTTTATAAGACTATCCAATTACTTAAATAGAAATTTGTGGACATTGTATAGATCAGCAGAGAGGAAAACTAAATTTAGGCTAAAAGCCATTTTTAGCTGCACATCAATACATCTTAATGGCCATCCAACACTGTGAATCACTCTCTCTTTAGGAAAATACCTAAAAACTACATATGCAAAATAATACCAGAATTAATTTTGCATAGCCATTCTTTTGTCTGCCATTAAAAAAAGTCACAGTCAAAGCATGATGCAAGGTCTGTACAAATGACAGCATTCCTTAGCAAGTGACACAGCTGAGAGAGTGTTTGCAACGTTTGGCCAGGCAGTGAAAGCAGCAACTCTGATGACCATTGCTACAAGCTCCAGCTGGGACCCCATTTGTCACACACGTGAAAAGGAATTAATGCTTCAGGAACACATTTCACACGGTGATAATGGGAATTGGGAGACCTTTGGAAAAGCATGGGTAACCCACATTTGGCTCTTAGAAGCAACCAATTGTCTCTTCCCCAAAACCAGAAAACTTATTTTTCAAATCCTGACCTGTAATTCCAATGCTATGTATTCCCCAAAAGTTTTCTCTTCTGTCATTTGAATCTGGGTAAATACAGAAGCAAACTTGACTTCACAAGTCTCTGAGTCACAGACACCAACTCTTCCCACTAACAATTAACTAGTCTTGAAATCAAGACTTCTGGGGCTGAGACTTAGAAAAGAATCCAAAGAAGAGCACTTAAGACAGTCCTTCCAGGGTACAAAATTTTATATGGAAGCATCTGAATGCCTACACATCATAAGAGCAAGCCTGTGATCTTATCCCCAAAAGAAGTCTCTGTTTTGGGAAAGGCTTAGCGCACAGAAAAAAAACAAACTTTCCCGAGGGTAAACATAGGGAGGTTCCCCCACACACAGGCTGTTAGTCTTAATATCTTCCTCATATTCATCTACCCTGTTTTGCTTTTTTAAATTCATTTGCACTTTTAGCCTCCACACTATCCTGTAGTAGTGAGCTCTATAACTCTACAGAGAGAAGTACTTGTCTTTATCTTCCTGGCTAGTAATGTCATTGCCTGCTCTAGCTTTGAACTATCAGGAATTGTTCTCCTTACTACACTGCTGTGCAATTTTACAGTTTTCTATTATACCTCCTTCAGCAGTCTCCTTACCAAGCAAAATGTCCTAGGCACTGCAGCCTGTCTTCCTAGAGAAGCTTCCCCAGGCAACTCCACTGCACATTTCTGTATGTTTTTCAGGAGTCAGGAAGGCACACTATAATCAGAACTGATGAACAGCACAGATTCAAACTGCAATACACAGATAATTTCTATTTTACACCCTGTTGCTTTCCCACTATGGTTTTATTTGCCTACATCACCCCAAATCGAAAACTGAGCTCAGCTTTCTCTTTCATTCACTAACCAAACCATTTCCTAAAATACGATCCCAGGTGCCAGAACAGTTCTTTGTCTGTCAGCAAACAGTACTAAACATCTCAAAGAGACCTCGTTGTTTCTGTTAAGCAGAAAAGTTTTGAAAGTGCCTCACTTAAAACTACCAAGAAAAAAACCCCTACCCCTGCACTTTCTGCCCACTTCTCCAAGCCTGCAGCCACTGCCTGTCAACATGGTTCACTTGGCTGTGCTAATTGGCTCTGCATACACTATTAATTCACTCTCCTCTTACTTTGAGGTTGTAATTTGTCCCTATTGGGAGGTAATAGAAGCCAGCACACGGTCAGTCATGGATGGCTCTGATGACTCAGCTGCTGTGAGGTAGTTTGCTAGGACACAATCTCCAGTGTATCTGAGCCCAGCATTTGCTGTGCAGTGGGTGGTATGTAGTATCTCAAGCCATGAAACATTTTACATCCCATAACTTTCTCCTGGAAGCTGCTCCCACAGTCTTCCCCAAGTCCTGTTCCAGAGAGCACATTTGCTCAAGCCATAAGACAGGGACACAACCACTCAGTCTGCCAACTGAGAAGCAAATTTATACCCATCAACACTCTCTTTCCTGCAACTTGGTGCCCTTCCTGGAACCCCTGGCAGCACTGAGTGCATCCTCATCCCTCTGTGAAAGGAGTCCAGCCCTTCATTTCCTCACCTCCAAGGAGACAGTGGGTCTGCCACTCAGGTGTGCATCTAGCATGACACGGGCATCAATACCAATTGGACATCCAACATCTACATGTGTCTCCACCAGGCTGCCCAAAGCAGCAGTAGTGCTCTGAGCTGCAGGGAACTACTCTCATGGAGCTGGAGTGACACTGCTGGGACCAGGGCCACTACAGTAGAAGGGCAGTGGCACAGGTGACAAGGGCCCATCAGCGCTACTTCCTTTGCTCTGCAGGCTTTAAGTTGCAGCCAGTCTTTCACAGTGGTGCTCACTGGAAACATCTAAGCAGCTTCTCAAAGATGTGGCAAGGAGGATCCATCTGCTGAGGAATGTTTTTTCCAGTAGCCTCCAGTGATGACAAGTGGAATCAAAAGCCTCAGCCCAGAATGTGAAGTTCCTCACACTCTACCAGCTCAAAGCTCAACTTCAGCCAGCTCAGAAAATGCTTGGCTTTGCCTGTGTTTTAAGCACAAGGCAGGCAGGAAGATGAGAATAAGCCATTTAAGAGGGAACATGGTAAAACAACTATCTCCAGTCCTAATCTACCAGCAGAAAAAAAAAAAGGATTAGTTCTGTCATAGAGAGAGGAAATCACAAGATACACCTTATAGAAAGTCAGGAAAGGACTCTCCAAATTGCTGGAAATGCTGGGATCACTGCATTTGACCTCCAAGAGCATCAGCAAAGCTTCATGGGGCTCCATCAATGATGGAAACTACCTCATGTGAAATTCTTTATAAGAAAAAAAGGAGGAAAATAAATGGGAAATGTGGTTGGCAGCTACAGAATGCCTTGTTGTGGCTCTACTATCTGGATAAATCCATCTCTGAATTTTAGTACTGCTATCTCTACTGTTATACTGTTAAACTGTTACTAGACTATTTACCTAGCAGAGCTCCAAGCTCATAGATTTCCACAGAATCCCAGACCATATAGAAAACGTTCCTAATTTCTGTTAATAGACATTTTGGAGGATCCCACTGAAGACATAATGAAAAAAATCACTTCAGCTATATTCAGTTGCAATTTGAACCATATAAAGAATCTCACTCTGCTTCATTTCATCAGTTTTAAGGGTAGTCCTCAGTGGTTGCCAGTTGGTTTTCACCAGAATGAACTCCCAAAACAAATAATTTACAATTTCTTGATCAGACTCTACTTGAGCTGTCTAGAAAAAGCCCAAAACAAAACCTGCAACAAAAGCAAGCAAACAAACAAACAAAAAACCCAGGAAATAATTTGTTGCTCCTATTCATAATCATATTTAATTTTTCTCTAAAATTAAACATCCAAACTCTGGATTTAATATTGGACAGCTGTTAATAGTTAAATATGTGAAATCTAGCTGTCACATCCAAAGTACTTTTGTGCAATTCTATTACACACAGTTCTTGCAGTTACACCCAATGCTACTCTTGGCAATATACACATCTTTAAAATTATTTACAATACTATGTGTTTCTATGTGCATACATCCCACAGAACACCAACATACACTGCAGTGAGAATCTCCTTCATACCCTTTTTCTCTCCAGACTGTCCTAACCAAAACAGTCTTTGCAAACTATATAAGAACACAGAAGCAAAGACACTGCACATGGTTTAACAAGAAATAACCTTTGGAAATTAATTTAGGTGAAGAATCTTTTATAGCTTTCCTTAATTGCTATGCTCAGTTCACTTTGCAGCTCCACAGCATTACAGCAGATGATACCAGCTATCAGTGAAAAGCCTAACCCTTTTCAAAATTCTTTATTTACCAGTGGTCCAGGACACTCCATAAACACGTTTAGCTTTGGCTGGACTTTTCTGCATTTATTTTCCTGCCAGAAGTTGCATTTTTGGAAAAAAAAATAAAAGAAGAAAACAAAAGCAGTCACTAAAACCTAGGCTTGAGTCCCACATGCTACTAAAGAAGTAGATGAAGAGTATAGTTTTCCTCTTTGCTTCAAAAAACACTGCCTGAAGACAACTCAGCAACATCAGAACCAGTACAGTCTAAATTTGTTATGGGTTGTAGACCTAAAAAACAACCCACACTAGCAGGAATCAATATCCACAACTCCACTGCTAAAAGCACAGAAGCTTTGGTGGCCTGTCTGGTCCCTTTGCTCAGGCTGAACCTGTGCACATACCTGGGTTTGGTTTGGCTGCTTCAGGACTGCCTAGAGGAACATCCCACCCATGGGCTGTTCCAAGCAGCCCCCTTCCCTTGGGAGGCACAGGGACATACTGCAACTTAAATATTAATTGTTGTGCTAACAGTTCATCATTATCCACTGTCCTAACCAGGGAGTTCTCCCTTGCAGGAGAAAGAGTAGCACCTGGAATAACTGTGTATGCAGCCTGCTCTGCAGGGAGCCCTGGGAAGGGCGGTGGTCAGGGGAAGATGGTGGGGATAGCTCTGGCAGCCATCCCTGCCAGGTGCTCCTGCCCTGGGCCAGGAACAGGATTGCGGCAGCAACACGTGCCAGCCTCTCCCAAAGCCGCCTTCCATGTAGGCTGCGGGCACAAAAACACCACCCTGCCCACGTGTGGCTGATCCAGACACCAGGACACACTGCTGCTGCAAGATCTTGCTCTGACTGCTCAGCAGAGGTAGGTGGCCCACACCAAAAAAGCCAACAGCCAAACAACCACCACCACACCCCTGCACCCAAAACACCATGTGAACTAAAAAGTCAGGTACAAACCAGATCATTGTCCCAAATTTCTGTAATAAATACAGTTTGTTTCCATGGTGCATTACAAGTACTTAGCCCGGCTACTGCCCTGCATAGGTACATTTATTATTTTATGCTTGTTTCACAAGCATAGGGAAAGCAAAGGCCAAGGTGATCATTTTCAGAAGCACTGGATTTGAGTTGTTGGTACTCTGGGGATGCCCAGCTGAAGGCAATGAACAATAAAGTACTCCAAAACAAACATATGCAAAAAAAACCAAAAAACCCAAAAACAAAAAACCACAAAACTACCCCAAAACAAATTAACCAATTTTTACACTGTAGGTCAAACCTGTATTACGGGCCAAAAACACCAGTTACCTTAGCTCTCTCCCTTTCCTGCAGTAAGCAGCTTATTAGGAGAGCTTTTGTCAGAAGAATTCAGAACACAAGCACTCAAGGACCCAGATAACTTTTCTAAAAGGCAGAAAGATTGCTTCTGTGTCACTGTACAACACTTCATCTCCTTCTTATCATTTCTATCAGCAGAGCACCGTTTAGTCACCTCCCTCCAAAAGGTACTTTGGGATGCACGCTGCAATATGCATATAAATTATCATTAAAGTATACTCTTTCACTGGGGCATTTCAGATTCAAGATGCTGTTTTAATGGGTTGCCTCCCAGGAAACTGACTTCACCTGTAATGACACAGTGAATGCTAATGACCAGTGTTTAATTGGGGCAGTGCTAGTAAAATTTTGCTTCAGAGGGATTCAATTTACTTGGTGCCAAGGAGTTAAGTGATTAATCAGGTGTTAAATAGTACGCACTTCTGAACACTGGTCTTCTACCATTCAATCCTATACCACTGACTTTAATGATAGCTTTGTCATTGACACTAAAAGAAGGATCCTCCTCCTAGTACACAAGTAAACATTAAGGAACATGCTCTGCACTAACAGATACTCAGCCTTAGCTGAGGGCAACAGGATTCTGGCCATGTGGTGCTGAACAGGCCCTCAGCATGGGAAGCGTTCAGTGAGAGAGGGCTCTTTGCAGAAACAGCATGAATGAGGTATCAGGAGACATAACCCACCACCCAAAAACTGTCAGTCAGGGGAAGCCAGTTAAGATTGAAAACTCAAACTCTGCACTGATTCCTTGCCTTTCACCTTTTTCTTTCCTCTGCCTTTAAAAAACTATTACAAAATACATCCTCCAATCCAAAATGAGCACTCTGTGGAGTCCTTCAGCTACAGGATTCTGTGCTGAAGAACTCGTGCAGCCGCTCCACTGAGCTCAACACAAGACAGAGCACCTATATCCACCAGCATGGACCTACATAAAATCTGCACAGAAACCAGTTGTGAAACCTGACTTGCAGTGAGGCTCTGCCTTCAGTGCTACCCACAGAAAGCACTCTCAGCTCAAGCATCAGCCAGGTGTACACAAGGGAACCTGGCCTCAGAGAGAGGTCCTGGACTGCAAGACCTGAAGCAGCTGATCTGTCCCAGTCTGCATGACCTGAAGCAGCTGATTTGTCCCCACTTCCCCAGCTTTATTTCCCACACAACTCCACACTTGTGCCAGCACAACTGTATGGTCGCATTTTAAGTCAGACTAAGCAACTGAAAGTGTCATATTAATAAAAAATAAAATAAACAAATTGTTCCCCTCGGGAGCACTCCACTTGCGTAATGTATTTTGAATCTCTGTATGATGCCACAGTGATATTCTCAAGGTATATTCATTTCCGGCAAAAAAACAAGGAGATCCTGACAATCAGAAAAATCCAGGCAAGGCTTTAAACAGAACTTATCACCACATAGACCTCAATCAATCACAAAAATCATTATCTGTGTCTAAACTGCTAGTCCTGTCTCCCTTTGAGCTTTTGCTCCCATATAAGTCTTTGCCAAGATGTTTACACTCCCCTGGTGCCTCAATTCTCCCATCTGTGGGAGGAGAGGTGAGGCCTTAAGGATCACTTGCCAATACTGTAATGAGTGCCAACATCGTGGCAGTATTTACAATAATATAATCAGCTAACTACTGTGGCTCAGGATCAGAGGAACAGGTTTACTACCAACACAGATATTCCATCTATGAAAAAAGAATCTGACTACGACAACCACACCAGATGCCCCTACCCAGCTGACCTTGGGAGTCAAAGCCCTCAAGCCCTCTCAAACTGGAGTTTGCCACAACCCCAAGTTGTGGTGAACCCTCCCAGTCCATGAAGAGGGTGTGCTGACGCCCTAAGCTGTAGCAAACACTGACGGCCCAACCTTCATGCTCATCTCTCACCCCTGAGGTTTTATTTTCTAAACTCGAGGATGAGTTCTCTCTGCCACTTTAGACCCTAAGCACACACAACCTCCCTGCCACAACTGCACAGTGGGTCTGCTTGCCATGAGCCAGGCATGCACACACCCAAGTGCTGGCAAGATCTGGCTATCAGCAAGGTATTTTTCATCTCTGAGGAGTCAGCCAGCACATACTTGCTGAAAAGCAAGCACATATCAATCTACAGTCACACACACATACTGATAACTACTTAACAAACCAAGATATTACAGCAATCTTATACTGCTTACCAGTAATAAAATATAGACCAAAACTTCACCTCCTCAAAGTTCTCCCAAATCTTATTAGAGCACTTCTCTAACACGATGAGATAGGAAGACTGTTTCTGCCTGAGCTGCTCAGTGCACAAAGCACCAGCCTTCACCCTCTCTGCTGAAGCTTCCCACATTCATCACCCCAGGTGCTGTGGCATTTACTGCCTGCACCCTTGTCCCAAACTGGAGGAGGAAGGGGAAGAAAGAACACCATAAACAAACCAACAACAGAATAAGAAAACAAGAAAATTCACCCACTAGCACCACTGCTTCCCATTCACAGGCTCCTAGTGAAATTTTGTGACACCATATAGCCCAACACTTATCTACTTTTCAGAACAAGGCAGTGAAGTTGGGGTACTCTGTGTAGCTTTTTCCTCTGCCTCAGTATCACATTCCACGCCATGAGCCAGATTGGAATACTGAAGAAACTATCAGTTGCACTCACATAATCAACTACCATTTAAACAGCTCCTCTTAAATCCAGCTCCTGAAAGCAATCACCTTTATCACCTGGTTAAAAGAAGAATCCAAAAACCAATGACAGTTAGGAAAGCTACCCAGAATGGTTAGACTGGTGAAGAAATGCTTCTGTCTGAAAAGTTTTCATTTTAAAATTTGAAACTAATAAAATAGCCAGTAACAGCAGTTTCTACAAGTAAACAAACACTACATTAAAAAATAAGTTCAGATTGTGATGTTTAGAATCGATCACTTCTAAAAAAAAAAAGTTTTCCAGTAACTGTTGAAATGTAATGAAAATGTGGCATTTATTAATTTTGAGACTGAAGGAGAAGTTTTTATCTCTCCAGCTATGAAGCTGTTACTTACAGTACGATTCTATAACATACCTTAGTGACGCCGGGTAAGGAGCAGTTTTGCAGTTCCTGAAATCAACAGGATGGTTGCTGATTTCAGTAAGAGCAGAAGTAAGCCTCCTATTTTCAAAATGACACGTCAGAAACAAGGAAATACAGCTCATATGACACCACTTTTTCGTGACATTCATTTGTGTTCTTCACTCCAGAGAATACATCCTACCTTTCCACAGGGTTTACCAGAAAAAAACAGCAGCTATATCTCTTTTTATATATGTTTAGGGAACCAATGAGTTAATAGAACACGTTTTGCCTGCACTAGCATTTCAGCATACAGTAAAACGCATACAATACTCCGTTATCCAATTTGCCTGTCTGTGTTATGAAAAGTTAAACTAGACTCTAAGCCACGAGACTTCACGGGACACGGGCCTGACTGCATTTAACTCAGCAAGAGAAAACCCACCCAGAAGTTTTCAATTTGCGTTCCCACCATATAGAACACAAGATTCCCCCATACACACACGGGACAGGCAAACAAAAGAGCATCACGCTGAATAAGTGTTTATTCCAGGCTCTTCCCCTAGAGAGAGTTTGGAAGTCACCTCTTTTTTCCAGGCAGAGAGAGAGCCACTAAACATCTCTTACTCGGGCACAGTTAGTCACGAGCAGAGGGAGATTCCCGGCTTGCAACAAGACAAAGCGACTCCTAAATAAAACGCAAAACCGGGGAGTGAGGGAAGGAGAGAGGAAAGCAGTGGACTGCTAGATAGGAAGGGTCTGGACAAAAAAGGAAACTCAGTTTTGTTTCCATTGTCTCAGCTTCATGCCGCCTTCACTTAAAACGATAAACTTCCCGGGGTAAGCCCTTCTTCAGCAGGCCAAGGCACGGGGAAACACATTCCCCAACCCCTGCTGGAGCGGGGCCGGGCTGGCAGCCCCGGCTCTCCTACCTGCTTCCGGCAAGCGAAGCCAGGAATTGCAGCCCCTTAAATAAACAGTAGTAATATGGATAATAAGAGGGGGAAAATTAAAATTTAAAAAAAAATAAAGAAATAAAAGAAGAAAGCCTCACAATCCACTGTTGGTGGAAGCAGCAGCGGCTGCATCTCCCCGACGGCAGGAAACTTTCTACGAAGTTGCTGGCGGGGACGGCGGGCAGCCAACCCCGCGGGAGGCCGGGCCGGGCTCCGGGGCTGCCTTAAAGCTCCGTGCCGTGGAGAGCCACGCCAGCAGAGCCGGGCCCGCCGCCGTGTCCCCGGGCAGCGCAGGGCGCTGACAGCCCGCGGCACCGCGTCCCCGCCCGCGGCCGGAGCGGCGAGGGGAGCGCCCGCAAACGGGGGGCACCGAGCCCCGCGGCCGCCCTTCGCCCGCTCGGGCAAAAAACAGCAGAGGGAAAACCAGTTATTTCCACCAAAATAACCCTGGGCAAAACACGGCGAAGCCCACCGCCCCGAGGAGCCGGCGGGCGCGACACGCGCTGACAGGGACCGGGCGGACAGAGGGACGGGGCTTTACCTTGATGCAACACGGAGCAGGAGTCTCGGACATCTCGCTGGAGGGACTCGGCGGAGCCCGGCAGGGCAGGCGCGGGCAGGCGGACGGGAAGTTCTCGGGCTTTCCCCACTTTCCGCTCCTCTCCCGGCGCGGCGGCGCGGCCCGACCCGGCC
>VXBI01005812.1:31831-57164 GCA_013397375.1 Toxostoma redivivum | reverse complement strand
GTCGCCGTAGCCAAGCCGGTGCCATTTGACACCGCGCGGGCCCTTTAAGCGCCGAGCGGCGGTCCCGGGGCGGGCAACGGGACGGGCGGGCCCCGGCAGTGCAGCGAGCTTTGTTCCGCCGCCGCTCGGGCCGGGGAAAGCGGCTCGGCCACCGCGGACACGGCCCGGCCCGGTGCCCGTGTTCAGAGCCCGGCCTGGCCGTGTGTTCGGAGCCCGGCGCGGGCGCTCCAGCGCACGGCTCAGGATGTGTTTATGCGTATCACCCGCAGCGGGTGGACTCAAGCCCCTGCCTTGTGTGTGATTTCCGTCCGCGATGCTCTCAGCTCCGCTTTCTGTCTGGCTCCTGGACAGTACAGCCCCAGCCCTCGTGATGGGACTGAAAAGAGCAGGGGGAAAGTGAAAACACCTCGGCCATCTCTTCGTCCAAGTCTCTCTGTGATTTTACGGGCAGTTTTTGGTGTCCTGATTGGTTTTTAGATGCACCCACCTTATTGCAAGGCCTGAGGGTGCCTGGGAGCAGAGCACTGCTTTGTACCCGTGGGACTGCAAGGCAGAGCTGCCTCTGGAGTCTGCTGGAAGGATGCTGTGCACTGGGTAGGGTAGGCTCCTGTAAGGGATTTCGTGCTACCAAAAATGGCAAACGAGAGGGAATCCAACCGTGGCGCTTTCAAAGCAAGGCTTAGCTCACATTTCGTGGTGCCTGCCTTAAGCGTGGAGTGCTGGCATCAAATGCAGAGCTGGTTAACCTGCCTGGCCAAGAGGCCAGATTGCTGTAGGCACTCCTTGTTCCATTTTGCAAATCAGGACCCACTCTTTTTCAGCATCTTACAGCTTCATTTTGGCTTTAAACTAAACGAGGGAGAGGAAGGGAAGGTACTATCCCCTCCCAGCCTAGCAACAAATGACCCTTTTTAAATATAGGACCAACTCAACAATGAAGGATTCATATTTACTGTCTTCCCTCAGCACAACTGAACTGCTGAAGTAGAGTTGTTGCTCTTCAGAGTCATAGAATCATCAGGGTTGGAAGAGTCTTTCAAGATCATCCAGTCCAACTGTCAACCCAGCACTACTGTATCCCCTAAATCACTTAACTATATCACTTGGTGTCAGATCCAGATGCCTTTTAAGCACTCCACCACCTCCCTGGGCAGCTCCTTCCAATGCCTGACACCCTCATACAGTGAATTTTTTTTTCTCATATCCAATTTAAAAGTCCTATGTCGCAGCTTAAGACCATTTCCTCTCATTTTCTCACTTGCAGGCATGGCAGAAGAGACCGGCCCCCTCCACCATCCTGTCAGGGAGTTGTAGAAAGCAATGATGTCTCCCCAAAGCCTCCTCAAGACTAAACAATCCCAGCTCCCTCAGGCATTCCCCATAAGACATGTTTTCTAGACCCTTCACAAGCCTTGTTGCCCTTCTCTGGACACACCATAGCACCTCAATGTCCTTTTTAAAGTGAGGGGTCCAAAATGAATGCCAAATACAGGGCATTGCCTCTCTCTCCCCTTGTCCTCTCTGTTTCATCACCATGACGTTTTGCCTTTTTACCTACATGATTACCACTGGCTTTCCCCAAGAGCTGGGTTATTATTCTCTGTCTCATGGCAGGTTGGAGGTTTTTGAGATTCTTTATATCAAATATAGAAATGTGAGGTGGAAAAAATTTGTTAGGTCATCTACACTGCTCCCCTGATGGTAAAGGATTTACAGCACTGTATGATTTTTCTTTTAAATCCCTCAGGTAATGGGGCTTGCACCTCTTTCTTTTCAAGTCTGTTTCACAGTCCAGAAAGTCCCATGGTCAGGAAGACATTTGGCCTATATTTTCATTTGTTCAGTTTCACCCAATTACTTCTGGTTATACTTCTGGTTGTGTACTCCCCTAAACAGTTTTTCTCCTTGACAGCTGTTTGTGTTTTATGCACAGGTATCACTTATTTTCCTAGTTATTACCATCCTTTCTTTTTATCGCCTTTCATTAATCAGTCCCTGCAGCCACTTTATCACTTATATCATTGGTCTTCTTCAATATCCATTCAATTGATCATCATTTTCTCAGCCCATGGATACCCATATGGTATCCTATCATGGTTTCATTTGTCTCCAAGCTGCCTCAAAGACTTGTACAGAATCTGTCACCTGACATGGCTCTGAATCAGATCTGGTCCTATGTGTCCTCAGTGTTCCCTCTTGCAGTGCTGCTTTTCTCCAAAGACATTCTGGTAAAGATGTTTGTCCCAAGTTTCATTTTTCTGCCTGGAGTTTCAACATCTGTTCCTTCTGGGATCACTGATAGCTGCTTTTCCTCACACTTTGATTAATGGCCCTTACAAATACAGACCTTGATCCATCCCCTCAAACCTCTCAACAAGTACGAATGGTTGCAAGTATCTGTCCAAGACCACAACCTGGTTTAGAGCTATTCTCTTCCAGCTCATTCTCTTTTTTTTCCAATACTCCATTAAATGTGAGTTCAAAGGATGGAAACTAGAAAAGGTAATGAAGGAAATGGTGAATGTGTAGAGAAGACCACAGGCACAATTGCAGCACCTCTTCAGCCACAAGTCAATCTCACTGAAGCTGCTGTAAGAAAGCCAGGAAGGAAATGTGTCTGGACAAAACATGCCCCACCCCACCCTGTGGTGCGCCCTTGCTAACAGAAGCAGGTATGCCTCAGCCATGCTGGCTAGGTGCTACACACCGTGACTGGAAAACACCTTTGAACCCTTTGAACAAGGAGGGCCAAACCCTGTGTCATGTGTTAGCTTTTCTGCTTGGTTCTGCCCTTGTTTCTCTGCCCTGATTTCTTCATTATCTCTGTCTCTTGAGACCTCAGACTTTAAGGTCCTGCCTGATGCTCTGGGCAGGGGAAGAAAAATGCTACCAAATCTCCTGGTGTGCAGGGTGGTCCTTGGTTGCAGGACAGTTCTTCTGGAAAATTAAGGAGGAAGCTGCTCCAGCTGTCAGCTCCCCTTTAGATCTCTGTCACATGGAGATTGCACAGAGTGGAAAGGAAGTCCATTAGCTTGTATTTAACCTTGAACAGGCTCCCAGTGAGTTTCTTTCCCTCTCACCTAGAGGCTACTGCTTAGCTTATCTCCAGGGAGGACCCATTAGTTAAAAGCAGGATCTATTATCCGGCAAAGCCACCTGTCATCAACACTCCAGCCAGAATTCCCCAAACTTTTTGTTTGGATAAATGTCAGCAATACTAATACAGGCAAAAGGTACCATGGCCTATGAAGAGAGGCCAAGCTCCTACCTTGCTTAAGGCTCTCCCAGAAAGGAAAGGTGGGTGGTTTGTTGGGGAACAGCAGAAGGATGAGAAAACCAACAGACTGAAGTATGTTTTTCTCATAGTGGTCTGAAAAATCTGGCTCTAGATTGGATTTGTATTGTGTTTTCTAGCCTAAAGCTTGTCCCTGAAAACAGAGCAAACCTTGAAGTAAAGAAAACAAACCATCCTTTCATTGGGACTTTAAATTTTCTGTCCACAGCAGTGCATCTGCCCAGCAGCTTCCACTGATTCTCTGCCACATGGGCCTCTTTCACAGCCATAGGACTACTACTGTCTTCCTACCTGCACTTGCTCAGCAGTTAGGCTAGAGGCTTTTTCATATGTCCCAAAAGAATGTTGAAGCCTTTTTCCCAAAGGAGTTAGACACTTGGCTACCTACATCCAGCTGAAAGCCAAGGTTTTCATTCCTTCTTTTGTGTACTGTTTTTCTGGTTTCAGCAGTGTACAGCAACGCTTCAGGTGATTGCAATAATCATTGACTTTTATTAAGGAGACTTTGTTCATAGTAGTATTTTTCCTTTCCTCTTTTTATTTTTAAATCAGTCATTACTTCCCAGTGCCCAGTTATCATTAACTCATTCTACTGCTTCTCCTTTGTTATCTTTTCCTTCCCTTTATCTTTCTCCAGCACAACTTAACTGACTCATTTAGTGCTCACTTGTTTACCTCGCTTGTATTACTAGTTTTATTTTTGTCTTCCAGTGTGTGAGCAGATTCAAATATGACTTAATGGGTCTGCTGATATTACTTGGCCCCAACAGAGATAACTTGAGCAAACTGAGGGACAGAATCAAGCTCTTGAGCAACAAAGCACAGTAGAAAACAGTAAATTCACAGAACATGCAAGGACATATTCATGCTAGAACGCGACTGATTTTTTAGTCTTGAGGGCTAAAGGGAAATCCATGAGGGCTGGTAAACAGAAGTGCTGTGGAAATGATTCTCATTGCACATTTAGCACTGTGATTCCTTTCCCTCTTACCAAATCAGTTTCTGAAATCAAATTGTATTTTATAGCCCTAGTGTGCATCAGTCATGCTGCTTCTCATCATTAACAGTAAGAATAGCTTTCACTTCATGTTATCAGGCAAGTCCTTTTTCCAAGATTTAGACAGATTTCTTGTGGTAGAAGTCCCAAATCCTTGACTTTTTAGGAACAGTTATGAAATCCAGTCTGCAGTGTTAGAGTGATAAATTCTATATCCATTTTATTTGCATTGCTGCAAATTGGTTCATCTAAGATTCTAATCTTACTTGAGATTCCATAGTTTGGCTCTATGAATAGGATTTGCACCAGTATAATGATTTTGATAAAAAGTTTGTTTTGATTTGATTTGATTTGATTTGATTTGGTTTGGTTTGGTTTTAAGTCAAAATAGCAATATTTGTGCATTCCCCAAAGCTGCCAGCATTTTGATATAAAGATACTTGAATAGTTTTCTTAGGCACTCACATAGCTTTCCCATTTCAGAAACCCACAGCAGCCAAACTAGAAATGCAAAAATCTTGGTATGACACCTATTCATCCAGCAGCAAATATATGTAAAAGAAAATAATGCTGAACATCATTCTTGATGGTCTAAGCCATGTCATCCTCACACATTGTTACATACTGTATTATTTTGAATCATCTAGTGTGTTGCTTCTGTAAATAGGAGAAAAAGTTTTCTATTGCTCCAAGTGTGACTGTTGTGCTCGAGAAAAGGAAAGGGAAATTGAAAATTGTACTGTTGTTCAAAGCAGCACAGCATTTTCTGAGAGACAAGTTTATAGTTGTGTTTGAGAAATGGACTCCATTGCTCAAGTCACTGCTTAAACACGTGCTGACAGTGGTACTCCTGGCACATAAGCTCAAGTTGTAGCACATGAAAATGAGGTAGTGAGTAGCTCTAACAGCACTCCTGAGAGCATTGACTCCAGTGACACCAACCTGGCAAAAGCTAAACTTGACTATCAGGTTAGTCCAACCTGCTTGAGACCACAGGCCCCTCTCATGCCATTGTGGAAGAGTCCCATGGTACCATGAGGTGGTTACAGCCACGTTCTTTTTCTACCTCTCCTAGTGTTTTGGTTGCAGTGTGGTGCCACAAAGCAAAACTTCCAGGGCTAAGAGTCTAAAAGATTTAAAAGTACCCCATCCCACACTGCTGTGCTGTACAGGTCATGGCACACCCTCCTTTGACCATGCCAGCTGCTGCCTTTAGTACTGTGAAAAGGCACAGGAATACATAATCTTATGTTTGTGCATGTTTGTGTCCCTGTGTTTAAAGCCAGCTCAGTTCCCCTGGCTATGGTGCAAGCAGATGGAGACTGACAGGGACATCTTAAACTGGAATTGTTTGATCCCTCAAGGGCACAGATGCAGTTTGTCCCCATCAGCTCATGCTGGCAGTGCTTCTTCCTTGCCTCCAAACTCAAGAGGCTTGGCCAGGTGCTGCTCCTTGCCCTGCCACTACAGAATCTTGCCCCAGCAAAATGTGCGGAAGGGCCACCAGGCATGCAAGGACCAAGGAGTAAAAGCAGGGTACCTCTGCCTTTGGCTGGAGATGGACAAGGCTGGGCAGTCTGTATCAGAGGCTCTTGGCCAGGAGGGAGAGCAGCCCCTGAGCCTGGGTTGAACAGGGAGGGAAAGGTCAGCAGGAGGGAGCTAACAGAAGCTGGGGTAAGGGGCTGGGCTGCACTGGGCAAAATCTCCCCACTCAACCTACTTTAGTAGGGCTGGTTGTTTAAATGGAATTTAAATCTCTGCAGATATGTGAGGAACTTCCTGGCATCGCCCAAAGACATGCAGTGGCAGGGGCAGGGCTGTGCTGGCCAGGGTCAGGCACGGGAACAGCCAGAGCAGTGACCAAGATCCTTGATGGCACAGAGAAATTGCTATGAACGTGGGCTCATCATTTCTGCAAAGCATACTAAGTAAGGGAAAGCAGAAAAAGTTACCAAAAATAGGATTTTTGGAGGACAGTTCTGCAAAGTACTAGATGCCCTGCTCCCAATTTCAGGCATAAGCTATTACTTTTGTGTTTGGTTTTTTCACAGTCCAGAATAGTGAAGTGCATGTCAGTATTTATAACCTCTTGAATTAAAAAAAAAAAAAATTGAGTCTGCTGAATCTCACCTCAAAATCACAAGATTTTGAGGGGGAAAATTACTTTGGAAAATTTCTTAAATTGTATATGTGTGTATTTTGTTATCTGCCTCCAGGATGTGTCTTGTAAAGTACATGTTTTCAAACTTCTGCCACAAATTCTGAATGTTGAAAAACTTCTTTCTTCTCTTTCATTCCTTTTTATTTCTTCTCTGTTATTTTTCTCTATTCCTTTTTGCCTTTCAACCTGCCTTTTTATTCCATATGTAGTTAAATTACGTGGACCAGGAAAATTAAGAAGCATTGTTATATGATGTAACTCAAGGTAAAAGTAGAAAAATCATCTAGCTATATTCTGTTACTGTAAAACATTTTCAACAAAAATAAAGAAAAAATAGAAACCGAAGGGACAGAGTTCAAATTCTGTGTCAGGTAGGTCCAAATTGATTTACATTTTGAAGGTACTATGATTGATTTTTACTTCTCCCGTTCAGTCACCTCAGCTGCAGAGGTAAAGCACACTTTTATAAAAACCCAATCCTCTCTATTAGTAATATTTTCCCAGTCCCACCACTCCCTCCCTCCTTTTCCAGCATTGTTTTCTCCACAGGGTGACAGGATTAAGCTCTGCTCATTCCAAGCTGTGGTGCGCACTCTGTCATCTGTGTCATTGTAACTCTGTATCTTGCTGGAAGTAGGAGTGACACAAATTGTTTTCCCACCAGATAAAAATTGTCTAGTAGATTTAATGCTCATAACCTAATGTGAAGAATAATATTATATGAGCAACAGCAGTTAATCTGCTCATAATGGTATTGTGTCCTCTCGTATTGAGGGGAAAAATTGAGCCTGTGGAAGCTCAGCACCTTTCTGAGCAATTCTGCAGACTCTGGGGCCAGGGCTTACAGCAATATGACCACACAACTGCAAAGCCTGTGGGCTGATGTGAAAACTCAAGCGTGGAAATAGAGAAGGAAATGGAAACTCAAGGCTGAGAGTTGTATATGCTCAGCAAATGGTACAATGAAGCCCTGGTAGATGAAAAAAATAGCAACACAAGTATAGCTTGTTGCACAAAACTGTGATTTATCTGCTTTTATTTTCAATAGTTCCAGTGGCATCATGATGTAGGATTTTATAGCCTATTAAATCATGCCTGACATTTATGGATGTAGTTTAGAGTGCATGCATTATGGAGAGTAAGTAGCCTCTCCCTGTCTGAGCAGTAGTTTCCATGTACAGATCTTACTCCATTCTCTTGTTCTTTTATACCTTGAGCTCAGATACAGACAAATACACTACAAAGAAAAATATTTTGGTGAAGAATACAAAAGATAAACAACTTTTCTGTTCCTACTGGGTTTGGACTATCCTGATCTGAAGTGGCCTTTATTTCTGTTGTTGTCTCCCATTCCCAAAGGTGGGTCTGCACCCAGAAGGGTTGACTGCAGCTTCTGCAGGCACTGCACATTCTGTCACCTCCATCACAGCAAACAGATTGCTCTCTCCCAGGAAAGAGGTAGTAATCAGCCCAGGTTGCTGATGGTTTTCTTTGGTGTGTGTAGGGAGTGGCGTAATTAAGACTGGAAATTTGAGCTGACCCCAATATTAGCTTGAGAAGAGATGCTGAGGTGGGTGGATCTGCCTGACCTGGGTTGTTACTTAGTGGTGGGATCACCAATGCTGCCTGCCCAGGATGTGGTTCACTGCCCCTTCCCCACCAGAGCTGTCCCTGCAGCCACTGCCCAGGAAGGAAAAGGCTCTGTCTTGGGTAGTACCCATCAAGGCAGGCTGAGAGGGCACCCAGGAAGGAGGAGCAGGGAGGGCAGCTTGAACAAGTCCTGTCAGCTGTAGAGAGAGGGAAGAGCAAAGCAAGCAATGAGGTTGCAAAAGGCAGTCATGATGAGGACCAAGATTTTTGTTCAGGAGAGGCCTCACCAACAATTTCAGGGGGACAGAGAGAGGGACAGTGATCAGGTAGTGGCTGGATAGGCTGGGCCTTGACTGGAGGGAAATTCAGCCTCCTTGCCTGTTATCCTTGCATTTAGGGAGACTCCTCTCTGTCAGAGGACTATGAAACAGGGACCTTTGTGACCAGGAGAAAGGAAGGCTTTAGCTGCCTGTGGAAGATACTTCCATAAGCCAGGGCCTGAACTTACTGCAGATTGCAGTGGTCACAACTACCACAGCAAGAGATAAAGACACTTTTCACTCTTAGATACCATCTTATAAGTGGAAATTAAGTTTTTACAACATCCATGTGAGGTAAGCACACGAGTACTGCTCCTATTTTAAAGCTAGGAGAGGAGAGAGGGTGAGTGTAGTGCTGAAGGCTGTGTAGTGACTCAGTGGCACTGACACCATCACCAACCAGGAACTCCTGGTTCCCAGCCTGGCCCATGAACCACTGCAGCCTCCCTGCCAAGAGAAGAAAGTGAGCTGATTTTTCAAGGGCTTTGATGAGAGTAGGAAGGTTAGAAATAGCCTGAGGCTGCTTCTAGAGAGTGTCAGGGCTGAAGGAGAATTTCGGCAGAGGGGAGCAGGAAAGGGGATGGTGGTGAAGGAACTGTTGATACAAACGGTTATGAAGGGAAACAATAGGAAGAAAATGGGCCAATAAACAAAGTAGATTTTCTTGAGAGAGGCCTATGGGACAGAGGAGAGGTAGCAGCAAGAGGAGAAAGAGTAGCAGTGGGGAGGGAGAAAAAAATACAGTGAGAGTATGCATGGCAGCAATTGAAAGTGTCAGGAGACAGACAAAAAAATGCCATCAAACATGGAGTCTTACAGTGCCTGGGCAAATTACAATCACACTTTTGTCTCTTCCACAGGAGCTGGATACCTCAGAGCCCTCCACAGAGCATCATTACCTTTGTTTCACCTATGGGAGAGCTGAGGCTCAGAGCAGTGAAGCCACCTGCCTATGGACACACAGCAAGGCCAACACATTATTCTGGTTTAAACTATCACAGTAAATGCAACTAGAAATGGGAGTAAACAGACAGGGGCACAGAGTTCTCAGTCACATAGGAGAGAAAAAGAAGAGATGACTGATGTCAGCAGCCCAAGTTCATTTTTTATAGCTCTAAAATACAAAATGTCACATAAAATCACATTTGGAAGCTGTGAGCTTTGGACCCTCTACACTTTAAACTACAAGCTAAGTAATACTAACACCACTATATGCACAACTACATGTGCACACAATAGTTCTGATGTTAGCATTAGTGTGGTTTGTGCCCTTCAATGATTAATTTTCTCAGTTTTCCAATTTTCAGAAAAATTAAGGTAACCTACAACTGCAAAAATGGGGAGACGTGTATACCAGATGACTTCCACAACAGCAAATATTGTTACATTCCCAAAGTCCTTAGAGATAGAAGAGAATAGAACGGAATAGAATATCTCAGTTGGAAAGAATCTGCAATTGCCTGGAAGCTGCATATGACCACTGTTGTGGTGGGGTCATTGTTTATCGTAGTTATGTGCCACGGCAGAGAAACTATATGCCTGACAGCCTGTGGCTGTTGTATCAGAAGGAGCATTCTCTGAAAAGCAGAAGCTCAGAAAATTGCCAGCACTAGTCTGAGCATAATGTTTTTCGGGCCTAGGAAAATGACATGTTTTTGTAAAAGTTCCTCTTCATTTAAAAATCCCCACCTTTTCTTACCTCTTCTTTCTTCTTTTCCTCACAAGAAATGAAGAAATGCAGCAATTTTTTACTGTAGTTTGAGGAGGATAGAGCTGTAGGAGCTGTGCAGTGCTACCACCCTCTGGCCACTGTCAACAGCACCATCCTCCATCTGCAGGAGTTCGCTGAGCTCCATCATCTGCCTCGCACACCTATGGGAGATAAATGCCATTTTTCAGTGCAGTAAAGAGTAAAAAGTAAAGAGAGGCAGTGATTTACATCTTCTGATGCAGCTCTACACAATGGCTGTTTGGGCTGTTTGCTTTTGTCAAGAGATCTCATCTGGGCGAAGGATGTAAAGGTCAAATACTTCCAGATGTGTTGATCCTCTATGAGTCCAGCTCACGTAGCCAGTGAGTTCATCTCCTACCTGGTCATATGCAGACTCCAGGCAACTGCAGGTCCCTTCCAACTGAAATATTCTCTTCTCTTCTCTTCTCTTCTCTTCTCTTCTCTTCTCTTCTCTTCTCTTCTCTTCTCTTCTCTTCTCTTCTCTTCTCTTCTCTTCTCTTCTCTTCTCTTCTCTCCTGTTCTGTCCTGTCCTGTTCCGTTCCATTCCATTCCATTCCATTCCATTCCATTCCATTCCATTCCATTCCATTCCATTCCATTCCAACTTTGGGAACTTAAGTTTCCAAGGCTACCCTTTTGAAAAAAAAGCCCAGTAGCATCTCTAAAACTTCTCAGAAACAACCTGCCCCTTCTTTTCTTCTCATCTACCATCTACTATGCTCACCATTTTGCTATTAAAAATATGCTTCCCAAAATTAAAACCAGCAGCTCTTGACACATAAAAACCTCATTTTTCCTTTTTTTACTTCCATCTACAAGAGACACCCTGGATATTTGCCCAGATGAAGAGAAAGCCACAGCAGACTGGCATCTTGCATCACACTCTTCAATGGCCAAAACTGGCATGTCACATACTGTGAAAGGGGATGAATTTCAACGTCAAAGGAACTTTTTACCAAGGTTGTACTTAAACTTTGGTTCCTCTCTGTCAAGGCTGGACTTTGGGGGTAGTGCTGTTTAAGCAATTTTCTGATGCTGATAACATGATGCATTCAATAATATTGATAATAATAATAAACAAACAAACAAAACAAACAAACAAACAAAAAACCAAACAAAAACACCACAACAAGAACCCCCACACAATTATCCCCCAACTTGATCATCCAGTATTGAAGTTCATCAGTAGAAGATTTCCCATGCTCAGCTTATTTTCTCAGATGATGTGTGTTCCTTTTGGGAGATGGACGCTCTATTTCATTTATTAAATTTGATGAAAACTTTACCACCTCTTTGTAACTAGGATAAGGGATTGGATCTCTTACTTTGTGATTCCAAATCTCTCACTAGAAGAGTGGGTAAAAACATGCATAAGGCTGAATCCTTGTGCTTCACAGGTAGATGTGTCTGCTGTCAAAACCTGCAGAGAGAGCAGAGGTGGAGAGCATGTTCTAGATGTCCCTCCTTGGTACACCTTCCCACAGATGAATCTCCCAAGAACAGAGAGTCCTTTCTCAAACCTTCTTACAAGTTGGAAAACCTCAAAGTATCTTTGCAACAGAAATAGCATAGCTGTGGGTTGTTTTTTTCCTCTGGTCTAGTCTCTACAATACTTCTGTCTCCAGAAATCCCAATTGAACAGTCTGGCCTCTGTATTCTTTGTTAAGCCCCAAACCCTTCTAGGTGACTACCAGCCAGCAAGTCCAACCAACACAAGATAGAGGAAAGGATGGGGAGAAAAAAAAAATCAAAAAGTGTTATGGTTTAAAGATACCAAGTCTGTAATGAGGGAAAGTGAGGAAAATCACAAGTTCAGGCTTTCTCCCTGAAAAAACTTGCCACCAGCTGTCTCTATTTAAAATGCCTTGCTTGATGCCAAATGCCACACTATTTTCCAAAGAAAAAAGAAAAGCTGATTGAAAAGTTGCTTCCTAGTTTGTGTAAGAGAGCTCAAATCACTTAAAACTCTAGAGGTCAGTGCCGTGAATGCTTGATGAGTGACAAGACTTTCTTCAGTTTGCTTAAGGAAATGTATTTTTCTGGATATGTATGTGTACTATGCAAGAAAGAAAAACTCCACTCCAAATAAAAATCAGAAACTGTTTTCAATGAGATTTTTCACCTCTTTTCCCAATCAGAATCACAGAAGTGTGCTGATGTGGCATGATGAAGACAGATAGACAGATCCACATGTCTGACAATTCTACAAAAATACTACTATTACTCGGATGCAGTGAGCCATCGTGGGTGAAGTGCCCAGCTGGTCAATTGTCCTTCAAATGGCAATGGGCAGCAGATAAAAGAGACAGGAACAACTCCTCAGTCCTTTTAAATAGGCTCATGATTTTAAATCAAAACTGCTGCTTTGCCCACTGCTGATCATAAATTTGCCCAGTGTGCCTGGAGGCATTGGCCAGCCCCGGAGTGCCAGACCTATCACAGTGGCATCAGGGTGGTACAACAGTACCAACCCTACCTCCAGAGACCAGAGAACACAAAAACCTGGGGTTTAGTGCCTCCCTGGGGGAGTGTGCACCTGAGTTCCCTTCTTTGTCACAGCTTTCTCACCAAACAAAATCAGAGTAGTAGTAAAGCAGCTGACCATGGACAGATGAAAAATACAGCATGGGAAGTAGATATTATCATAAAGTGAGAGAAAAGGTTTATTTTTTCACTCATTTTACCACTCTCAGAGACACAAATTCAGAATGCACATAAGCCATAATAAAACCAGGTCACATGATTTGAAAGGTGAATATGTTTGTATGGCTCTGACAGGTGTTAATGGTGATTTTCAACTGAAAAGGAATCCTGAAAGACAAATTGCTTGTTAAACAAGTCTAACAGCATTAATGTTTTCTAACAGCATTACTTTCTGGAGCCAAGCGTTGCAGTATATAAAGTGTCATGCTACCCTTATTTAGAAGAAGATCCTTATGAATGTGATAATCTTTTAAAGTCCAATTTTATCGTATAGTGTGCTGCAACCCATGTTTCCTATGAATGGTTCATAATGAGATTAGCACAGTATAAATCTTTGTGCAATTTAAATAAATTGTCTCTCAAGTGTCTCCCATTAGAAATATATTGTTGTGTATTCGCCTAAGGGCAGTGATGTTGCATCCCATAATTGTTAAGTGTTTATCTGTGTCATATTACAAGGCAATTGATTAAATTTTAAATGGGAGAGTTTAATCTTTTCTTTGTTTTGACCATGATATAATTTGGTTAGTTACCATTTGTTGGATTCTTTTTCCATTTGCCACAAAGCCTTTCAGTTAGTATTTCAAAAGTAGCCCATACAGAGTTGCCCTTGGCATAGTATATGAAGCAGTCACTGACTCAATACAGAGATTATTGTTGTAATGTCAAATTTATCCGGTTAATCTTGTCTTTACAGAGTTCAATTTATATAATTTTCCCCTCACACAATCTGAATGATTAATTTCCATATTAATATTCTCACTTTTTGGTCTGATAACTGGATACTTCCTAAGTTTCCTAACTCTATGGATTAATGCAGTAGTGGCCCATATTTAATATGGCCAAGGAGAATTCCAGGTAGAAAAAAACAATACCAAATTCAGATATCCTTTCTTTCCTCAAACAAGGTTTAATTCTGCTCTCAGCCTTACTGATTGATAGCAAGAAAAAAAAAACATTAATTGCAATCAATAGAGCTGGGGGTCCAAATCAGTTGGTCCCCTGTGGCATTGAAAGGGAAAGATCTCTCTTTAGTGACTGAAGTTCACCTCACCCTGTTGTGGGTGTCTGCAGTGGGTCAGAGGAATGGATGAATTTTCTCTTTGTCGCCACTGACTGCAGCAGGAGTTTAGGCAATTAGACAATATCATGCAAATACATATTCCAGGCTGTCCCATTTGTGCTTGCAGTGTATTTGCCTCTGCTTCATGTTGTTGTGGCAGGTCCATCACAGCTCCAAGGCAGTGGAGGACACAGTTCTGTCTGGCTCTTGCTGGTGCAAACACTTACAGGGTCAGAGCATCTATTATAATAAGGCCAGTAGCTCAGCACTGAAGAATTTATATCAGCATAAAGCCAAAGTAAGCTTCAATAACTTCATCAAACCCTACCTTTGTTGTGATTATCTTGTCCACCTCAATATATTTCACAGGACCTGTAGATTTCCATTGATAACTCCTCCACCAAGCCCCAACAATTTAGGGCTCAATAACACCAAGGTAAGAAAACTGAAAACCTTCTTGGTTCAGAGCCCCTCCCTGTGAGTTAATCCTTTCACATCCCAGGCAAGAGTCTCCTATCCTCACCACTCCACAATTAGATACTCTAATAGAATCATCTTGATTCCCAGCAATATTCTGCTGGTGAAAGAAAGAGGCATAAGTTTTTTTTAAAGATGTCATTGCTAATATTGAATTTATTAGAAATAAATAAGAACTGCAAAGGCATTGTCTCACATTACAGAACATACTTTTGCTAAGCATTGCCATGATGGGTTTGACAGTGTTACAAGCCCACCAAACATGATAATGGTTGATCACTGATGAAAGGTTTGCTCCTCATGTAGACACTTACTTAAAACCAACAAGCTCTAAAACATCACCAGCAAAATTTCATTTGTGATGTTGCTTTGCCAAAGGAGGGACCTGTGATTAAGCTGCCCTTCTCTGCCTCCAGCTGCCTGCTCTTAGTGCTTGTAACTCCCCAGCTCAAACCCCAGCATCACCCCTCTGCCTGCACTGGAACCAGATGAGGTGACACACACAAGGGGGAGGAAGAGGAAGAAGAGACCTTCCTCTTTGCGTGACTGGGTCACCTGACTTTTGGTACAAGGCCTGGCAGAACGGATGGTGTTTCTTTTGCTCCTTGTATGACTGGGTCTGACATGGGCCCTTGACACATGAATTGATGCTGAGGTTGCTCCTCATCAGATGATCTGGTGTGGGGACATGCCACCTGGGACATGGCCCAGCCAGTTGTCATCCTTCCTCGCTGCACATCCGTGCATCTGCCTCTGATGGGGCTTTTTAGCCTTTCTTGTTTTGCCTGCTAGAATCAGTAATTCCATCCCTTTATTGCAGCTGTTATTATAATTTATATTAAAGCAAGAACCAAGTTTCTTATGCAATTACTGGGCTCAATTCCTGGGCTGTAGAACCTTGAAGAAAAGTAAATGACCATGGCAACTGATTGACAGAACCATGCAGTGCACAGTGCGCTGGGGAACAAGAGGGCCAGTGGAATCCTGGGGTGCATCAGGAAGAGCAGTGCCAGCAGGTCAGGGGTGATCCTGCCCCTCTGCCCAGCCCTGGAGGCACATCTGGACAGCTGTGTCCAATTCTGGGATCATCAGCACAGGAGGGACAAGGAGCTCCTGGAGCGGGGCCAGTGGAGGCTGCAGAGATGATTTAGGGCCTGGAGCATCTCTGGCAGGGAAAGGCTGAGGGAGCTGGGGCTGTCCAGGCTGGAGAGAAGCCCCAGCTGAGAGGGGCCCTCAGCCCTGGGTGTCCCTGTGTGCAGGGAGGGCTCCGAGCAGGGCCCAGCAATGGCACCAGAGCCACGGGCAGGGACTGAGCCCAGGGGGTTCCACCTGCACAGGAGGCACAACTTCTTCCCTGGGCACGGAACAGAGACCAGAGAGGGTGTGGAGTCTCCTCACTGGGGATATTCCAGACCCCTCTGGACACAATCCTGTGCCCTGTGCTCTGGGATGGCCCTGCTGGAGCAGGGAGGTGGCACCAGCTGACACCACTGTGGCCCCTTCCAACCTGACCACCCTGTGATTCTGTGAAGAGCTTAGAGGGTTGGGGTTGTTTTTTATTTTCTCACTCCTCATCTAAACCAATTGTAAATTCTCTGAAGCAACACTTCTTGAGCACAGCCAGTTCATTTTACCCTAGAGAGAAAAGGCAGGGACAGCTGGGGCTGCCACAGTGGCAAAGGAGTAGGACAGTTTAGGCACTGAATTTACAGGGATCTGTTCCCAAATAAGATCAGATAGGGCTGAGGATCTCCTCTGCATGTGACTCCTCCTCAGCTGGAAAAGGCAGATGCTAAAGAGACTTTGCTAATTTCCCCTGCCTGGAAACCTGTAATGAACTCGGAGCAGAACATCTGTTAGTTTGTCCTAAGCTGGAAAGGGCTGAAAGCCAAAAGACATGTCTTGGGGCCAATTTGCTGGCCTGTCTACAGTGTAGGGGGAAGTCTAAGCCCTGGAGAAAGCCTGGTGCACTTTGTCTGTGAGTAGACAAAGCTGGCAAGTGTCACTGGGAGCCCAGGGGTGACACAGCTTATGGGACAGGAGAAAGGTTTCCTTCATTCATGCAAATGTTTATTAAGAACTCCAGTCAATCATATCATACACACATTCAGTACTGCAAAAGTCTACATTTGGATGAGATGCTAAAAAATACACTACCTCAGCATATGGCACAAATCATGAGGGAGACTGAGGATGCAAATCCTTCCTGCCCAATGACAGGCAGAAACAACCTGCATGTGGACAGTGCCTGTCATGATGGGACATCTAGAGATGCCCAGGGCACTGCAGGTAATGGAGGTGCTGCAACCTTGTTTACTCTAGTAATTTAACTGGGATTATATCTTCCCTTTCCCAGCAAGGTTAATAATGCAGTGCTGTAGAATCCTGGAAGGTAAGGGGCTAAGATATGTATCTCAAACACTGATAGCCAGATGGCTGTGGAGCCAACCAAGGATTGTTGGAAACAGCAAACAACAACATGCGGTGGGAAAGAATAAAGTGTGGCTGGAAAAGGGGGCCATGTGGATGTAGGGCAGCACTTCTCGGGACAAGCACTCTTGTTCTAGTTCCTGGAGATAAGCGCAATACAGCACAGAGCAAGCACAGGGATGAGGCTGAGAAGTGGGCATGGACTGTAGGGGGGACCCAAGACTCCCTTAGCCCTCCTACCCATTTCAAGAAAGGTCTGAAAGAAGCGACCGTGCCTAAGAACTAATTTGCACAGAAAATAAGAACCCTGTCTTCAGGGTAGGGAAAACTTACCTAAAACTTACCCCCACCAAGCCCAGGCAGGATGCCCCAGTACCCTGGATATCCCATGGACTGGATCAATGCCAGAACAAGGACTGGTGTTTTCTTTTTCTCTCTTTCCTCCTTTCTTCCTTTTCATCTTATCCCTTTATCCAACCCCTGCTGATTTGTGCTTATATAGTAGATCAGGGACCAACCTACCCATTTCCATTCCAAGGGTGTAATGAGTTTTTGCAGACCTTCTGACTTTTGTTGCTCCTTTTGACCACGAGCATCTATGAATCTCGGGTTCTCCCTTCCCCTTAAGGGTGGGATTTCACCGGTGCATGCAAACTGTATCTCTTACTCCCAAGTGACATCAGTAAAATCAGGTAAACATAGTGTCCCCAAGACACTGCTGACATGGGACAGTGAACAACATCACTGTTAAGGTCACCCCCCCGAGCCAGCCCAATGGCACCCAAACCTCCTTTGAGGTTTCATGTCCCACATCAACTCCCAAACTGTGCCCAGACTTTGCTCAGGTGCATGCTGGTTGGTACAAGGGGAAAGGTGCTACCAAGGGCCACTCCAGCCAGTGGCTGAACGGGGCAGGTAGCTGTGTTCCCATAGCTGGGGATGTTCCCCGGCACTGTTGAAATTGCTAGCCATGGTGGCTGGCCCTTGGAGTGCTAAGAGGTGCTGGACTGACTTGCTGTAAAGTCACCCTGCACTACACATGACAAACAACAGGCATGGGATGTCACAGCAGGAAAGTGCCAAAAAATCTACAAGCTCTTGAGGTACTTAGATATATAAATATACATTAAAACCTTTCCAAATGATGATAAAATCTAAAGGAAAATTGTCGGAAAAATAAAAACTTCAAATGTTGATTCCAATTTTGTGCTGCAGGTTTAACCTAGCCTACAGTACACTGGCTTGGTGATTGCCTACATGCCTGGTCCAGAGTTAAATGCTGGCAGCATGTTCTCTATCACTTCAGCTTTCGAAGAAGAGAACACTGGTAACACTTTTCAGGTATAATGCTGATTACTGCTACATCATCCTCAGACTGAGTTTCTGCATCTTGGAACAGTCAAGATGTTTCCAGGAAAGGCTTGCAAACAATTATCACACTCATGTTCTCCATCAGTCACCACAGCACAGCAAAACTTGTGGGCCACCTCTTATTTTTTATGATATCCAATTCAGGCCGAAGCTTTCAGTTTTATCTTTGTTAATCAACCATACTTCATATTTCATATTTGCCCTTTTCTGGAGGCAGAATTATTCCAGAATAGATGGAACAGGATTAAACTAAATATAGAACCTTTATCACTTCTGAATGTTGCACATCAGTAACTTGTGCCCTCCAATAAACAAATTTTTGCATATCACAAAAGATAATCAAGCCCAAAGTCTAGGAAAACAGTCTCTAGCCAAGACCACAGATATTTTATAATACAGCACTATTTGTGAATGAATGTCAGTAATATCAATCTGTAAGACACTATATCTGCATGTTGCAAATAGTTTTATGGAAGTCAAGAAATAGCTGAATGGGCATTTATTGTTTACTCTTAGGTGGATCAGCAATGAGTTGTTAAGTGTTAGTTACTGTTTTAAAGTTTTACTACTTTATATCATATTAATAAAATTTATCATTACAGGCACAGTCTCTTATATGCCAAGAGTGCTACAACTCTGCTACTCCCTTTTTACATGTCAGTTGCTTCTTCACTTCATTTATGTCCTTATTTCCAAGAAAATTGCAAAGTCTCTGAGGCAAACTGCTTCTTTCCAAGAGCAGGACAATGGATTTGTTCAGTTGTTAGCATTTGTGAAACAGAAGAAGTGCACTGACCAAAGCCAGGAAATTCAGAATTCATATGAAAGGCAAGACTCCTATTAAAAAACTCCTCATCTACCTATTCCTAATTCAAGTACCTCATTTGACTGACCTTCCTCTGTTGAGAAAAGGTTTATATCTTGCTTGAGTAACACCATACACACAGGAAGAAATGCCAAAAGTGGGAACTGCAATGTTCTTAGCTTGAGTCTGTGAATCAGGAGAAGCTTTCCATATGGATAGTTCTCATCCTCTATCTTTTTCTATACCTTTTTTGTGTGACCTTGCCTGGTAACGATTTCCCTGGAGCTTTACTCTCCCAGTTAAACCCCTCCAAAGGAAACTTCATTGGTTTTAGATTAGACCTGTTAAATCTCCAAGCTGAATTGGGAAGACTAAAAGCCTAAACACTGTACAAGCCTTTAAGTTACAGATTTGGATTGTTCTGCTATCAATTCATGTATTTCATATAATGTATCAATTAATTGATACATTACATTAGGAACTAACTCCCCTACCACTTTCCTTGCATGCTTTAGACAATTGGCAAAATGTAAGAAATCTGTCCTTTCTTTCTCTCTCTTAAGGACTGTATATCAGAAAGGCCATTAATCCACTACTATCAGGGCAGGTCCTTCTGCTCCATTTTCAATATTCTGATGACTTTCACTAGTTTCTTGGTGTTTATACATACAAATTGATAAAGAAGAGTCTTTTTCTCAGAATAGTCACCATTATCACAAGTTTTTAAATTTTATTTGAATGGTAAAATAACTATTGAGAAATATTTTGGAGCCTCCCATGTGTCTTGAGAAATCAAATATCTCTGCATTGCTCTGAAGATTGAAGTATATTGCTACTATTAATATAGTCACAGTATCACCTCAATGCAGGTAAGGAAAAATAATCTCTATCAACTTTGATGGTGGCTAATGCATTTGGAACAATATATTTAATTAACTCACAACCTACTTACCTGATGACAGCTAAAGTGAGAAAAGACAATACTTAATCATTAAGCACCATTTAGAATATGAACTATTTTTAAAATTTGTTTGGTAATAGCAAGAATTCTATTCTCCTTCCAGCTGGTACTCCTTTAAAATAATTAATTGCAATTTTTCAGTCTCTTCTGTTTGAGATCTGAGCTAGTCTTTCTCTACATTACTCTGTGACCATCTAAAATCCCAGCTGGGTTTCTACAAGCTGTGTGCAGTGATGCTTCAGCTGAGTCCTTAAGCAACACAATCTGAGACAAGCAAGCCACCCTTCCAGAGGCTGGCCAGTGGGGAAGCAAGTGCAAGAAAACAAAGCCTTTTGATCAGGATTCAGATGATCTGGTTCAACTCTAGGCTAGACTGAATCTGACATTAAGAAAAAGACACTTCACCTACCTGAGGCATATCCTCAGCTGGTATAAATTGCTGTAAATTCACAGCATCAGTGGTGCTATGCCAGCTTTACACTAGCTGCTGAGCTACTCTTTTACCTCTGAATTCCCTCATGTCAAGTGATGGCTTTTTTGTATTTACTAAGGCACTGCTTTCTTTCTTTGTCCCCAGGTACATTTGTTCCTGTGAAGTCTGTAACCTGCTTAAGGGAATGAATTCCTTTTGCTCTGTTTGTACAAGACACAGCACAATGAGGAGCTGATGTTGCCTGGGACCTCTAGGCTTTATAATACTGGTTATTCTTTAATTATAATTAAATATTCTAAGCCTTTAAGAAATGAACGGTAGCTATCTTTTCGTTTGTTTTAATTAATGGACCGTAAAAAACCAAAGCCGGAGTCTCAGAAACCAGAGGACAGAAGAATGTAGGATTGTTTTGTAGTTGACTACATTTTTGTCTGCCACTGTATACTGGCAAGATGTACCCCACCAAGGAGTATTAAAAAGCTTCAAGAATAACACACTGGATGCTCAAGTACACTTTAAGGCAGACCGTTTCAAAACTCACTTCAGCAAAGAGAGAACCAAGCCACAGCCATGTTAAATGACTTAGCCAAAATCATGTGCTGGTGGTCTGTCTAATAAATGATGTATTCCAGTGCTCTCCATCAAGTCATCAGAGGCTTTTGTGCCACTCAGTAGGAACCAATAACATTACCATGGTTTGGACATAAAATATTCAGTATTCCTGCTCACTAGAATGAATGAATTATTCATCCATATTTTAGGAGCTCTTGCTGTATTTCCACAAAAGGCCTTTGCTACTGAGCACAGGTGTTGACATTCAGCTACCAGACCCACAGCCTTACCTAAAATCAGGATGAACTCCCTGCAGATGATCAGTGAATTAATGTAAAGTATTTGGGTTCCATCTAGTGGTTACAAACTCACCAGCAGATTGTTCAGCCTGGAGGAGACTGAGGGGAGACCTCATCATAGTCTTCAGCATCCCCCTGAGGGGCAGCAGGGGTGTGGGTACTGATCTCTTCACTCCCGGGATAAGACTCAAGGGAAGGGCTGGAGCTGTGTCACAGGAAGGTCAGACTGGATATCAGGGAAAGGTTCTTCCCTCAGAGGGTGTGGGGCACTGACCAGGCTCCCCAGGGAATGGTCACAGCCCCAAGGCTGCCAGAGCTCCAGGCGTGTTTGGACAACGCTCCCAGGGATGCACAGAGTGGGATTGTTGGGGTGTCTGTGCAGGGCCAGGAGTTAGAATCCATGATCCTGGTAAAGCCCTTCCAACTCAGCATATTCTGTGTCCCTCAAATGGGTTGTTCCTATCCCATGCCCTTCTCCCAGGGCCCCAGAAGCAGCTGAGCAGCCAGGTCATAATATGGTTTTTACTATGTCATCATCACCTGTTTGGTCCTTTGATTTCTGACCAGTCTTTTAGCCTCTGCCTTTCTGAGGCATTGACACCCACTGGTCTTATGCCTACCAGCTCTCTTTGGTTTTGTTCCTACTCTTGGGGCTCCTGGGCCCAGAAACATCACAAGAGGAGAAAAGCTCCAGCCTCCAAAGTTTTGTGAGACAGTTGGCTCTGAGAGTGGGAAAGGTGAATAAGAAGATCCAAGTACTTTGCACTGACAGCATGAAATGTGGTGGGTCTGATTCTAAGCAGAGAACAACCCAACCTTCCCTGTTGCTCCTGACAGTTTATTTCTTCATTCAGCTTCCATCCTTTATGACTGGAAATTTTGTGGATTATTTTTTATAAATAATCTAAACATTTACTTTGTGTTGGAGTTTTGCTTCATTTTAATTACCTTCATTTATCCTTCTCTTTAAACTCTTATCATTTTCCTCTATTATTAGCTTTCTCCACAGGCTCTAAATCACAGTAATCTTTCCCAAAGAGCTATAAGCTGCTGCTGCTGCTGATTTTCAGCATCCCACAGCAAGGAGGATTACTGGAAAGACTGAGGGGCTCAAGAGACTCATCATGCTGTCTTCACTGTACTATTAACTCTTCTGAATTCAGGCTTATGCTAACAACTGGTAAATTTTAGGTAGTGCTTGTAAAGACTACCTGAGAGAATGAGCCACTGGTAAAAATGGCTGCTGGATCTCCATCCTCAGATAGATACCTCATATCTAATTGCAAGATCTTTGTCTGTTGCCTCTTGTCCTTTCCTTGTGGGTCTGGATCCTTCTTTGTGTAACCATTTTCTTCCTCCATGCTTTTCATAGTAAGAACACACAGTAAGGGCTCACTTTCACCTCATCTGTTCCAGGCTGGTCACACTGAGCTCTTTCAGCCTTTCCTCACATGCCACATGTCACATGCCAGAGCTTCAAACAGCTTGGTGGTCTCCCCACTCTTGTGCTAGTATGTTGTTATCCTTCCTATCTTGGGGAGCCCAAAACTGGGCACAGAACTCCGAACGTGGCTCTCACCTGTGCCAAGCAGAGAGGAAGGATCACTTCCCTGGGTCTGCTAGCTACATCTTACTAAAACATCCCAGGAAGCCAATGTGGCTTTTTTGCCACAAGGTCACACCACTGGCTCATGAGCAACTGGCTATTCACTGGGAACCCCTTGGTATTTTTCTGCAGATCTGCTGCCTAGACAGTCACACCCAGCCTGGATGTTTGCAAGGGATTACTCCCTTCCAGGTGCAGGACTTAGATTCACTCATTCAAACTTCACAGGGTTACTATCACCCCATTTATCCACCCTGTCAAGATCCCTGTCAGTGGCAAGCCTAATTCTCTGTAGCAACTGCTCCACACAGCTTGCCAAGGGTGCACCTCTCATTTAAAAAGATGTTAAACTTGATGGCAAATGAATTTCCAGGAGAGTTTGTCCCATAATCTTCTAAAAGACTGCAGTTAGAACTGAGGTTATATCCATATACAGAATGTTTCAACATTTACTTGAAGTTTCACATTAAGTTTTCTCCCAGTAACTCTGCTCAGAAGGGCTGAGAAAAACATGACCCAGAGCTGAAAATTTCCCTTTTCTTACTACCACCAACCATGAGAATGCCACTTGCATTGAAAAAAATTGCTTTTTAGTTTAATTCTCTCAGCATAAAGTCTTCTCTGGCTGATCTATGGTTACCTAAATGATTTGCACTCCTAACTGTGACAAGAGGTCCTTTTTGTGTGCTTGTGTCCAGCCTTGGCGAATAACCTGAAGCAGCACACCTGCTAGAACAAAAATATGAGTGCACACAGGGAGTGTTTGGATCAAATATATAAATTATCTGGGAGGTAGGTACCCCAAATTGATTATGTTAAAGGAGATTGTGACCACCACCCATATCAAACATATTTCAGGGAATTTCAAGGAGCTTTTTGAAACAAAGCAGTGGCATGAAAAGAACAGAAAAAGAAGCATGAACATTTGTAATAACTTATTATTATAACAGCTGTAAAAGGCTTCTGTATCGACATGCTCCCCCACACCCTTCTCTATAAATTTGAGAGATTGATTTGATGAGTGCACTGTTAGATTGGATAAGAAAGTTGTTGGATGGTCAAATTCAGAGGGTTGTAGTCAACAGCTCAGTGTCCCAATGGATATTACTGGCAACTAGTGTCCTTCCTTCCTGTACACTACTGATTTTTACCTCAAAATATCCATTCTCTATCCTGGAGATCATCTCAATTTTACCTTCAAATTTTCCCTAACTGTCCTCCACTGATTACCTCAGTTTACCTCAATATCTTCATTCTCTCTCAAAAGAGTAAGTCAACTTCATTACTAAAATATTAATTTTATTACTCTCTGCAGATTATGTAGGTTTTCTGCATTCTCTCCCCTACACATTACCTCAGTTTTTCCCTAAAAAATGACCCATACTTGTCCCCTGTAGATTGTCAGATTCTAACCCCAAACCCTTCCATAAATTACATAAATTATCTCAATTTCCCCTGCAAAATGCTCGTTCTGTTCCTTACAGATTACCTCCATTTTCTTCTCCAAAATATTCAGTCCCCTACTTTCAGAAGGGGTCTATTTTCTCTCTAAAGTGCCCCAGATTCTCCACCCAAAAAAGGCCGATTTTGTTTCATCTATATAATTCAGCACTTGTCTCAAGAACATCACCTCTGCTTCCTCTCACAATCTACTTTTGCTTTTCCCACAAAAATGTTCATTCTGTCCCTGAGAAAATTACCTCAGATTTTAGCCTCAAAACATCCCGATTATCTCAGGTTTTTCTCCCAAGGTGTTCCCTACTGATTACCCCAATTTTACCTCTGTCCCCTACTGACTACCTCAGATATTAAACCCAAGATGTTCATTCTGTTCCCTATAGGTTACCTCACATTTGCCAAAAAAAGGTTAGTTCTGTGCCTCGGTTTTCCTCGGGTTTTACCCCTAGATTCTTCCTACCTGTCTCCTACAAATAACCTCAATTTTACCCCTAGAATGTCACCTACTAATTGCTTCAATCTTACTTCAAAATATCCCCTGTGGGTAAGATCAGATTATACTTCCAAAATATTTATTATGTGCCCTGCAGTTTAGCTAGATTTTACAACCCCAGATTACCTATTTTATCCCCAAAATGTTTATTCTGTCCCTTACAGATTAGTTCAACTTTTACCACCAAATTTTCCCTACCTGTCTCAATTTTACTCCCAAAATGTCCTCTACTAAGACCTTCATTTTTAACTTCATTCTTTCCTCTAGCGATTACGTCAAATTTTACCACCCAAATCTTCCCCACTTCTCCACTATTGATTACCTTGTTTTCATCTCAAAATGTTAATTTTCTGCAATACAGCCTTTATCTCCCAAATTTTCCCTACCTGCCTCCTACAGATTACCTCAGTTTTGCCCTGATGACACTCAGCAACTGCTCTGCTCCTCCCCTGGCTCAGCACAAAGAGCTATTTCTATTTCCTTCAAACACATCATAATTTCTCACATTTGCAAGCCCTTAATTCTAGTTTGACTTTTATATATATATATATATATATATATATATATATATATATAAGGTTTTGATT
>VXBI01005812.1:0-29198 GCA_013397375.1 Toxostoma redivivum | reverse complement strand
GAGAAATTAAAAACAACCAGGGGCAACAGGGTATGAGAGAGGAGAAGGAAAAAACAGGGATATGGAACCAAACAGAGATAGCAAAATAATATGATAGCAATGGGCTAACAGAGGGAGAGTAAGGAATTAAAAGATAGGGATAAAGACCTGACACCGCATCACCTGCACAGGAAGCACAGAACCAGCTAGGGAATGAGGAATTAAAACACAGTCAGGGAGCCTGAAGTAGGCAGGAGAAAGAAAGATGGGCCTCAGGGAAGAAAAGGAGGAATTAAAGATTGTGATCCAGCACCAGAGTGAGAGATGGAGAAAGAAGTAATTGATAAATAGGGAGTAAGAGCCAGAAAAAGGAGTGAAGAGAAAGGATGTATCTCAGTAGGCCACAGGACAGAAAGCAAAGATTTCAAAATGAGGGGCAGGGAGCAGAGCAAAGAGAGATGGAGAAAGAAATAGACTCACTCCATGCTATAGAGCCAAACAGAAAAACCTTGAACAGGGACGAGCTGCTGCACAGAGAGACACAGAGATGGGAGAAACACCAACAAGCTCCAGGACAGAGAGGGAGGAACTCTAAAATACTGCCTGGGAGCCAGAGAGAGAGACAGCAAAGGAAGAAGAAACCAGGGACTATAGGGCAAATACAGGAACAGGGATTGCTCAGAGCAAGATGGAGAAAGGAGATACAAGAGAGCCAAAATAAAGAAATTGCAGTGCTGTGGGAAAAAGGGAGGAGGCGGGCAGTGGAGAGGCAGAGAGTGTCCTGGGACACACAAGAGGGGAGACAGAGCCCAGAGGACTCACCACAGCTCTCCTTGGCACTGCTTGGGACAATTTGCCATTCCAGGTGCATCTTTCTCCTTCACTCCTCCCTTCCTCTCCTGTAATTCCAGCTGCTGGGCTGTCCTCCACCTAAGAGACCAGGTAAATATCTCAGATCTCTTATAAGATGAGGCTTCCCAGGCACATGGCCTCACTCCTACACTGCAGCCATCCTATGCTGTGGTCACACAGAGGGACCCACAAGGTACAGCCATACTCCAGTTGCCAGGATAGACTGTCACACAGAGCTAGCCAGGACATTCCAGGTCCCATAGCTGACCTCCCCATGGTTTTGCCCCTAGAGATAAACAGATCCCTCACATCCTGAACTGGTCCCTGGAGATGCACTTGCCCCCCCTTGCAGGCCTCCACCTTTACTCCAGCTAGTCCATCACATACTCACACATCTGCACTCACTCCAGTTGCTGATTATCCCCTTATTTTCCTACACTTGTTCCTCCCCTAAATTTCTCATAATAATTTCATCCTTTCTTGTATGATCCAAATTGGCTTCTTCCCATTTTGGCTCGTGCTCCTTTTCCTCCTCTCTGGACAGGTACCTAGGAGGCATGTCCCTGCCCAGCCAGCCCCACAGCCCAATCCACTCCAGCAAGTGAGCAGAGCACATTCCAATCCACTCTGACGTAAGCAGAGTCACGGTTAACATTTACAATGAAGATTGTGTCTTCTTCCAGTGCCTGTGCTGGAGATGAGTCTGAACTGACTGCAGTTATTGGATGTGTGTGGTGAGTTATGGGGTGTCAGGTGAGAAGAGAGCCCCCACCTCCCACAGGGTGAACTTGTATTACATATTTTAACAGTTTCCACAGAACAAAGAAGCCTCCAAATTATATGGAAAGCCTCAGGCAAACTGTAAATGCAGCCATTAGCTAAGTAAGCAAACAGTACTGAACTGGTGGAGGGCTGTATAAGAAATGGAGGGGGGGAAACAGGAAAACAGTGGTGCCAGGACGTTCTGCAAAATGCAGTTTGAAACAGTCTGGGGAATCCAAGGCAAGAAAAAGAGTTGGAGATGGGACAGAGGATAACTTGTAAGGTGACCCAAAGCTGAGATATGAAAGAGGCATCTCAAGAAGTAGAATGGGGGGGGATAGAGGAACTGAACAGGTCACATGCCAGAAAAAAAAAGAAGGGTAGCCGGTTTAACTGCATCTTTCCCAGGGTGTTTCTGCATACTTTAGCCATGGACGCAGAGAAGAATTGTTGATATGGTCAGAGCCACCAGGGAAGCTGGACTGCACCATTTAGGGCAGGAAGAGCCTCTACTTTACATAGAGTAGCTCCACAGAATCCAGTGTAGCCATGTCCTTCCTGTACTTTGACTGCAGACACATCAGAAAAGGCACATTTTTTTTCAAAATCCATCTGCACCCAGTCAAGCTGGAGAAGTCGCATTTAGGTATGCATTCATTTCACTCAGTATGCCAGCTTTCACAGGCATTCATTCAATTTATCCAACTCTGTTCAGACTGTCAAAACCCCATACTCGCAGCCCCCTAGAGGTGATGGTTTTGCCAGGATCCATGTCACATGTAACAAAAGGGAAGATGGGCACCAACCATCACACCCTTTTGGTATCTCTTGTGTTATTTTCCACTGGCAGTGGAAAACTGCTTTGGAAAGCTTGTAGGACACAGCAATGACTGTGATGGCATCCTTGTGCTTCATAGTCTGGCTACTGCTGCTTCCAAGTACATAATTTTGCTCATTTTCTGTGTTTCCTCACTCTATGGTCTGCTTCCAGTTGAACCAACAGGAAATAAATGTTATTTGTGACGCGCTGTATCTTCCTGCCACATCCAGCATATCAGATGGTAGGATTTTCTGCTGACAAGCTGTCTGTGCTACAAAATGCAGTATTTCCAGTTTGAGAAAAACAATCCATTTCTCGATTTTTTACTGCTGTTAGCTGTGGTTTTGGTGATTTAACACCATTCTTTTAACCTTTGCTCTCCTGTTTCTTCTGGTGCTTACACACAGCCACTTCCATTCATACTTTGCTTATACCAATCGATATTTCAGTTTTGAGTCTGAAAGCTGATTTTACTTACTACAGGTCAGGGCAAACAAGGAAATACTACAGCTGCATAGCAAGAGGTTATGGCAATCCAGCCACACTAGTTTCTAACTTTAAGCAAAGGGCTTGATACTTAAGGCTGGAATTACTATGAAAATAACACCATTTTGGGACTCCATACAGTGATCCCTTTTGGCTCACCCAGTTGTGTTGTTTCACATAAACTGGTTCTGTTTAAAGTTGCTAAGGAAGTCAAGTATTTAGGCATTTGTATTTGCAAAACATAGTAACAAACAGGATAAATCCAACAATGTTTCTTTGTTTGCTTTTACTCAGGCCTGACCCAAAACCCTTCTTGAATGTATTTGAGAGTCAAACATGTTTGCCAAGAGTACATTTGTAGCTTCTTTCTGCTTGCAGTACTTCACTTTATTTTATTGCTCCAGACTGTTAATACTGTTCCAACAAAGTATGCAGCAAAGCTCCTCAGGCCAGTAGTTCAGATTTCTGAGTGGATTAATGCAGAAATGTATGTTTTCACTGGAACTGGCTGAAAAAAAAAAAAGACAAATAAACAAATTACCGTACAGTTTGCCTGATTCATTATTATTATCTACTGTTTAAAGCTGGCAATATATTGCTGACTCAGTGTTTGAATAATTTTCTACCTTATCAGTCAGTCCTGAAAGTACCTCGAGTATGGATCTGAGTTTTATTATCCTTGATCTGTTGACAACCTGAGAATGCCAATATCCACACCTAGAGCATAAACCAACCCAGAACTATCAATTTACTTCTCTAAAGCTATGACGTGGCAAACTCCTCCCTCTACTTCTCCTTTTCTATTGCTTTTAAAAAATAAATTCATTGGTTCGGTAATCACTGGAAGGGGACAGATATGGGGAAATACTCCCAATGAAAATGTTCTTATGTAGCCTTCAACAACAAAAAAAGAACATACCACAGGCAGTACCACCTTGGCCTTATTTCTGGAGGTGGATCTCTCTTTGTGACCTGAACCGTGACTGTGACTTAGTAGTTTCACATGCCTTTCAAATCAGGCATTAGCAACAGGCAACATAAGCCACTCAGTCTATTTTCAAGGTTAACTTCCTCATCCAGAGGGAGCAGTTGATACTGTCCCTGAAATTTGCATTGCCAAAGGGTATAAAAGTTCATCTCAAATGGATTTAACCCTCAACCCTCTTTTAACTATTTGCTGGGATTCTTCCCCATCCCACAGACCCTCCCCAGCCCTACATGAGAGGAACTTGGTACTTCTGCTTCTGTCGTGGTTTAACTGCAGCCAAAAGCCTGGTCCAGGCAGCCACTCACTCACTCCCCCACCAGTGGGACTGGGGAGAGAATCAGAAGGGTAAAAGCTGCAAAACTCTTGGGTTGAGATTGTTATGAATGACGTTCTATTTGTCCAATTTATCAGACAACAAGATTAAATTTAGCAGCAATTTTTTTTTAATAGCAACAATTGTATATAAATGAACACAATCAAAGTATATTAGATACATATATTTGAGTATATACAAAATTTGGCAGTGAGTAATTTAGTGTGATATACGTGATTCGTGCTAATTAAATTGTAACTATATTAGCAAAATTTTACTCATATCAATAGAAAATAATTGTTAGAGTGGGGGGAGATGGGTGAGACAGGGTGGAGGAAATCCTCCAGATATTAGAAGGGAGTCAAGAAGGATGTTGGTAGGGAGTAGTAGAAGGACATAGGTCTGATAAGCAGCACCTAGAAATAAAATGTTTCAGCCTTGGAATGGGCCAAATTAGGATGATTCCAAGCATGGAACTTGAATAAGGTTTTATTGTGGGAACATCTGCTTAGCTACATAACCCAAGCTTAGTGGCTTGTGCTACCTGCAAGGTTAAACAGCAGACACTGATGAAGACAGAGAGCCTTCATCGGAAATAAGACCCTCAAAAGGATGAGAACCCCCTAACTATTAGTAGACTCTGCACAATACAACATAGTGACGTAGACTTTAGGAATAGAAACTAGGAGGAGTTTTCTAGAAAATTCTGTATTAAATATGTATTAGCATTTAGGATATAAGTGGGATTGTTAGCCTTAATGTTTTGGTACATGAGGAAGGACAGGGAGGGCCCCTCCCTGGTCAGTTTTGCTTATGCTTTATACGAACCTCAATTACACTAAATTACTTACTGCCAAATTTTCTATATCCTAAAATACATGTATCCAATACTTTGGTTGTATTCATTTATGTAATAGTTACTATTAAAAATTTGCTGCTAAAATTAATCTTGTGGTTTCATTCATAACATTTAGTGTAATTGGGGTTCATATAAAGCATAAGCAAAACTGACTGGGGGTACAGGGAGGGTCCTCACGTACCAAACAATCAAGCCAAAAATCCCACTTATATAATATATGCTAATACATATTAATACAGATTTTTCTGGAAAGTTTCTCCTAGTTTCTATTTCTAAAATCTATGTCACTATGTTGTGTTGTGCATAGTCTACTAATAGTTAGGGGTCTCTCATCCTTTTAGGGGTTTTATTTCTGATGAAGGCTCTTTGTCTTCATCACTGTCTGATATGTAACCTTGCAGGTAGCACAAGTGCACTAAGCTTGAGGTTATGTAGCTAAGCATATGTTCCCACAATAAAACCTTATTCAAGTTCCATGCTTGGAATCTTCCCAATTTGGCCCATTCCAAGGTCAAAACCTTTTATCTCCAGATGCTGCTTATCAAACCTACATTCTTCTACTACTCCCACCTAACATCTGGAGGATTCCATCGGCTTTGTCTCACCATTTCCTTTTTTGCTTTGTAACAATTATTTTCTATTGATATGAGTACAATTTTGCTAATATAGTTACAATTTAGTTAGCACGAATCACATTTATCACAAGATAAAGCCAGTGTAATAGGGAAAGCAAAGGCTGCACACACAAGCAAAGCAAATCAAGGAATTGTCTGCTTCCCAAGGGCCATCACAGCCATCTCCGCAGGGCAAGGCCCCATCACGGGTCCCGTCTTTAGAAGACAAATGCAAACTCCAAATATCCCCGCCTTCCTCCTCCCGTCCCCCTTCCTCCCAGCTTCCCACGCACTCCAGACCCCTCTCCAGCGTGGCAGTATAAGGCGTGGAAAAGAGCTTGGCTCTGTGCAAGCACTGCTCGGCAATAATGAAAACATCTCTGTTATCATTCCTGTGTTCAGGACAAATCCAAAACACAATCCCACAGCAGCCACTTGAAGAAAATGAACCCTACCCCAGCCAAAACCAGCACAGCTTCACAGCCCTGCCAGGACACTCCGCTGCAACCAGCATTGACCAGCAGCTCACTTTAAGTCGGGGAGAAAGAAAAGTAATGTCATTGATACATAAATAATAGAGTTATTTGTTTATGTTGTGTGTTTTACTCTGCATTTTATGCTTAATGCTCCGCACTAGGTTCGTGTTAGAGAGAGAGCAAAAGTTAGCAAGGTGCGGAAATGTGACTGCCTCATCTTGGAAGTGTTCAGGCCGGGTTGGATGGGGCATGGAGCAATCTGGTCCAGTGGAAGGAGACTGCCCAACGTAGGGGGCGGAACGAGTTGATCTTTAAGAATTTTCCAACTCAAACCACTCCGTGATTCCGTGATAATAACAAGGAAACCTCACAGTCCTTACACTCACTTCTTGCACTGTTTACTTGCCGTGCGATGTTCAGCCAACAAGGCCTGCAGGCTGGGCAGATCCCTGCTCCCAGCGCCACCCGAGCCGCGGGCCCCGCCCGTGCCTTCGGTTTCGATTCCCGAGCGGCGCGGCCGAGAGGCGGTGACGAGTGCCCCGCCCGCCTCTGCTCCTCTTCCCGCTCCCGCCCGCTCCCGCCGCAGTCCCTCCGGCGGTCCCGTCCCGGGCGGAGGGGCAGCATGTGCGATCCGGCTGTGTGCAGTTTCCTCACCCAGACGCTGTGCGCCCATGGCGGGCGGCTGGGGCTGCGGGAGTTGCAGGAGAACGTCGGGCTGTCGGCGCTGCAGCTGGAGAACACGCTGTCGGCGGCGGGCCCCCGGCGGTTCCTGAAGGTGGGGAGCGGCCCGGTGGTCCTGGCCGTGACGGACGTGCGGGTCTGTGTCCGCAAGGCCTGCGATGGCTGCGAGCGGCTGCACCTCTGCAAGCTGCACCTCATGGGCAGGTGCCACCAGGGGCCCAGGTGAGCGCGGGGGCGCGGGCAGCCCGTGGGGCTGGCCGGGGGTGCTCCCCAATCCCCCTCACGCCTCCCAATCTCCTCACCCCTAAAACCCTTCACAACTCCCCCACAGCCTCCANCTCCCCCACAGCCTCCAAGCCCCGCCGGAGGTCCTGCTCCCGCCCTGGTGCCCCGGAGGAGCGGGCAGTAATCTCGTCGGATCAGCCGCGGGGGATCCTTGCTCCGGAAGGACTCGTGTCCTGTCCCCGCTGTGTCCGCCGATTTGGTTTTTTGGGGTTTTTTTGTTTATTTGTTTGTTTGTTTAAATCTACTCATGTCCGCACCCGGCGCTCAGTCCTCCTGGCAACTGGGTGAAATAGTTTGCACCTGTTTCTCAGAAGGAAAAAGCAAAGTGCTGACATGCCCTCTGGTTTCGCTCTAGAGAGTTAGAAAAGTTGAGTTTCGCTGTAAGTAGCTTGGCTTTTGGCCCTTTCTTTGAGAGGCGCTGTTTGATCACCCGGGTGCAACAGTCCCATTTCTGGAATATGGAGGACTCGTGGGATAGGCAGGCCTGGCAGCCTCTCAAGTCACAGGTGGCCAAAGGTGGTGCCTAGTTTGAAAAACATAAAGGAAACCAAAGGCAAATGCAGAGGAGCAACACAACTTTGCCACTACAATTACTGATGGAAGAATTTAAGGCCCCCAAGCCCCAGGTCTTGTGCTGATGCAGCGTTAGGAATGTGCATGATCCCACTGGATCCTTCCTCTTCTGCCCCAACAAAATGGATCACTATGCATTAAGATCTGGATAGCATGCAGGGGAAAAGCCATGTCTCTCTCATCATCAGGATGATAAAATTTTCTTATTTTTTTGTTACATTACAGACAGTAGAGTAATCTCCTGTGGGGTTCACGGTTGAAATGCCTTGACATGTGTGCAGACACTCATGATGGATGATTTTGTGTGAATTAAGTTTTGCAATGAGGCGATTCCCTTCATAATGATAAACCATTCTATCTTCTCAATAACACTAAGTATCTAAAATCACTTTGGTATGCGTTAAAAATTAGTAAAGCAAATACTATACCTTTTATGGGAGCGAACTTGATTAAAATGAGAGGGCAGAAATTCTGCTAGGTGGACTACATAGATCAAGACAGAGTTTTTTAACTGTTAAGGTAAAATCTAGCCTTGCTTCCCGGTCTTGCATCCTTTTTGTTTCAGAGTCCCTGGAAAGAAAAATGTCTGGGGAAGTTACTCGGCTCTTCCTATTTAGTGGAATAATTATTTTAGTCCAGTTAATCCTGTTTTTAACTTAATGTCTGGCAAGTGGCTTTTCACTGTTTTTTTCATAAATGTCTTATTAGACTCAACTGTGTGGTTATCACTGTGTTTGTAGAGTGTTTCAGCCTTTGACTTGGAAATACAGACTCAGGTAATCTAGGTCACTCTGTGACTGTTGGTGGACTCTCAAGTTGATTGTGGAGGAACACTGGTAATAGCTCTCACCTCAGATGCTCTGTAGTTTACCTACCTCCGTAGCCATTAATTGAGTGCCTACAGCATCTTCTAATACCCTTGGAAGGTTGTTTCTCAGGACCAAAGTCAGCACACTTCTGCCATTCCTGTTTACTTGCGTACAAAGAACGTGTCCAACAGGTAGCAGAGGTCAGGGGAGAAATACCTGCACAAGGATCTGTACCAAAGGATTGGATCAGACACACCTTGAGTTAAAACTGTCACGAGGAGAGCTTCAGGAGTTAACTAGAGGCTGAAAGAGTACAGGGATAGACTCGAATCTGGTAAATTAACAGATGCTTTAACTGGTTAAGTATGTCTAATCTTAAGGCTGTATCAGATCTTGTGTTGAAGAGCAGGACATGAGGAAGCTGTATTTTACTGCATTGAATTAATACACAGGCTATGTGTCTCCTCGCTGTTACTGATTTGCAGTACCATTTCAAATAGATGTAAAAAATCTGCAATCTCTCTCTCTAATTCATACTCACCAGACTTTTGGCTTTGTAAGTGGCCATCCTGACTTCATTATTGTAGCCTAATTGCTTCCTTAATCAAAACTTAAGTTAAACTTTGTTACCTGTTTTTTGATTTAGTTTTTTTAAAAATAAAACTTCACTACCGCTGAAGATAACAAAATGTGTTGTTTTCAGCTTCACTGTTGCTTTTATTTTGTGCAGACTCTTGCAAGTTTCTTTACTTGCCATCCCTAGGACAAGAACCTTTTATGTTCACAAAAAGAAGGCTGTTGCAACTTCCGGCATTGTTAGTGTACTCCTTTAAAATTAGCTTTCCCTCTAGCTGTTTAGGTCATGTGACTTGACTTGGACCTTCCTGGAGGCAAAGAATGCGTGGGGTCTGGCTGCATTGAAGTTTAAAATGAGGAGTATAGGGTCACTGCACTTCACAGAGGAGTTCTGCTGTTTGGGCCATTTTCTGGCTAATTACAGACACCATCTAAATGTTCAGAGGGACTCTCACCAAGCCACCTTTTTCTCGTGGCTTTTTGCAAGCTGCACGTTATCTGAGGTTCTTCTTTAAATCAATTTGACTAAAGGAGTAAACATTGATATTTCTGTGTCTTTTCTTGCAGCTATTGTAAGTACTCGCATGACATCATGAATGCGGAGAACAAAAAAGTTCTAAAAAAACATGATTTGTCTGGCCTCAGTGAGAATGAGCTGCAAGTCCTGCTTCTCCAAAACGATCCGTTCTTCCTCCCTGATGTAAGTTGTACTGATATCTTAAGAGAAAGTTTTTGTCCATTAGGAATGGAGAGGGCAAGAGAGAACATGGAGTTCTGATCTTAATGTCCAGCTGTTAAGATATGAAAGAGGATTAGTCAGAATGAAGGAGGAATGGGAATGGCAGTGTGAAACAACATAGAGCCAGATCTGTGAAAGGGCTGTTTACTTAAAATAATAAAAAAAACCACCACTACAGCAGTAAAACTGTTTAATAAATACCCAGAGACATGCATCTGGAGAAGGCTCTGTCATCTGTCATGTGTCAGGAGCAGACCTGCCCTCTGATAACAGGAGGTGGGCAGCAGGCTACAGCCTGTCTTGTGTGCCATTTCTGTTATCCCAACAGGACAGCCATAAAGCTGCTCAAAACAAGCAAACACAAATGTCAGCAACTTCACCAGAGGTTTACAAAGGCTGAGATAAGCAAGAGAGAGTCGAAAGACCACAATATTTGTACATGCTTAGAGGGTAAAAGGTACAACCAAAATCCAGTTTGTTGCTTCGTCTCTGTGAGATGAAGACTACGAAGTGAGTGACCCTTTCCTTTTCCAGTCCATGTTGGCCTGCACAGCCTGCACATTTTGGTGCTTGAGGGTATAAGAGATAAGAAAAATCTGTGAGAAAATGACCAAATGACTGCAGTCAGTTTTGTGTCAAATCTGTCTCTTCCAAAGTGCATGGAGTTTTTGTACTCTGACTTTCTACAAATAAACCTTTTGTACAAATAAACTTGGCCCAGTTTGTATGCCATTCATTGATTTTGTTAAATTTGGTTGAGCATTCCATTCTGGTTCAGCATGTAGGGCAATAAGCATAAGGACTGCCTTCCAGGTATGGCTGTTTCAAAGTCAATCATACCCAGTTCTGGCTACAGCTGCTCCTGGTTAAGAAATTACCAAAGTACTGCCCTTGTCTTTTGCAGGTTATAATCTGCACAGATTTGTTGACAGTTTGTTGACACAGCAGTTCTATTGTTTCTTTGTTCCCTGCTGTGAAAGTGCTAGACTTTGACAAAAGAGAATTTTTTTTGTTGTGTAGTGTTGTTGTTTTAAGGTCTGTTTTACTGGCAGACTGAAGGAGCATGGTGGTGATAAGCAAAGAGAATTATTAATTGTTCCCAGTGATGAGCAAGTAGTAACAAGTATTTTTTGTTGGCATTATCCTTTAGTGCTTACTAGAAATCTGTTCAGCCCTTACCCCGGCAGGTAATTAATTACCTGTCATTGACCCCTTTAATTCCTATCATGCAGTAAAATAGCAAAACCAAGAGAAAACAGTGATCAGTGCAGGCCATTCATAGTCCTGAGAGCAGGTTGGATGTAAAAGCCAATTTGGCTGTCTCCTGCTTAGAAATGCTGACTGGTTCTGTGTGTGAAGATAAGGCATGTAGGAAGCTCTCAAGCAAGAGAGACTTGAACTGAGGTTCAGAGTAAGAAAAACACAACAGCACCACAACATTGGGGTTTTCACACTTTCCCTCACTTTCTCTCAGGCTCTCCTGTTTTGTTTGTTTTGCTTGGGTTTTTTGGTTGTTTTTTTGGTTTTGTTTCTTGGCAGATGCGAGGGGACAGTGTGCTTTCTTGATGTAGCTTAATAGTGGACTCCCTGTTGTTGTGGTTTAAGCCCAGATAAGTACCATGCAGTCACTTTTTCTGTCCCCCCTGGTGGGATGGGGAGGAAAATTCGAAAAGAGGTAAAACTTGTGGATTGAGATAAGGATACTAAAATAATTGAAATGGAATAAAATATATTAATAATAACTGTAATGAGGAGGAGAGAGAGATACTAATAAAACCCAAGAGAAACAAGTAATTCCAAGTACAGTTGCTCCCACCCACTGACTGATTCCCAACCCATCATCCCTGAGCAGTGTTTGGTGGCTCCTGGGAAGAGGGATTTGGAGGGGACCTGTGAGAATCCCAGTGTGATACTGGAGCTCTCTGCCAGACAGCTGTGTGTCCTCCTCAGACAAGCTTTCTTGTTACAGGCTGCTCAGGGAGCAAAACTTACTGTGGTGTTTTGTGGTCAGTAGGAAGGAATTTTTGGTCTGTGATTTGTTCTCTGGTCTGATTCTCTGTGTACCTCGTTTTTAGAAGTGCATTGCTTTTTCCATATGTACTCTAATCTTAAAGCACTCTTCTTACCATTTTATAAGCTCAAATCTTGAATGCAATGGATCAGCTTTACAAATAGGAAGTGCAAAGTCAATTTTAGCTCCATGAAATGATAACTCATTTGACAGAGTGTACATGTTTTTATTGAGATATTTGTTCTCTGTTGTTCATTATGCTATAGGAGTTTTTAAAATAGAATAACTGTAAACCAGTCTGGTTTTATGCACCTGTCTTGCATCCATTTTTGGCACTCCTAAGATTGTTTGGTTTGCTTTTTTTGGAAACAAAGCATGTACACCTTCAAAACTGAAAATGCATGAGTCAGCTTAAAATACCTGATCCTCTGTGCAAGAAATCTGTCTAGATTTAAGAAGTTACAGTAAACACATTTTTCTGCTGTTAAAGCTGCATGCCCGTAGGACAAACAAGAATTCTAATGTGCTTTTCCATTTCCTATTGTATCCTCCCCACTTTTAGACCTGTCAGTTTTACAACACAAAAGGTAGTCACTGTATGCAGCAAAACAACTGCAACAAGCTTCATGTTTGTCGACACTTTCTCAATGGGAAATGTAAATTTCCTCAATGCATAATGTCCCATAACCTCTTGGATGGCCATGCAATGAGAGTGTTGGAAACTGGAGGCATTGATGGGAAGATAGCTTCAAACTTCCAGGCTATCTATGATTTCAAGCATGTCGAATTCAACAAGGAACAGAAGAAGGTGTATGGTAAGTTGCGAGAAACAGTGGTCTTAAATATGATTTTGAGTTTGATAGAAGTAGAAACTGTTCCTGCCTTACTCCCAGCTAAACCCCTCCATCCTTTCTGTGCTTTCAGTACACAACTACAGACCAAGAAATGATTATAGGAAAATACCAGCAATTCCAAGGATTAAAGAAGTGAAGACAACTTTGGAAACAGGGAAGCGCATGCTGGATGTGCCGCCTTCAGAAGGTAAATACCTAGCTAATAGTACCAACCTTTCCCTTGTGGAATCAGCTTTGTATTTCTCCTCATGCAATACATACACATTTTTTCTCTCTCTGCTATTATGTGCTTGCAAGAATGAAGTAAGTCATGGCACAATCATGTGGGAGGGAGAACTGCCTAAAGTACTACATTCAAAACAGCAATTGAGTGGCTGGCAATAACTGTGTCTAGCTACGGTTTGTAACTGTAATTGCACCTTTGTTGTATCAGTAGTGGAGTGCAAAATTACACATGTGATGGACATAATTCTCCACAGAGATTGGGATATTGCCAAGTAGTTGAGCTTCTGGCCCAGCAGTGCTGTTGATTCAGTCTTCTCATGCAGGTCCCAGTAGCACCACACCTGCTCAGAGCCAAGACCAGTTGCCAGCAGGAGCAGGAGATAAAGGTATGGATTGTTTCTTACTGTCCTGTCTTGAGACTGGTGGTTTTCACTGAGACTTAATTTCACACATTCTGACAGTTCCCAGTGGTAGCTGAGTGCCGCTTATGTGCTTGCTTTACTGTGTGCTGAAATCCATGGTACCAGATGGCCAGCAGAACAATGTTGGAGTTTCTACCCAAGCATTGTGCAGCTCTCTGTATTGTCCTGGACATATTTTTCCCTTCCTAGGAAGGTGACAGAATTATTTCTGTGCATGCAGTATCTTTCTGTCCATAGGCAATTAATGCAGCTTTGTCAATAGAGGTGTTGTCTTGATATGTTCCACTGAGTAAATAGCAACTTGTAAATCTCTTGTTCTTCTGGGCAGAAGGACCTTGGCTTTAAAGCTTGTCAGAGTCTGGTACTTTCTGAACAGGTTCTTTTAGATATTCCAGACATGGATGGTGTGATGTTTCATATCAAATTACACATGTGATGGACATAATTCTCCACAGAGATTGGGATATTGCCAGCTAGCTGAGCTTCTGGCCCAGCAGTGCTGTTGATTCAGTCTTCTCATGCAGGTCCCAGTAGCACCACACCTGCTCAGAGCCAAGACCAGTTGCCAACAGGAGTGGGAGATAAAAATAAAGATAAAGGTATGGATTGTTTCTTACTGTCCTGTCTTGAGACTGGTGGTTTTCACTGGGACTTAATTTCACACATCCTGGCAGCTCCCAGTGGTAGCTGAATGCAGCTACCCTGTAATTCTCTTCCATTTTTCCATATTCTCCATAATTCTCCACAGAGATTGGGATATTGCCAGCTAGCTGAGCTTCTGGCCCAGCAGTGCTGTTGATTCAGTCTTCTCATGCAGGTCCCAGTAGCACCACACCTGCTCAGAGCCAAGACCAGTTGCCAACAGGAGGGGGAGATAAAGGTATGGATTGTTTATTGCTCTCCAGTCTTGAGATAAGCTTATCTAAAAAGAGTTGATATCACACAGGTGTTGTGATTTCTCGGTTTTAAAGACACGTGTCTGCTAGGGAAGGCAGGACCCTCCCTTGGACTGGAGAATGTAAATCCCCTTCCTCTGAATTATTATAATTTTGAAATCAAGGGGCTCTCAGGCAAAGATATAAGGATAGGAATAACAGTTCTTTACTAGTATGTATAACAAGGCAAACAAAATAAGAACAACTATGGAATTAATAACAAACAGAACCAAGGACCCCGTGACAGCTGCCTCGGTTTAAATGGGAAAGGATGGAGGAGAGGCTTTGATTAAAGCCCTGGGGCTGTCGATCCTCATACCCCTGCAGGACTCTGAAGAGCACTAAGCTGGAACGGCAGGAGTGAGCTAAAGATCCTGGCTGGTGGACGAGATGTATCAGAGAACTTCAGGGTTGTAGCTGGAACTGCAGAACGTCCCGGCAGAGCAGGGAGTGCGGGGCTGCAGCGCAGGGAAACCCAGAGCTGAAGGAGCAGCAGGGGGTGGGGCAGCGGGGCCTGGCTCCGAGCAGGGCAGGGAGAGGTGGGCTCGGGATTCCCGGGAATACAAGCAGATGGTGAAAGGTCCCTTCTTTAGTGAGGTAGGTGATAATAAGTTCCCGGGTTAGTGGCTGCTCTCACGAGCAGAGGCCCATCCCACAGAAGAACCTCTGGGCTTGGTTATGGCGAATTCCTTTTCCCAAGCAACAGCAACTCTGAGCGTCTTCTGAAGCCGCAGAGCAAGAGTTAGCAACTGTCCTCCACCCTCCTTTTACGTGGGTCCAGCCAACCCTTTGTTTTCTCTAGTACCCATAAGTACCAGCAGTCAGCGTTTCCCAGCAATTTTCATGGGAAAAATTCTACAGGTAAGAAGGAACAAAAGAAAAGAAACATAAGGTGTGAGCATCACATAGCCACTTGCTCATTTCCCCCTGATCCCCAGAGGGAAGAGAAAAAAAAGAATAAAGGCAAAAAACTTGAGAGTCAAGGTGGGGGAGGGAAAAGTCCCCCAAATAATAAGTGAAAGAGGAAAAACAAGTTAAAGAAGTGATGCAAAGGCAGTAACTGACTGCATCCCACATCCAGGCTGATGCCTAGCCAGTTTCCTAGCAAAAGGTAGCTAACCCTCCTAAAACTCCCTCTTCTTCCTTTTATTACTGAGCTTTATGCTACATAGTATGGAATGTTTGGTGACTTCAGGTCCTTTGCCCGCTTGTGTCCCCTCCCAAGCTATTGTGCACCCCGATACTATCCACTCTGGGGGCAGGGTGAAAAGCTAAGGCCTTGATGTATATACCTGCTGAGCAGAAGCTGAGGCATGAGTGTGTTAACAGCATTGTTTTGGTCAAAAATCTAAACCAGCATCATATGGCTTGCTATGAAGAAAATTACTTCTTATTCCAGCTATGTCCAGTACAGTGACATTTGTGATGTAGTGAAGTGATGCAAAGTCCACTGAGAACAAAATACAAATGTTGACTTATAAAACATAGCAATTACTGTGCACAGTTCAATAACAATAATAATGGGATTCCCATTGCAGATCTGTATAATATACTCACTGGGTGTCCCTATTCTCTGCGGAAATTTAAGCCAGCTCAAGCCTGTTGCTGTTTTCATAATTCTTTGGTTGGTTGTTTAGGTTTAATACTTCTGCGTGGGACTGAGCCCTGTGTTCACTCCCCCCATGCTGATCTGGCTGACTCAAAGAGAAACATTTCTACCCCCAGTCAGTCTGCTCAGCTGACATTGCCATTTATGCACCCTCTGGTCCCCTTGGTGTGGAGACAAAGTCAGCTTCTTTGCAAGAACTATGGACAGTCACATCCTGTGTTGTTCTGAGCTTCCTGACACTGCCCTTGCCCTTCTCCACTGAGACTTCTTCCAGTGTCAGGATTTATTGTTTAGTCACAAAGCCCTGACTTCTGTGTTGGGCTGTATGGGAGATAGTCAGATCGTGAAACTGCTTGACTTTGCTACTGAAGTCAAATCCTTGTTATTTTTGGGATGAAGTATCAAATGCAGGATCTTTCTCTTTGAGCAAATATGGACTGCTGTGTTCTTTGCCATAGGTAAAAAGGACAGTTCCTCTGATGAAGCTTCAAAGGACAACAAAAAAGATAACTGTGATGAGATCTGTTTGTTTTATGTCTGGAAGTACTGCAAAAACAAGGGTAAGCTTTGTGAAAAGTAATGTTGTTGAAGAGTTGTCTGCAGAGGCATTCCACTGCTCAGTGGCTTGGGTTAGTGGTGACAACTCTGTCTCCTCAATAGTTTCTTTTCTTTCCAAATAATAAACACTGTCCGAATTACAAACATAATCAGAGAAAAGCCAAATGGTATACTTAAACACTTTCTCCTCTGGATAATTTAGCCTGTTTCAGAGCTTTTGATAGGGGTAGGCTTTGGGTATGTTTCTGTGGCAAAGCCCTTTAAGTGTAGCCCTTTCTGTAGCTAGAAAATCAAGTTATGAGTTGACTTTATGCTGTCATCGATAGCTCATAAATGTATGCCACTCTTTACTCCTGCTGTATCTATCCTATGTACATCAGATAATAGCCATATTCTCCCTCATTAAGTCCTTTAAAAAATGATCTGAGGTGTTAAAACATCTTAAAAAAACACAGTAGTTGTACCAGCTGAGCTAAAGATAAATCTCTAGTCCATTGTCTTTTTGGTGTCCAGAACAGAGATCTGAGGCGAGAATATAAGCAATTGTATTTGGGAGCCGTCCCTGAAGAATCATTTAACCCCCAGGTTTGGCTCTTCCTTTTTTTATAAGGAGGTACCATGACATTGTCTTTCCCTCATCTTGTCCAGTCAGTTTTTAAAGGACTGCTACTCCTCTGACCACTTGGTCTTGGCAAAAGATCTTGTATAATGTGAAATACCCTGTATAATGTGAATGGTGTACCTGGGTGAAACTGTGAAGGTCAGGCTCAAAGCAGCCATTCTGTGACCACCAGGTAACTAAACTCAAGTAACTGTTGGAGTGTTAGTGTGCTTTATTTACCAGATTGGGCTAAAAAGTTGTAAGACATTTGCTCCATACTTGGATGTGGAGTGTCAGAAGAAAACCTTTCAGACCTTGGCAACCACCCCATGATTTCTAAGGGACTAAAAGGAAAAGAGAACCAAATATATCAGTGTTTATGTGATGTGTAGACAAGACTTTTTACAGCTGAGACACATGGTTGTGTGACTCCCAACATGCACTTCCTATCTGGCACTGCTCTCCCAGCTGCCAATGTTGTGTCTCAGCAAAGAGAAAGTTCTAGTGTCTTCAAATATATTTGGCAGAGTGTGTAGATATATATATATATGTTGCTTATCTTGGTTAGACTGCAGAAACACACTCCCCTTCTGTTTTCAGCATTTTGTCTTCATTGCTTATACCAAAGACCAGAAAAGAAAGCCTCAAGGTGTAAAAGGTGCTGGTTCTAATTTGTTTTTTTCTTCTCCTGCTCTCTGTGTTAGTGACTGCAGAGTTCTTGACTATGTCTGATTTTGTTACAGATAAATGCAAATCTGTTCACTACCATTTGCCATATAAATGGGAGATACATGATGGGTTGTTCTGGAATGAACTTTCCATGATGGAGGAAATTGAAAAGGCCTATTGTGACCCAAAGAACAGCAGGTGTAGTAATGCTGGACTACTTGCTTGGAGTATTGTGATTGAGCCTGTGTAGGAAAACTTGAGTTTTCTTCCTAAATATGTCTGACTTCTCAGCGTCTGGTTACGGAGCCTCTCAGAAGCTGGGAGGATGTAAAAATAAGATTTTTTTCCTTTTGAAAAAGCAGAGAGTGATTGCATGAAAATCCCACTCCAGTTTTGTCTTCTAAAAATAACAAAACTATATCTTGCATTTAAAACTCTGTACAAGGTAAAAAGCCAGTGAAATACAGTGTTTAAAATACTAGTATTTCAGATCATTAATCAGTTTATTTACAGCAATGAAGTTGGCCTTTAGACATTTCAGAGCTGGTCCTTCTCTATGGCTGTTTCTTTCCTACTACAGCTAGTATCTGTAATAATAATAATAGTAATCTATTATGTGCCTAGAGACATTTTATGAAATGTCCTTTGTGTAGGCAGCCCTTTTATTTTTTCTTCTTTTTTTATTTCTATTTTAAGAGTGTGTTTTCCTTTTAACTCCTTTCTGAAAAGTCTCACTCAAAGCCACCTGGATTCATAGGGCATCCCAAGTTTGGCTTCTTTAGTTTTGGTCCATGCCTCTTAAGGCACTGGATGATTTTTATTTGCAGTTTCTGGAGATCACAAGCAATATTCCCAAGAGGAAGCTGCCATCAAAGTCTTCCTGCCTGGGAGTTAACTTTTCAAGCCTCACAGGAATAAAAGCCTAGGTAGCTCCAGTGATGAATCCAGTTTGCAGAACTCACAGCTGTGGTTGCTGTGATTGCATTCTTTGTAACCACAGAAAAAGAACAAAGTTGATAGGCTGCAGGTGTTTGCTGGCAAATTCAGTCACACACTTTGCACATTCTGCTTTTGTACTGAGAAAGACAGTAACCACGCTTAGTTATCAGAGAAGTTCCTTTTGGCCCACTGTACTTGGAGCCTGACATTGTAAAGCTGGCAGTGCCATGTGTGACTGAGGTGCCATTTGGTGTCTCACAGGCCAGAGTTCACTTTTGAAGCTTAGAAATGGTTTTCAGAGCTGCCATGTGCTGTGGGAAATAAATACTCCTATTTCAGATCTAATGAAGTTTGGTTACATTATATTAAAGAAAATGGCACCAGCTTAAACTGGGGATTAGAGGATAAATATGCACTGCTAATTATAACAAACCTGAATTTGTCCTTACAGCTTGCAAAATAGGAACATTAATTTCCAGACAATGACCTGCTCTTCTTCTTTGGTTCGACGTCTCTCTACACCATCATCGGTCACAAAACCCACATTCCTACTGACCACACAGTGGATTTGGTACTGGAAGAATAACCAAGACAAGTGGGTTGAATATGGAGAACAGGTGAGTTCACATCCTGTGTTTTGAGTCACTTCTGCAGGCGTACATGGAGCCTCTCAGCATCATTTCCCCTTTTCTCAACAGGATTAATTAAGTGAATCCTTGTTCTTGAATTTTACAGTGTTGAGTAAGGCAGTGAAGCTACATCTGTTTATAACAGACATGATAAAAAGCTGACAGGCTGCAGGGAAGAGAGCTTCCTTTTGGAGTTGTCTGTAGTTCCTACAGAGATTTAACATTAAAGACAATGTCCTTAAGATACATGGGAAATTGTTGCCTGTTTTCTAAGCATTGCCTTGCTTCCTTGGACATGCAAGGGTTGCTCTGCTCTCTAAGATCAAATGCAGTCTTTTTCCACATATGTCCAAGTCCTCTGATGAGAAAGTAATCTATCTGAAAAGTGCAGGAAAATAAGTATGTATAGAATCTCACCTTCCCTCAAGGCAGATGAGTTTACCTGTGGTTTACAGTATAGGAGCACAAATTGTAGAACACAAAGGTGATCAAGGGACTTGAAAAAGTACACAGGGAGAGGTGTTGGATAGAGCACAGTTTAAAAGACTCAGAGTAACCTCAAGGAGCATTCAACCTCAAGGAGTCACCCTGAGAAGTGTCCCAGGTCCAGGAGAGATCACAGCTGTCCAGCTGCTCCTTAGCAGGGAAAGCTTGCAAGGAGCTCAGGCTTTGCTATCTGTGGAATGCAGTGGTTGGCTCATAGTTAAATCACAAGCAAAGTAAAAGGTAAGACTGAGACTCATTACACCTACAACTTTTTTTTTCCTTGGCAAATTTGTCTTGGAAGAACCACCTGTTATTCATGCATTAATCACATCATCAGTGTTTGATTCCAAGCTCATACGCATCAATGCTCCCCATGTCACCCTGTTCCTTTGTGGGTTTTCAGATAGCAGTTTGGAAATAGAAAAGTTCTTGGCCTTTGCTTCCTTGGGAGCCTGAACCAAATTAACTCTGGTTTGGTAAGGACTCGAGTGTAGCCATCACACCTGCTGGTAGCTCAGCCCCGCCCTCTCCCCTGCCATGGGACTGATGAGCAAAGAGTGAGAAAACTCATGAGATAAAGACTAAAAGATAACACAAAAATGTGTCCACAAGCAAAGCAAAACAAGGGATTCATTCCCCACTTCCCTTGGACAGGCAGGTGCTCAGCCATCCCAGGAAAGCTGGGCTCCATCACAGGCCACAGTGACTTGGGAAAACAAACACCATCACTCCAAATATCACCTCCTTCCTCCTCCTCCCCCCAGCTTTGCATAATGGAGTGACACCTTAGGGTCCAGGATGTCCCTGTGGCCAGTTGGGGTCAGCTGTCCTGGATGTGTACCCTCCCAACACCTTGTGCCCCCCAGGCCCTCCCTGGTGGGGTGGGAGAAGAGCCGAGAAGTCCCTGGCTCTGTGCATGCCCTGCTCAGCAGTAATTAAAACATCCCTGCATTATCAGGACTGTTCCAGCACAAATCCAAAATACTGCCACTACCAGCTGCTGGGAGGAAATTTAACTCTACTCCAGCCAGAACCAGCACAACTTGTTATAGGAATTTAAATGGAATATATGTGTATCCATCATTACTAATTATGTATTTATGTTTATGTTACAAATATTCAGTACTCAGCCTCAGGCCACCATAGTTCTGGGTAGATTCCTCGTCACCCTGCTCTTGGCCCTTTCTTCTCTACCCCAGCTGTTTATCCAGGGTTTAGTCCTGACTGTGATACTTCTCATTCTCTTTTTTTTTCTTCTCCCCACAAAGGAAGAAGGGAACAGCATGACCTCACCATCTTCTGCTGTTATTGAGAATTTGTATCAAGCAGATCCATCTGCCATTGTACCTTTCCAGGCTGGCCAACATCAATACGAGCTCAATTTTAAAGGTAGTCATTTTAAAGGTTCTCATCTACAATTGTGCAGTGCTTTATAGCATCTTGCAAAGTCTCCCAGATTTAGAAGCTATGACTTCCTTTCCTGATCCTACCAGTTTCACTTACTGGAAGTGAGGTAGTGATGGCCCAAAGGAAATTCCTTACAAAAGTAACCTTTCCCCATTATTCCTTGTCACTCTCCAGACTCACATCTGACCAGAAATATAAAGGTTCATGGTCTTCACATAAAGTCATAGTAAACCTTAAGTAAAGTGAGTTAACTCTGTGGATGGTTAAAAATACAAGTTAGGCATCTTTGTGCTGCTGTAGCAATGTAAAGAGCATCAGTGGCTTGAGGGAGCAAGCAAGGTAGGCACAGGTTCAGTCACAGGGAAGACAGGAAGCTTTTATACAGCCTTGGTGCAACTATTCCTCAGCAGGTAGAATTGACAGTGAATATGCGGTTTTCATTAAAGAATGACTGATAACAAGATGATCCCATCTTGCAGACTTATTCATGACCTTTTTTTTCCCCCTGCTGCTTTTTTCTTCTTTAGAAATGACTCAGACAAACATTACTTTTAAGACTCAAAGACAGGTCTGCAGGCGACCAAAATTTGTGTCTTCTGAAGATGTGAAGAAGATAAAGACAGGGTAAGCCCTCTTTAGGTTGTTTTTTCATGTTTTAGAAGTAATTACAAGGCAAAATAGCTCCCAGTGCTGGCAGTAGTTGTACAAAGAACACTGGTGCTGCTGGAGAAAGCCTGTCCAGGAACTGAGCAACAGAAGCTCTATCACAAACTGCAGTCTTGGTGCATCACCTGCTGCCTGGGGCACACGTTACTCCAGGTACTCCAGCCACAGCTGTTACTTAAAAAAGCAACTGCAAGAAGCCTGTGATAGTTGAGTGGCAGCATGCAGTGCCCAGCTTACAGACTGAGACTCTTTTCCAGTTTCTTAGCGGTTTATTTAGTTAATTTTTAAAGTACAGGAGTTGGCCAAAGGGGATGCTCCAAATCCAGGTGCTTGGAGCAGCACTAGCATTACTAACACTTCATTTCCTGTCTGTTTGCAAGCAGCCAGAGGGATTCTTCCATTCCTAGTCACTGGGATGCATCTGCACTGCCTGACTTGGGATACAAGGTATCTTTTTCCCCTCCTTCTTGTAATTCTCATGGGAAGGGCACAGTTCAAGCTTAACTGAATCAACTCTAACTGCGTAGATGCTAAAAAGAGACAGGAGTAATTTCTTGGGTGGGTGTGCTAAAGATCCAGGTGACCTCTCAAGGGCTCATGAAACAGGTGCCAAGTTGCCTTGAACTTTTACTGCATTTTAGGCACTTTTCTAGGTACCAAAAACTCATCAAACCAAAAACTCAAAACTCCAAACAACACCAAACCCAAAACTCACCATATTCAAGACAGGAAGAGTAAGTTTGGATTGGAGATCGAGGAAAGGAAATCTCTATATCCTTCAGTACTGTCACATACATCACAGGTCTGGATACAGGCCTTGGCCTCAAGAAATGGCAGAAATAAAGGTCTACAACCATAGAATAAAAAAACCCAAAACATTGCAGTGATGTCTTCCACAAAAGAAACCCAACCCCGAACAGCCCAAGGTCTGTTTTCTTACTTGATCCACCAAGACCAAAATATGTGGGAGTTTTTTAGATTACTGGGTCCTGCAGTCCTTCTGGAAGAGCAGCACAGTTTGTGGAAGTATTACAGGACTCTAGAAAAAAAGGCTTTTTCATGTTACACTTGCCCTTTGTTTAGTGGTTTTGATCCTGCTTGAGGAACAGAAGCGTAAGAGGTTTTCCTTGCTGACTGTGTCACAGAATCTTGTGTGATGCTGACCAGGTTGTGTTGGCACAGATACCCTGGGGGCTGAGGAACACCAGTGTGTGGCTGTGTGTCAGTGTCATGGGTGGAGTAAAGCACTTCACTTGCAAGACAGAAGCAGTGCTATATTGATATAAAATCACCATTTAACAAAATTTGATAGTGAAGGTGCCAGTAGTTTAACAAGATATGATCAAAGTACACTTGATTATTTACTGCCTAGAGGATAGGGTCAGACAAAACCGTTAGAGAGACCCTCCTGTTGAGTCTTGACTTCCATAAAGAAAAGATGAAATAATAATGAGAGTGTGTGGGAATCTGGCAGGCAGCCCATTTAAAGATTTGTCTGTGATATTTGGAGCTCAGTGGAAGTAACAAAGGAATACTCTTCCTTTGGCTTATCAGCATCTTAATTAACCAGCGTAATTTTTTCCAAAGAATGCCAGAAAAGACAGGTTGCTCTGTTCTTCTTAGTTCTCTTGAGCTGTATGTACTTAATTGTTTCCCATACTTGCTCTGAAAACTTGTTTGAATTTTAGTTGTGTACATTTGTTGGAGTGTTTCTGGAGTCACTGGGGTAAATGAGGGAGGCTTTGGAATGCACTGCACAGATCCATGGTATCTTTTGGTTGTACATGTGGGGATGTGTGAGTAGAAGGATTGCCTTGTTCCCCAGAGTTCAGTTTGCTAGCTGAGTTGGCACCTAAGAAAACATCTTAACTTGTGAGTGCCTTCCACAGGAAAGGAAAAGTGACAATGCCCATTATACCTGTTGGCACTAAAAGTGAAAGCCTGGGCTAGATTAAATCTTTCTGTGGGACCTTAAGCTTGTTTTTTTGCAGTAGGTAATATTGGGAGTGGCTGGGATTCTGCATGCTTGTGGTGACCATTGTAAGAGCTGACAGCTACAACTCGATGAACTGCCTTCTCATCAGACATTGACAAATAATCCTGGCAAAATCTGCTGCGCTGGAAGTGGTCCATTTTAAAAAGGAACCTGTGAGATAGGCAGGAAGTCATCTTGGCTTAAAATGAGAAGCTGTGTTTTGGTAACATTGCTTGTTTTTCGAGTACTGCCATGTCTTAATCTGTAAGTCATTGAGAATAGTTTTGTAGAAAGAAGTGTATAAAGTGCACAATGGAAATTGGTAACACTGATTGGAAAAAATTGGTGTGAATTTCTCCTGTCTTTGTTTTTAAAAAGTGGAATTAGTAGTTGTTAAATGTTTTAAAGAAAAAAAATAAGAATTTATTATATCCTGAAACTTCGTGCTGAATTTAAAATTCTGTTTAATGCACAACTGAGAAAAGTGTGCAGTGGATGTGTGCTTTTCTGTCAGTCTTTGTGTGGCTGATGTGCTGTTGAATCCTGGCCACATGCAGGCCAAGGATTGCTGCACTGTACCAGGCACAGGATACAATGTGAAGAGTGTCTCTGCATTTTATAGATGTCAGTTCTGGTGGGGTCACTGCCACCAGCACCAACCCTGCTCCTTCCAAAACCCCAGTGAAGCAGAGCTCAGGGTGTGAGTCACAGAGTACTGCTCTTGTGCAGTCATACACTGGTGGGAATTGGCGCCAGAGCAGTGATTCCTTCTCTGCCTTGGGAACTCTTCTTCTTGATAAAAGGGTAGCAAATGCTCACACTCAGTGGTATTTTCCTTTTCAGGCCTGAAGGTGAAAAATACTGAAGAAGTTGTATAGTTATACCTTATCAGCCTTCAACAACAATGTCGTGCTGTGACCCTTTATTAGCACTAGAAGCATCCTTGGGGAAATAAGGACAAACCCACAAAGTTTTCATGGAAAGGAGAAAACCTTTGTTGTCCAGAGGCTGTCATATGATAAAACAAAGGAAATACTTTTCTTACAGGATTAGGCCTTGTGTAACATGGCTGACTCTCTGTTTTACCTAGAGAGGTTACAGTTCCTCAGGAAGAGATCACAGAATCATAGAATATGCTGAGTTAAGGGACCCATCGGGATCATTGAGTCCAACACCTGGCCCTGCACAGGACACCCCAAGAATCACACCATGAGCCTGAAACATGAAGCAGAGCAAAAGCACATTTGTAGTTCAAGCAGGAATTGTTAATGTATAAATAAATTTGCAGATGACAGGGAGCTGAACACTGCAGGTGACACTTCTGAAGGACAGGGCCATCCAAAGGGATATGGACAAACTCAAGAAGTGGTCCATGAGAATCCCATGAGATTCAACAAGTACTGGTGCTGCACTTGGGCCAGGACAACCCCTGGGGTCAGTCCAGGCAGGAGATAAGCAGATAGAGCAGCCCTGGGAGAAGGACTTGGGGGTACTGGTGGTGAGCGCAGGACATGCCCTGTCCCTGAACCCCCTTGTGCTGAGCTGATTATTGACAAGGGCCTGGAGTGACAGGACAAGGGGGAGTGGCTTCAAACTGGCAGAGAGCATGTTTAGATTGGGTATTAGGAAGAAATTCTCCCCTGTGAGGGTGGTGAGGCCCTGGCACAGGTTGCCCAGAGGAGTTGTGGCTGCCCCATCCCTGGCAGTGTCCAAGGCCATTGCTTGAATGCGGCTTGGAGCAACCTGGGACAGTGGAAGGTGTCCATGCCTGTGGCAGGAGGTGGTATTGGATGGGCTTTAAGGTCCCTTCCAACCAAAACTATTCAGTGATTCTAAATAAAAGATGTAGTACTGAAATACAGTGACATGATTTTCATCCTGTACATGATGGTGAGCAGCTTTGGGCTGTGGTGCCACAGACTGTGTAGACAGTCAGTACTTGCACATCCTGATTGTTTTATGTGTTGTGCTGTAGAGCTTTGGAAAATACTCCTGTATTGAGATATAGGAAATTTCACTCAACTTTTTAAAGATTTTAAAATAAATTCAAAGAAATAGTTCTTTCTTGTGCAGCTGGCTTTATTCTTAATCTTTAGAATACTTCCCTGTGAGTGATCTCCTCATTAGTAAGTACTTAAATGTAGCTGTGAAACACAAGTTTTATCCTATTTTATTTCCTCTCTAAGCTCAGCCTTCTAAAATGGGGAGTTTCTGCCTGGTAGGGTAAGACATGGGTTTCCTTGTAGAATGGCCACAGCTTTCCTCCTGCTTAAAACACTTGGGAACATGGGGTGTTGTGATCTCACAATCATCTTGAGTCCTCACTTGGCTTAAGATGTGGTAAAGTGGAAAGTGTTACCAGGTGACGTCAGCCTGCCAGCATTGCACATTTGCAGTTTATGGAGATAAATGTTGATTGTAAAAAATTAAAGACACAAATTACTTCAGAGAAAAAATGGAAAATTTATGCGTGACATAAGCAGAAGAGCTCGAGTAATGTTTTAATTAATGTTTTGCGTTAAATTCTCTTTGGGAAAAATGAGCATTTCTTAATGGATTTTTAAACACCAAATGTATGGATAAATAAATAAAGCAATAATGGCTAAATAGACTGTTGCCTTTGGGAAAGGAGATGTATTTGTTTAAGCAGGTATTCGGTGTCATGTTAGTTTAGAAATGTAGGGTTTTTTTCTGAAGTCCATGTTTAAGTGAAGCTTTCTAAGTTCTAACTTTGAAAAGGTAAGGCACTACAATGCCAGGAGGCTGTTTTTGTTTCGTTTGTTTCATCTTTAATAGCTGCAGCTCCCATAAATGTCTAGTTACAAATGATGCTGTTACCTAACATCTCTTCTTCTTAATCAGCTTTAGATATAAAACTGGCATTATCTGGAATAATCTGTCAAATTTTATTTTTGTAATTTCTGTTCCATTGAGATTTAAAGTGGCAAGTCAACTCTTGGAGATGATAAACCTTTCAGCATCTTTCCTGAGGAGAGGTGAGGTGTCCTTGGAAAGCAGGAGTGACATACTGATTTACTTGATATTTGGTTATTCACATAGTCATGATTTAAAGCATTCAGCTACCCTTCATAAGCATAGTTTAAGGACCCTTCTGAAAATGTATCTTTTGGAATTAGGCTTCTACGTGTTCCAAGCTCACTGCAGCCTCATGCCTTCTTTTGCTTTGGTTTGTATTTTATAGGCAGTGGTGATCAGCAGTGCAACTCCTGAATACAATGAAATAAAGCAGCTCTTTCATCAGACTATGAAAAATTACAGCATTCTTAAAATACAGAGGATTCAGAATCCATCCCTCTGGAAGGTGTTTCAGTGGTTAGTACTTGTTTCCCTATCCTTATGAGGAGGCAGTCTCCAAGAACAGGTTGTCTTGTACGTGCTTTCTAGGAAAGAAAGCAGGTTGCCACCTGTGCCTTAACATGGTATTTTGTTATTAGCAGTTTCAGGAGTGAGATTGGAGTCTGAGGCGCCTTCCACAGAATGCCATGCTCTGTGGAGAGGTTCCCTTTGCATGGCTCCTTGGAAAAGGGGGAGAGGAGCATGGAGAGAGATATGCATGATGCAAAACTGGGATGAAGATACCCACAGAAATGTGGAACAGTGATTGTCTCAGGGATGGAGCAATAACTGCCTGCTGCACAGTGCTCTGTCTGTTACAAATCTTTATCCATTAGAGTATGTGAAATGCTAAAAAGACTAAAGCCTGCTTGGGCCTTTTTGTTCCAGTCAGATTTATTTAAGGTGCTTTTGCTGAACAAAGTCAGTATTCACTGAGCAAGAATCCTTGGGTTTTAACTTGATGATCTCTGAGTTCCAGAGCTCCTTTCTGGTTTTCAGCATCTGCATCAGTGATACTGAACTCCAGGTACTTAGGCCAAGCTGGATACCAGCAGATAAGAGCTGGAGCTCAACCATGTTCAAGTTAGTTTGATGTAAGATTAAGCTGCTGCTTAGAACACCTATTTAAGACAAGAGTAAGTATTCAAGGACTGTATGAAATGGGAATGGAGCAGAAAAATACTGCTCAAGTAAATGCTTTCACCTGCTAAATCATGGAACCCAGAAAGTAACCAGCTACTGATTTTGTAAAATCTTTTCATCCAGCAAAACATAAGAGACTTCAAAACATGTAATAGTACATACTTTATATCCTCCTCCAATGAGGTAATTAAGCTAAGCAGGCACAGTTGAACATTGCCAGGTCCAGAGGATGATGGAGTAATTTGGGTTGGAACAGACCTTAAAGCTCATGCAATCTGCAATGGACAGGGACATCTTCTACTATCCCAGGTTGTTCCAAACCCTGTCCAACCTGGCCTGGATCACTTTCAGGGATGGGGCAGCCACAGCTTCTCTGGGCAACCTGAGCCAGGGTCTCACCACCCAGTAAGTTCTCAATGCACAAGTTTCAGTCTGTTGCTCCTAGCTTTTCATTTACTAATTTACAAATTGGAAGGAATCTCCCCTCCCCCTGGCTCTGCTTAATTTGTAACTGATGACTTTCTGAAGAATATTACTGTCTTGTCCACTTCAGCAGCTTCTGAAAACCTGGGAGGTATCTGGATGATGTGGAATAATGATGGAAAATATGAGTTGAGCCTTTTGTTGGGATTTCTCCTTTGACCCTGTTCATAGCTCAGTCTGACTCTGGCCTCAACCAGCAAGATGAGCAGAGGGCAAAGCAGGCTGGGTTTGTGTCCCCTCAGCAGCACTGACCTCTCTCAGGGACAGGAGCTGGGGCTGTGGCACAGAGCACAAAGCTGCCTCCCACTGTGGAAGCACAGAGTCTCTGTGGGTAATGCTGCCTCCACTCCATTGAGAGCTTGGGTGGGAAGGGACCTGAAAGCAGAACCAGTCAGGCCCTACAGGGGAGCAAAAGGCTGGTACACTGGCAACTGGAATAGTGTCAAATGCCTAAATTTCCTGAATAAAGCCAGTACAGTGCTCATGTTGTACTTGTTCATCCTGCTGCTAGTGTGTCTCATCTTCAGAGAGGAGAGAGCAGGCTGGAAACCTCATCCAGATGATATTTACATGGATGTTACATAGTTGTTGGAATTGTTTAAAAAACCTCTTTTCCCCTTTTCTTCCATGGCTCACAGTCTTCTCCCCTTCATTTTGGTCAGGCAAAAAGAGAAGATGAAAAGAGAAAATGGAGGAAAGGAAGTCCAGGAAAAGCTCCTGTTCCATGGAACTGACATCACCTACATGAAAACGATCTGCACTCACAACTTTGACTGGAGAATTTGTGGAAGCAATGGAACTAACTATGGGAAAGGTATGTAGAAAGTGAGATGTCTGCTGACATTTCCCTCATAATGGAGCAATCAAAGTTCTGAAATCTTAACTATAGAAGGTGAAAAAATAATTGATATTATATAT
>VXBI01005806.1:310668-396197 GCA_013397375.1 Toxostoma redivivum | reverse complement strand
GCTAAGCAGTGTTTACACAGAGTAAAGGGCTTTTCAGCTTCTCACCTCACCTCACCTCACTAGTAAGGAGACTGGGGGGCACAAGAAGCTGGGAGAGGATACAGCCAGGATAGCTGACCCCCACTGTCCAAAGGATGTTCCATTCCTTATAACATCACATTCAGGATATAAACTAGGAGGCAAGCTGGCCAGAGGCCACTGCACAGGTACTGGCTGGATATCAGTCAAGGGGTGGTAAGCAATTGCATTGTGCATCACTTGTTTTGTATATTCTAATTATTTTTGCCTTCTTTTTCTGTCCTATTAAACAGCCTGTACTTCGATGCATGAACTTGTCCAATTCTCTCCCCATTCCACTGGGGGTCTGGGAGTGAGCAAGCAACTATGTGGTGCTTAGTTGCAAGCTAAGGTCAAACCACAAAAAGTGGCAAGTTTATCAAACCAGCCGGGTTGTGCTCTGGGCAGCCCAGTCTGACAGCGCCATGGTCACTGCTGTACTCCTCACAACATCCATGACTTTTGCCACAGGCAGGGAACAGAGGACTGAGAGAAGGGGAGGCAGAGAGGTGCATTTCTTCCATGCCCTGATTGCTGCAGGTGGCACTGCCCACTCCTTGGGCCTTGTAACTATTTGCACTCCCTTCGAGATATTGATACTTTCTCTCCAGCAGCCAGGGTTGGCTGTTCTGACATAGAGGTAAGGATGAGGAGGGCTAACCCCTGCATCCCAACCTTTGCCAGAACTGTCATTTACTACTAAGACCTTTGGCTACCACCATTTTAGGACAGAGCCATAGCTTTATAACAGCATCCCCATTGCAATTGCATGATTATTCTGAGTACCACTGGCCTCTGCTCTGGGCTCACAGCTCTGTCCCTACTCCAGGACAGTGACATGTGACAAGTGACTGGTCAGCTTCCCCAAAACACCATACCTTTCATTTCAGGACATAAGCATTGAAAAGAAACAATACCTACAAACAAACATGCCAAAATCTCATGCCAAGCCTACCATGTACTGCAGGTCCTGACACGAATATCAGTTCTTTGTTCCAGCTCTATGTGTTTTTCAGTCGGGGCTGTTTCTTTAAACCCATTACCATGTTTCTGTGTCTGCTTTTTTCAAACAGAAGTAATTTCTCCCATGAGAAATTTCTTCTGTGTTTGCAAATTAGAGACTTGCATTAATAAAACAAGGGTGGACTTACTTGGGAGTGGCGTAGAAAAAGGAGGAAGAGCTCCACCACTTCCATTACCCTGCACTTTGCTTGCTGCAGGTGGTAGGAGGGAAGAAGAGCTGTGCAGCAGCCTATCTCCTTCCCTATCTGCAAGCCTGCTGTCCTACTCCCTCCCCTCTTCCCCCAACCCACTGTGTCCATCCCATGAGGCTGAGGAGCCCCATGACATGTGGCACTGAGGGTAGTGAGTATTTCCAGTCACTCTGTGTGTGCCTGGCACAGATCACATCTCAGGGTAATCAACTTTGAAGGCTCCTTGCTTCTAAGGTCTTGCATCTGTCACAAAGGAGTATTTCCCATCTGCTGGGATTTATTCCAGGTTCCTGGGACCCAGCTGATTCCTGCCTACCCGTCCTCAATCAAAAGTAGTCACATCAATCTCTAGTGTGGCTTCAGCTAATATCCCCAGGGCAGCAGGGTGCACATGGGCTTGCACATCAAGAGTTTCAGCTGGTAACTCTGCACACAACTTTGCAGAGGCCATGGCAGTCTAAAGTTACACCAGGGACTCCCCCTGCTCCAAGACCTGGTAACCCAAGAGGGTGGGTACATGCAGTGCAGAGAAAGGCCAGGCTCAGAATTCTGGGATGCTCTGGGACACCTACTGGGAAATGTGATATCTGCAAACCTTTTTACTCCCCAGGATGGAAGGATGACATTAGGAACAGCCGTGTTTCCAGACCAGGCCCTACCCATCACTGTACGGCCAGTGCTGAGGAGCCCAGTGGCACAGGAAATGCAGCACAGATCAGCAATGATTTTCAGTAAACCTTTAACTCCACCAGGTTTAGCCACAGTGACCTTTCACCCATCCCAATCCATCCTAGCTAGCTGGTCCCTCAAGGCTTACTGTCAGCCATCCGAGAACAGCCTCCACACCCTTTAATCTTCACTTTCTGGAGCCCAGGGAGGAAAGAGAAAGCCCCTCTGAAAGTGCAGCTCCCTCCAGACACTCTGGGCTTGTGGGCTTCCCTCTATAGAAAGCTTTGCTGGGAGACTGTAGGCATGCAGCAACATCTACAGAAATTCAGGGTGTACTGCAGGCTCTTGGAAAAGCAGAGCCAGCAGCAACAGGGAGCCAAACTGGCGCTCTTTAAATATACATCAGCTTTCCACATCACCACCTTCCCATGGCAGACAGAAATGTGAGAGACACATCTCAAGCACTGAGCAGTAATTAGAAAAGGCGAAGCTTGGATTGGTTTCCATATTTTGCGTATCAAAGCTCTGAAGCAAGGGAGGCTTTGGTGCAATGAGTCTTGAAATATTCTCTACAGTCTCCTGAATCCTAAGAAGCAGTAGCTCAGCCTGCTTTCCCAAGAAAAGAGAAGCTGATGGGCTCAGCATGACCAGTTCTTGGCACTGTTGGTACTGCACTCTTCCAAGAGAAACAGAAAGAAACCTGAAGGTATCACGTATCCCTAAGGAGGTTTCTCCCACTCCAATCAGCCTATATTACATTCTGTGAGAAAAGCAGTTAAGAGATTTGTAAGGGTGATGAGCCCTTAAGGCTCTGTGATCCACATGTTTTTGCTCATGGTGCTGCTAGTAGTTCAGGCTTAAAACACCGGCAGTGCCTGTGGGACTGCAAGCTTCGGACATGCCTTGTACCAATCCTTACTCCATCTATTCAGCATGTAATAGCAGCCTGTTGCCTATTCCAAGGCAGACTCCCAGCTCAGGCTGGAGTTTACAGTGCAGACAGGGGACAAGCCAGGAGTGGCTTTGGGCTACAGCTCAGTGAGGCACTGATAAATTCCAGACTCTATCCATTGAAACGTGATTCACCTGCAAATGAGAAGCTCAGGCACTGCTCCTGTGCTGCTCTAGTGAGCACCAGTGAGCCTCAGGGTACATGGGTATACTTTTGTTCTTCAGTTAAGCCCTTTCTGAGCTAAGCTAGGAGATGCAGCAGCATCACAGGCTGTTTCCACAGTCTTTCTCACCCAGAAAGCTTTTGTGTGCTCCTACACAGCAGCCAAGGATTCAGACAGCTTGCAGAGAAATGCTGAGTACATGGCCCTGTTGTGCATCCATCTTTTGAGGAGCACCCCAACAGAGTGATACCCCCCTCACCCTCCACGCTGCCTGCACAGGCTTCTTGGGCCAGGCCTGTTCAAGTTACAGCCCACTGAAAAGGAATCTACAGATTGCTGGAGGGCTGTGCTGGGTGACCTTCTACCTGTCACTGTCACTTACTTGCATTAGGGTAGCACTTTGAACAAGTCAGTCAGCAACACAAGCAGGAGTGAGCTCTGCAAATTGGAAACAGTGGTGGGGGGGAAACAAGAGGTAAATAAAATATTTGCTAGTGAACTCATTATCCTGTTTTTTTTCTGGCTGGGGGTCTGGCACAACAAATGTGGCTGTCAGACCTTGCTCAGGGAACAAAAATTAGCCCAGGAACACAAGAACCCAAAAGCTACAGCTTTTTCCAGAAAGCAAACACTGCCAGGCTCTTGGGTTGCTTCCTCTACATTATTGTGGAGCACAGGAAAGAATGGTAGCTCTCAGCCCCCTCTGCTTCAATCCCAGCTTTGACAGGGCTCCCAGAGCAAGGCAAGGCTGAGAAAAGCTCTGAGCATTGGCCACAAAGAGGGCTCCATCCTGCAGCATCTCTCAACAATGTGAGCCTGGCCAGGTGGGATTTTGACCACAGTAAAAAATGCCATTAGTGTCAGGAGCAATGCAAGCCAGATCCTTTCTCATTTTTCAGTTTCTGTGTGTTCCCAGCATCACTAGAATGCTGAACCAAAAGCCAGCTTCTCAGTCTCTCTAAATCTGCCTCACCAGTTGACCAGAACATGTACCACATCTGGGAAAGCCTGAATGCATGCAGCATATTCACAGAAAGGAGAATATCTCTGAGTAATAGTTATGAGTGCAATGGCATCATTACTCTGGGCTGCAGCAGCTTTTGTGGTGGTGTTTCTGTTCAGCTGTGGAGATGCACTGTAACATTACTGTTATCTACGATGCAGGAAGCAGAGGCACAGATCCCCAGCTTGTCACAGATTATGGTCTTGTAGCACAAACATCTTTCTGCTGTTCTTTTACAGCTGAAACTGTCAGTAAAATACACACAGACATTTCAACAGGAAAAAAAAAAAGAAAGAAATTATCCATCTCCACTGACAGATCCATCAGTGTTGTGGTGTTCCCTATGGCTTGCAGTTAAGTCTATGCCACAGCTCCTCCATTAGCCCAAAATTAGATGTTATCACTGACCAGCACCTGAGTGCAGGGCTGGGCACTAGGACACACTCATCACATGCTTACCTGGATGAAGGCACCTGAATTTCATCTCTCTTCTTCCTGTGTTTAGAAATTTCTAGCAATATGCAGTGGGCTGGCTAGAGTTCATGGCAGAGGCAGGGGTGGGTATGTGCAGACCTGTCTGGAATCAGCTTTTCTCCAGGAAACTCTGTCTCCCTAATGCTCTGAGTACTGTAGCAGGCTGGCTGCTGCTCAGGAGGCCCTGCACTGCAGGGCAAACACCAAGGTTCGTGTCAGGCATATACAGAGGCTCAGCAAGCAGTGGGAGGCACATCAGAGACCCACACAGCTGAGAGTCAGCTCACAGAGATGTCCCTGACCCTCCTCTCCCCCAGCTTCTGTCACCTCTAAGTGCCACAGACCTACATGCCTTCTTCACCTTTCTTCCTGCCATCCTGGCCCCCCAGCAGGCTAGTGACAATGCCAGGAGAGCAGAGGTGGATGCAGAGCAACCCATGAAGGGTATGAGCCACCACAACTGAGCAGGAAAATTCAAAGTGGAAATGCAAACATTTTCTGGTCCAATGTGCAGAATAAGGGCCTTGAGCTCACTGTTCATGCCCTAAAGTGCTACATTTCTTAGCAGGTGTCCCAGTAATGTGAAACTGCTGAATAGAGTAATTTTCCCAGAGTGCACCGTTAAATATATTTGGAATATTATTATAAAAGATGACCCTCCAATAACAGGAAATACTGCACAAATCTCTTGTGGAGAGCAGGGAGTATCAGGGAGGCAGCTCAGGCCAATTATAGTGACATATTTGACTTCCCAAAACCTAGGCTTACAACAACCTAAAAAAGCACAGAAGACTGTATTTTTTTGCAATTTAGGAAGTCAAAAAGAAGAGGTGAACTTTCAGCATGGGCTTAAAATTATAATCTAGAAAGTGAAAGAATATATAACACTGGCCTACTGATACCAAGGGACCCTCTCTGAAGCTTCTGATTTGGTGAAACACCCTAAAAAGTGGGTTTGCCCTTCCTGGCAGTTTAGAAACACAGGCTTTCAGTTGCAGTATCTGAACCAAATCCCCTGTCCCCGCTGGCAAGCAAATGACCATATTCTTCTCACATGTTGACAAAATCCTTCTTGGATTCCATAGGAATTTTTTCTCCCTGTTACAACAGCTGAGAAACCATTCCAGAACTGTTTTCTGATGTCCACAAAGCCTTTTTTCAGCCTACTCTTATTTATAAGCAGCCCTTCTGAGAGCAGTAGTAATTCCCACTCAATTCCCACTCACTTCCCACTCAAATGCCTTGTTTGAGAGGACTGCCATTTGCCTTTCTTCAAGCTGTGTAATTTTCACACAGACTCATGGAAAGATTGTTCTTCTTGTCCAGAAGCTTCTAAACATCTGCAAGAATAGAGACTCCACCACATCTCTGGAAATCTGTGCCACTTCTTGGTCACCCTCACAGCAAAAAGTGTTTCCTGCAGTTCAAGAACCTCCTGTTCCAGCTTGCACCCACTGCTTCTTGTCCTACCACTGAGCATCACTGAAAACAGCCCAGTTCTGCTTTCTTTGAACCTTCATTTCAGGTACATTTGGGAAGCCAGTCTTCATTCTTGCCAGCCAGTATGATGCAGTAGCACTCCCAGGATCTCTGTCTTCATGACTCTTTCAAGGACATAGACTCCCAGCCAACAGGTGAGCTTTTTGTATGCACTTTCTCAGACTTTCTGACATTGCAATTAGTAGTAGCAGACTGTAAACTTCTCCAGATCTGAAAGTAACCTAATTTCTTCTGCATGCTATTCTCATCCTCCTCTGCCCTGCTGATTCTCCTCTTTCCATAAGTATCAAATTCTACCAGAGGACATCACTGTTACTGTTCATGAAAACATTAGATCAGTCCTTAGATTCATCCCTAAGAAATATCTCTAGACTCTTAAGCCTGGTCAGTACACTCTTGTGAAATACACTCTACTGTCATCTCCTCTTGAGCTAGGTTTTATCTTAATTGTCAGCTCTACTCATTTCCAAATACTTCAGTTCCATTGGTTTCCCAGTGGGATCCTATCAGAATTGTATTTGAAGCATAAACAGATCTTCCATATCTCTTTTGTCTAGAAAAACAGTTGTCTTCTCAAAGAAAGGTATCAAACTGCTCTGTCATGATCTACCAAGGGCAAAACTCATGTTTCATTGAATGACCTTTTCCATTTACCTCTGCTAATTTGTCCATCCTTCACAAGTGACTCAAAAGCTTTAGATATTGCTGAGGTCAGCCGTGACCAAGTGCATACCCTGAGAACACTTATCACTCTTATTAACTAGAAATACTACCTTAGCTAATCTCTAATCAGGTGTTATTCATAGTTTGAAGGCTGTATCAAAGCTCCATGCCAGATGTCTGTCATTTGCATGCAAGTCTTTCAGAGTTTGGAAATGCAAATTACCTAAACTGGCCACATCCAGCATTTGAAGTCTGCTTCCACCTTGATGTGATCACTGACTGCCTGGTACCTAATGCTCTCTCTCAGCTGGTCATCTAAAGAGGGAGAACAGCTGATGGTGTAATACAGCTTCTTCAAGCTGAAAAGCAAATTGAGAAGGGCCAGAGTGGGAATGAGATGGCAGCAGCCCCCAGTGCCTTTTGCCCAGAAGGTGCAAGATACTCAGAGCCTCTTCCAGGTGGCACCAGGCCTGCCTTCCCTACAGGCATTACTCATGGGTTTGGCCTAGGACATTCTCATTCCAGCACAGAATGAGATGTTTTATTTTATTCCCTGCATTAAGAACAGTTGTGCAGCTGGGTAGCTGTTGTGGTGAAAGGTTGTGCTAGAAATAAAGTAGGTTAGGAGTAGTAGATCAAATTAAGAGAAAAACATGCTAGTAGCTTGGCTGAGGAACAAATGAGGACAGCATGTAGCACTGACAGTTAAAATTAAACACACTGTCCTCATTTGTCCCTTAGCTATCCAGGCAGGTTTCTTACATGTTGCTGCCAGATTATTTTCTATGCACACACAGAAGGCAAGTCCATAAAGTATCTTTGCAAGAATCCATCTCTCCAGAAGCTGTCATCAGCATATATCCTCGGGACACTGACTCTGTGCAGGGATTAGGTGGATGTGTATAAAAGAGGTATCTGGTACTTTGCTGAGGATATCAGAACATGACTTTATTTTATGGCTTTTTTCTCCCCTCTGAACTAGAAATCCTGTTGAGAAAAGAAGCAGGTTCTGATGCTTGTTCAGTGCCTGCAAAAATGTGTATTTTTATTGGCATTGATAAGGACTCTCTTTTTTAAGAGCTCCCTAATGTGCATTTTTTAAAAATCATTTCCTCTCCACTTCCAAACCAATTTGACAGAATGCAGCAGGGTGAAGATGTTCAGATACCATTGTCTGAGTTGATACCCTGAGATTCTATGAATACTTTCTGTCATTATATCGATGCCTATGACCATGCATTTCCTCATCACAAAATCAGTCTGACCACAGCATAAAAGTTCAAGTTAACATGTTTCCCACACAGCTGAGCCATTCACTACTCTAGCATAATGACTCTGTGGACTTCCAGCCTCCCTCAGTTGCCCCTCAGGGGGCTCTGAGTCCAGTGAGAACACGCTGGATGCCCCAAGGTGTCTCAAACAGCTTAAGCATCCATCCATATTTCAGCAGCTAAATCTTACCTTTGCCTATGCAGCCTGCAGAGATGCATGGCTCACTGTGTGGCATTTTTCTCCAGACTGTGCTGGCTGCCTTTATTCCATTTATTCTGGCTGAAATGGGATTGCTAAGCCCCTGCTTGGCACTGAACAATTGATGTCTTCTCCATCCCATTGCCAGTCATTAGACAATCCAAGCTGGATCAGCAGGTTGCCCAGAGAGGAACACAGCAGATACCCTTAAACCATGTTTGCCCCATCTCCAGACAGCACTGGACACAGAGGTTTGACACTGCTGCTGATCACGGTGTGATTTAGATGTCCTATTAGTCACCACACTGATCTTGTGCCAGCAAGACTGAGTTTATGCTTAGATGTCATCCTCAGACACATACACTCAGGTCTCAAACACATATACTGAAGTCCCTGGGTGTGACATTACCAGGAAAGGCTAGGAGAAAATTCAGCCAGAGGTCACCTGAGTAACTGTCTATAAACCAACATCGGATCTGTGATTTCTGACATAGCACTTTACAGAAATGGAAAAGAGTGTTGAAAAGCAGATGCATACACACAAAAAATCAGTATATTAAAAGGCAAAGGACCCATCTGACAGATAGTGAGCATGAGAAAATGAAAAGCAAATGGGATGCTAAAATATTTTATGCTACATACTCATCACAGAGAAAGGGAGTTGTGTTTTTAATGAGCAAAGATGTATCATTTCACTTACTGAGCCTTCCAGCTGATGATAAAGAGACTTGCTTTAGAGCAGGAGGATTAAACAAGGTGCAGATATGGGTTATAAATTGCTATGCACCAAATGTGAACAGATTGCCCTTAAATGTCATTCTTATGTAAATAAATCAATCCTAGTTGAAAGAACAGTTCCGCATGGGAGGAGGTGAAAGAAAAAGCAGTGTACCTGCCTCCCTTTATGCCTCATAAAGGATTCAGCTTTACTAAGAGATCTGCTCCAAGCTTTATCCACTTGTGAGGTTATTCATAAGGCCTCAGCATGCGTATTATTCCTTTGTGCTGCTGAGGGAAGCTGGACAACAACAGACTCTGCTAAACCCTGAGATGGCCCATGCAAAGCTTCTTTAGCCTCCTGCACCTGGGCTTGGAGGTACCATGCCCCCAGGAGGAAAGATTTCTGTCTTACCCTACAAGCATTCACAGCACAGCCTTTGCCTTGGCTTAGAACCCCAGCAAGCCCTTCAGCCCTTCATGAGTCAGGCACCAAGCCCTGCAGTCTTCAAATCACGAAGACCTGTTCTTCTGTGGGGCTCTTCACCTCAGCTCATGAGAACTCAGCACTACTGAAAGAAGCAAGAAACAAGACAGCGGCAGAAAGTGATGAAAGCAGATTGTCCTTTCTTTGTTTCATTGTCTGAAATGCAGGTCCTGCCTTGGCACCAGCCCCCAGCAGTTCTGCTGCTGTGGGGGAGCTGACATGAGGAAATGCTAACCCCAAAGTGATAGCAGAAACTCAGCCGTGAAGAAATGAGATTTCCAACAAGGCAATTCCACCCACAGGCTTTGTGCCCTCTTTGAGGATGTAAAGAGGAGTAAGGAGTGCACACTGGCCACCTGAGGCCTTACATCTGCTGGGTTCTGGACCACCACGGAGGGACCACAACTGTCAGTCTGTGGATAAAAATGGAGGGGAAATCTCTGTTCAAGGCACTGCCAGGAGCAGGAAGCCTTACCAGGAGGCAGCTGCAGAAGACTGAGAGATTGCCAGAGCAAGGAAAGACACGGCAGGGAAAGAAGGTGATCTCTCCTCAGCATCCCTCCCAGCACACATTTGGATGACAGGGGAGTAAGAGCATGAGGCTAGTCCAGGATCACTCTTTTTGAGCAAAATGGAAAAGGGATTGCAAAGGACTGAGAGACTCAGAGAGTAGGTGCCTGAAGAACCTAATGTATCCAGAGATCATGAATACACAGAGCCTCAGTGCTTTATCCAGGTCTTCTAATGCTTATGATGTTTCATTAAAATAAGCTACTGTATTGAAGGAGGATTAGAGGGCAGTAAAAGCATACCTATCTTTAAAATTGGCATTAGTGATGATCCTGGGAATTACAGACCAATGAGCCTTACTCTGAACTAGGCAAATTAGCTAAAAAGATAATTAAAGCTCAAAGAATAAAACATCTAGATGGCAGTGGTGATATAACAGGAACAAACCAGCACTGCTTCAGCAAAAGTATTCATTCCTCACACAACTTCTAGAATGCTTTGTGCATGTCAGCAAAACAGCAAATAAAGGAAAAGTGAGGTGGTTTATTTGGACTGACCAAAAAACCCTCCATCTACACTCCTCAAGCTGACTGGCACTATTTGAAAGCAAAGCAGTCAAAAGCAAGATGTAAGCAGCTATTGAAGATCAAAAACAGGTTCAAAGAACTGCTAAAACACAATCAGTGGTCAATCTGGTGAGTGATTTCACAGGTAGCAGCAGCTGTATGGGCAATAGAATTAACAAATGATCACAGCCCAAGGAGTCTTTAGCCTTCTCCTCCTCTCTTTGTGTAGCTCTATTACAAGAGCACCTCTGCCACCTCTTCAAGATCACACACAAATCTCTGTGTTCACCTGTCCTGGAGGAGCCCTGGAAAGCCAGTTGAGCCTTTGTTATCAGCCTACCTTTCTTCCATAAATCTTATACTACTCAAAGGAAAAGGGGGAGTCTCAAATCCTCACTTCCTGGTGGCATACCATTTCCTGAGCATCTCAGCTTGTCTCATCCCTCTATAGATTTTCAAACCACATGATAACAGAAAGAGAAGCTGGAAGTTGCATTTGTGAAGCATTTTAAATGCCCAGATGAAAGGAAACTCAACAACAACAAAAAAGTCTTTACAGCAACATGACTTTGAAACCAACCAATTTTGGAGCTGCCTCTTGCCTTGTGATGTGTTAGGGGGATCACAGTTGGGATGATGCAGGATTCTTAATGACAGACACAAGTGGAGCACAGCAAGCAATGCTGACAGGAATCACCTTTGCTTGCCAGATGTGGCACCCCAAAGGGTGTCCACAAGGCAAATGCCCTCTGGGCTGTTTGTTGTCGAGGTCAACACAGCATTTGGGTGCATAAAGAAGGAGATACGAAGAACAAAAACCTGATAGACACAGACTAGCTCCATTGGTAGAGCCTGGTACTAAAAACACCAAGGTTGTTGGTTCAATCCCCATATGGGCTATTCACTTAGGAGTTGAACTTGATGATCCTCATGGAACGTAGGATTACTTCCTACTCAGAAGATTCTGTGATAATGGCCTGTGCCTAGTCTGCCACTGTGTCACTCAAGTGCAGCCCTATTTGACTCTGGGATTGAACCATGGGACACACAAGGGTGAGTCCCATCTTCTGGCTTTGTCTATGACAGCTCTGCAAAATGACACAGTAAGAAACAGAGAGCATAGCAAAAACTATTAGAATACAGTAGAGCCTTCTGATGGGGAGTGATAGGGAGATTGAGGTGGTGTAATATTGAAAGAAGATGAATACAAGGGATGAGAAAAATAGGTAGAAAATAACCCCTGGACAGGCAGAAGTAAATTGTTCCCTCATATTGACTGCCCAATAATACCAGAACAGAGGACATGCAATTAGAATGAAAGGCAATGAATTTTGAACTGATAAAAGGAAAAACTATTTTTAGACAATGAATACTTAACCTGTAAAGTTCACTGCCATGCGATTTTACCTAGGACAGAGGCTTAGCAGCATTCAGAAGAGAAAAAGCCATTGATATGAATAATGAAAATATTCACCATTACACTTGACAGAATAAAATCTCTCTGGAAAGGATTTTAACTCCAACTCCTCCAGGCCCAGTAAGACCCTCTGCTGCTTGACTAGGAGGGCAGAGGGGAGATGTCTCCTGGGCACGCTCTCTGTTCTAAATTGTGGATGTCCATCACAGTGGCTGCCACATTCTCTACAACTCTCAATGCTAGGAAGAGAGAGAGGACAGAAACCAGACAGAGGGACACCAGAGATGTTCTCATAAGAGAATTCCAGCAGTCTGGTAGAAGGGATTTTAATTGCTTTTCATTTCCATCCCTGCATTGTTCAGCCATCTGCCGATTCCCAAGGCCAAAGAAGCAGCTTAATATCTCTCTGTAGGACAGGAGAATGCTTTCTGCATTCTGCCAGATGAGGCTATTGCTTTAGCTCTTGCAAATCTGACCAAAGTATACCTCCTTGGCAGAAGTGTTGGCTGATTTTCAGCTAATCATCTTGACATCACCCATAACTTCAGTATTTTCATAGAAAAGCCAAAGTTGTAAAATAATTATGCCTACCTGAAGCTGGAGAGTAAATATTTAGGTGCTAGTGATTCTTTAAGGGATTTATGGAGGAGACTGGCCTTGGCTCCATGCTATTTTGCATTCACTATTTACCCTCACTGAGAAGAGCTCAGCTTCACTTCCTGCTGGTCACTGAGATCAGCATTGATGGCTCCCCATGAGGCATGTTGCATTACCCCTTCTTTCCAGAAGAAGTGAGTGTGGCAGAGGAATGTGGTTTGCCATCTGTCCCAAGGAGAAAACATGTAACCAATCACTTAGGCCTTCATTCTGTGGCCACCTTCCCCTGCCTAGGGGTGATCATGTTAACTCTTTTCTCTGTGGACCATCTTCATCCCAAGAATGCAAAAGATTTCATTAGGATTGCCTCAGCAGCCCAACACACCAAGGAAGGAGGGAGGTGAAAACCATCTCCACTTGGATCTGAAAAATTAACGTGTGAATTAAGCAGCCTGTGTGAGCACAAAATGCAAATGCTTAAAACATCCCTGCAGGGCCTATAAGGCACAATTACTGCTCAGTGAGTAGCTAAGAGCATTGCAATACATCAACCAAGCAACCCTCCAGCTGCCTGCTTCCCCTTGCTAGGGCTGCTCAGAGCATGCTGCCAGAGCCAGCCACTATGCAGAGCACAGCTGGGGGAAACTCTGCTGCTGCTGTGCCTGCAGTGCCTTAGCTCAGCTCAGAAGGTACAGGCACAGTCAAGACATGGCAAGTCAACTTCCGGCTTCTTCTTCTCTCCCCAGAGAAGGCTTGGGGAATGACTTATTGCCACCAGCTCTGGTGTCAGCCAGGTGGCTCCTATTGGGATTTGGGTTTGATCATCCCAAGCACACCACTAGGAGCTGAACCCATTTCCCTTTTGGATCAAGGACTCTAAGAAACATCCTGAAACTGGCTCAGTCCCACCAAAGCCCATCTAGCCACCAGGAGCCTATCCAATTTTCTCCTGAACATAAGTATAGTCTAAGCATACACAACACCCTGCAGTAAGGACTTCCACTGCTTAGCTACATGGTGTGTGAAGAACATGTGGCTCCTCTTTTGAACCTCCTAGTTGTCAGCACAGCTTGATGAGCTCCTAGATCTTGCATTGGATAAGTGATAAATGAAAAGTTGGTGAGAGGAGAGGCTGTGTTTCAGGCAGTGTTTCCTGGCCTCAAGGGAGGATTGCAGAGGCTGAAGTGGATGCATGAGTCTTAAAAGAAGGCTGGGTTAGCTGCGACCTTCTCTCCCCCTATCATAAAGCCAAGGTGACTAATCCAGGGCTCTATGGGTCCAGGTGAGGTACCAGTCAACTTGTCCTTGCAGGTCCAGGTGAGTGGCAGATGCTTGTTCACTCTCATGCACCATGCACAACCACACTCAGTAGCCCTTGCTCCCAAGTGTTTTTGAGGGATACACCAAGTCACATCCCAGAGCCACCCCCAGGGAATAAATCAAATCTATGTGATACTAGAGGGAAAAAATAAGAAAGAACTGAGAGCAGAATGCACAGCAAATAGTAAACAACTGCTTGTGATGGAGTGCTACTAAAATACTGGAAGCAATGCTGAACTTAGCATCAAAGAACAGTACAGTCTATACCAGGCATGAGGAATAGTCTGGCACCCATGGGGGTTGTGATAAACACAGGAAATTATTCATCTGTCTAAAGAAAAAGGAAGAAAGAGATAAAAAAGTTCTTCCTATGGAGGATAAAGTGGATTTTTATTACCCATGCAGCAAGGTATCAGGGCTGTTTTTGTGAATTACTTTAGGTGATTATATACATGGCTAAGTAGGATGAAGTCAGTAGATGGTTGATTGTCTTCCGGGAAGACATGAATTAAAGGGATTTTATAAGATGAATAAAGAACTCTAGATAAGGCTCTAATGGATCAGAGGATACTGCAGCCATACTGTTGCTACATTAGGGTAAGAGCTGCCTGGGGGAGGCTTTTCAGCAGCAATTAACCCATAGTCAGTCAACCTTTCTAAAACTGTAGCAAAGGCATGGTGTCTGTAAGCAGTGAACGGGCTTACAGATTGTACCTGTCAGACACTGAAATGCCTCTTCTTTGCTTTCTTGTGTAGCCCCAGACAAATGCAGCCAGCTGAAACCTCCAGAAAGCCTGTGATTTGTCTGCAGATATGCTGAGAAAGAACACTGCCTGCTTCTCTCCCTCTGGCTTGCCTTGCAATTGATTTGGCAGTTCTTAAGGTCCCAGATCCCAAAGGCTGTTGGATTCTTCAGTGGCCACAGCCAGGCAAGAGACAGCTCCTGGTTTCTGACACCTATACTTTACACTCTAGGATGTGAAATAAGCTTGCCAAACTCATTTCACACAGTAGCTGCCATGCATTCACCAGGCCCTAATAACAATAATTGACAAATATTTTTCTAACTAGAAAATATACTCTTCCAAGAGAATCTCTTCTCACTTGAATAAAGTAGAGGACAGCTAGCCTTTTCCCTGGATGAAAAGTCACCTTTACTGAACTTAGATAAGACTGCAAAAAAGTAAAATAAATAACTTCCCATATTCCTCCTGTGTTCAAAATCCCACTGCCCTTCATAGCAGGGTTTATGCTATGTCTTGAGCATACCCAAGCAGAGCCCCTGGAGAACAGGTCCTGCAGAGGCAGTACTCATTAAAAGGGCATGAGGGAAACACCAAACCTGTCACTGCAGTGGCAAGAAAACCAAGAATAAAATGCTGGGGATATTTCTGCAGGAGACACAAATCATCCCAGCTAGCAGTGAGGAACAGAGCTTAGTGGAGAGGAGTGGGGGAATGGACTTCAATGGCTAATGCGTGTGCCTGTTTCCACAGTTTGATACAATACAAGGGACCAGCATGAAGTTCTATAGCCTGTTTTATGCAGGTGGGATGAGCTACTGGCATAGCAGGTATGCCAGGCCTGAAAATTACTGGCTGTGCCTGTAAAGCTCTGAAAGACCAATCTCCAGTGTGGCCACAAAAGAGTTATTGCCTGTGACCCATCCACACATCCCTCTCACACCCAGGCTGAAGCACAGCCTGAGTCAAACACACCCAACCCCACCTAAAGAGCAGTACCTGGTAACCTGGAGAGTAAAGTCCTTCTCCCAGGACTCTTCCAATTAAAATCACTCCTTTTGGTGTCTTTGCTGGGTAGAACAAGAGAAATTTGACTGTTGCTTGTCTGCTGTTGAGGCATCAGCCACTCAGTGACAGGAGAGTATCTTCTCTTCCTCACTCCTCTTTTCTTCTTTGACCCTCAGCAGAGAAGCATTCTGGTAGGTACTTAGTTCAGCCTGTCTTTCAACAGATAAAACAGTTTTACTCATTACTGCTGCCATCTTTCTGCCAGAGCAGAGCAGACAGAGCTACTAGAGTTCAAGCTGAGAGGCAGACAGCAAGGGTCAGGATTTCCTACAGTCCTGCAAGCTGCTCCTGCAAACCCTGGGACAGCTGTCCCAGGCGATGGCTGCAGACTGCCCTGTGCTGTCTGTCCTGTGTTCCCACATTGGCCGGCTCTGAGCAAACAGGACTGGTTGTTTTACACACACATAGATACAGACCCCCCTCACTGAGTCACCAACCTAGTTACCTGCTGCTTTGTGCTCTCCTGAGCTTGTGTAGGAAATGCCTTGTCCTTCTTCCTCAGTTTCCCCAGATATAAAAGATTAAGTTTTTGCTGTGTTTTCTCAAAGAGTTGCAACCCATTACTAATTAGTGCCAGCAAAATGCTTTCAAGCTCCTCAAAGGAAAGGTACAAAAGAAGGACTAAATATCATTAACAGCTTTATTTTACACACAGCACAAAATTAATGAGAGGTTGACTCCTTGTGAACTGCAACTACCATCCTGCCGAGTAATTTTTTCTTTCATAGCAGGTATTGTGCACATTGTGTTCCTGGAGCGCTCCCATATGGAATATTAACCTCTGAACCAAACTGCTACCAGCTCCTGGTGTCTGCTCTCTAACCAAGCATCCAGATCTGACATGCACATCTTTTTTGTTCACTTCCCTAGAGGTGCCTGGGCTGCTGGTGACAGGAGATGGAGACTAGAGGGGGAGAGTCAGGAGACATTTCAAAGGGGTGAGGTGTCTGCTTCCAGGTTCCTAATAAAGGGCACAGGAAAGCAGAAATTAGCTAATACCAGTCTCTGAATTGAATTGCTCTGAGGGCTTCTCCAACAAGCTCATCCAGAGTGTTTCTGTTACCACTTTGCCATTGTCGGGGCTTTCAAATGACAGCCTGGGGTCCCTGCTGCTTTCAGGGCTGGCAGCCACTCAGGGACTGTGAGAGAAATCATAAAAACACTGTTAATTTAAAAGTCAAGTCTCCTGTTGAGCATTTTTGAAGTTGGAAGGAGCATTACCTCAATGCAGTTCATGGAATGGGTCTTAGCTGGTGTACCTGCTGCCTTCTTATGCCAAACATATGTCTCCTGGGGAAAAAGCATTTCCCTCAGCAGAGACAAGGACACAGAAGGTCCCAACCAAACCCTAGGCTCCTCCAGGCACCTGGCACTGGGTGTTAAAGACTCCTGCAGCTAGGCTCTGCAGCACCCTCTGTTCCAAAGGGAACCTCTGCCCCCATGGTGGGGAAGCACAGAGCCAAGGGGCTCACAGACACTGCTGCCCCTGTCCCTCTCTTTCACCTCAACATCAGGTCACCCGCATTCTCCACTACTCCCCACAGTCCCTCAGCACAGTCAGGGGAAAGCAGCCAGGCTCAACATAGAATTAGGGCTGCCAAAAGCTGGATTTTCTATCACACTGTCTCTTTCTTGCCCACGCACTGGGTTACCAGTGGACACAGAGGTCTTGAACAAAGCTGTCAGCTGCCAGGGCTGCCCAAAGTCAGGACAGCCTGCACAGGAAAGTGCTGCCGTCAGCACTCTCCCATGGGAAGGGTAGGAAATGCACGTGGGAAATTCCAGGAGAAATGGGATCTCTTCCCAGGCTCCTTGTCTCTAATCCTCCAAAATCTTCTGCTGCTTTCAGAGACCTTCAGAGCCCAAAATGTGAAGCAGAAGAACAGCATGTTTTTTCAGTGAGGGATTCACATGACCTCCATCTTCAAATTTCCTCACATGGGAAGTAAGTCACGTCACAGAAGCAAAGTGTCAGGAGTGTTCTGGGACCTCACATTTTCATGGTACTTCAACATCTTCAGTCCCAGCATGGGCCATTCTTTAAAGGGATTTACATCAATCTTAATACATCAGAGACTGTTGTTCCAGGCCAAGATTTCAACATGTTCCAGTAAGATACAGGTCAGTTGATCCATAAAGCCTTCAAAAGAGCATCTGCCAGTGCAAGTGAAGTCAGTAAGGCATGGTGTTTGCTGGGCTACACGTCAGCTGAGAGAAAGGACTGTCTTCTTGAGTTAAACTGCAGGGATGAACATGTGTGGAAAACACCAGGGTCCTCTCTGCCTGGGAGCAAAATGTGACACTTCTTCATCCTTTTCCAAACCCTGACAGTACCTCTGAAGCAACATACTTTATGTCATTTTAAGGACTGGACATTGGAGGCTAGAACTAGGTAGTTTGGTTAATTTTCTTCCCTTCCCTGGTTGTGATATCTAGGAACAGTGGAGTCCTTTTGTAAAGTTATCAAAAAACATTCAAACCCCACCTGCATGTGCCATGCACAGCTCAAATTCCAAATTAGAAAAGAAAATGCAAACCCTGTGCTGGGGCCTCAATCTCCCATGCCCTGGTCTCCCTCTGGCCTGCCAATGCCACATTCACAGCCAAGGCAATGACTGTGAGACACAACCTGGAGCAGCACAGACAGCTGAATCTGGTCTCATCTTGATGTGCAAGCTGCCCAGGTTCAGAGCCATCAGAAAAGCATGAAGGTGCCATATTTTTCCTAGGAGAGGAATCAGCCCAACCAGGAAAGCTGCTTTATCCCTAATAAGTGAGGCTGGAGAATCAGTTTTCCAGCTGCCTTAACTGGAAAAGACAGATAAGCTTTTGGACACTTTAAGCTTTTCTCAGGTCTGAGACATGAGCAGATAATGTCAGATGAAGGACTGGATGGAGAAAATGATGCTGATGTTTCACTTCTTTACATTCATCAGACAGACAGTCTGAGAGGAGAAGGTAATAAGGTTATTAGTCTGCTTCACACAGCCACAGCCTCTGCTGTGCCCAGAAGGAAAACATCACAGCAAAGGGAAGTCCCTTTTCACACCAGCATCCTGATGGTTGAAGTGTCTTGAAACAAGGCAGGAACATATCAAACTGTCCCTGAACCACCTCCCAGCTGAGCTAAAAAGTCTTTTGGACTACATCCATATCACTCTGCCAGAGCAGCCTCCAGAACCGGCAACAAAAAGGATGCTCCTGCATTCCTCTAGCACCGCTTGTAGAAAGGATCCCATCCAAACTTCAGACTGTGTTTAACCTGTATGCATAGGTTCACCTGCTGTCCTAGGAATTCCCATAATTGAACACACTTTGATTGGGCTGAAAAATATACAGTCAACCTGGAACAAACGTTGAGAGGCTGGCCAGAATGGGCCCTCAGCAAGGGAGCTCTAAGTATCTCATCCAAGTGTGGATTCAATTCCTGTTCCCATAGTCAGAACTGTTCAGGCCCAAAGGAGGGCAACATTGCCCAGCACAGCCCACAGCTGGTGGCATGAGCCCAGCTCCCCACAAGGGACAGGTAGACAATTGGAAGCTTTGTGTTTCAGAAGTTTTGTGGTTTTGTCTTTGGGGTTCACCCAGGAGTGGTTTCTCTCAGCAGGGAAAGGGAAAACACTCAGCTCTCAGTACTGATTTCAGGAAGATGCCTATCTAGGGTGCCCCAGCCTGCAGTCTTGCTTGTTGAAGGTTCCTCCATGGGCTACTTTGATGGTCCCACTTAAGGAGCCTCCAAAAGCTGATGGGGGTGCAAAGCATCTCTAAAATGAGAACAACAGTATTGCATTGCCAGAAAAAGGAAAGAAGTGGGAGCCTGAGCCTCACGGAAACACAGCCATCTCTTGCTAGCAATTTCACAAGAAGTGTCTTCATGCTGTGTAGGAACCACCCCAGCAGCAATTGACAGGGAGAATTTCAATCAGAAATACATCTCCTGTAAGGACTGCTCTGGGGGCCAAACAGAGAAAGCAACCTGCAATCTACTTCATATTGCTGAGCAATAATGGGGCCAGGTGAGATGGAAAGCAGATAGAAAGTGAATAAGGCTCCAGTCACTGGGGAGAGTGGAAACAATCAGAACAGTGACTGCCACCATACAGGATGATGTTGTTTCAACCAGCTCTGCACAAATCAGAGCCCCAGCTCTCTCTCCCCTCCAAATCTGCCTCAAGACATTTAAACAGTAAGCAAACTCCTGACCACAGACTAGATTTAAAATCACTCTGTCTGCAGCTTATCTCAACAAATAAAAGGCCAGGAGCTGGTCTGAGTGCATGATTCCACTCAATTCTTCCTTCAGGTGGCTTGTGCAGAGCTGCTTTCACTCTCCTCGCAAGATTAGCACCCAGTGTACTCACAGCCTGATGGATAAGGTGATGTCTGACCATTGCTTTGTGTAGTGCCTAAACCAGAGACACAGCAAGCTGGTCAGGCTTTTGCTACCAGCTGATGAGGGGGAAATGAAGGGAGTATCTGCAGGGAAGAAGATAAACAAGTGGGTCACTATGCACATCCCACCTCTTCTCACCAGGTGGAAACAGCAAACCTTCCTATGCCCAGGCTCACCCTTTCTAGGCTGGCCTTGGCTCTGCCACTCACTCCTGACTTCCTACCAGGATTTGGCCGGCCTGACTCTGCCTTGTCACCTCCACCAGCTGTTTGCACTACAGGGAAGCCTGGAGCTGCCTCTCAGCAGGTCAGCCAAGGGCAGCATCACCCAGCCAGCTCCACCAAAGCACGTTCCAAAAGCTGCCTGGCAGACAGACTCTTGCCCTGGAATGAAGCCCGAAGGACACAGCAGCCAATGCAGGGCAGCAAAACCTGATTTTCTCAGGCTGTCAAAGTAGAGGAAACACTTTTTTTGATGATCTCTGCATCAAATGGAAATCTTCTGAAATTGATTTTATTCCCCAGTAGGTTCAAGGTTCAAAGGGACACCCTGGAAGGGATACAAACCATGGCTAGGTTGAAGAAAGGCTGGAACATAACTGAAGTAATATATGAATGGCTTCTTAGGGCCCAGAAGGATTTCTGACCAAAACAGAAGAAACACAGGGCAACTTAAGGGCCTGGAGTACCCCATGAGGAGAGAAGCAGCATCCTGCTCTCCTCACTATGTGCTTTTCATTATTCTTCCCCATCAGGCACAGCACTTGCCATGGAGTCCTCCTGAAGCCAGGGCACTGGCCAGACTGGACGTCCCATCTGCTGTAGAACTTCTGTTCCTCCTAAAGGACTTCAGGTGGCCACAGACAACCCTGCGAAGGGAGAAAAAGGCACTGCAAAATTTCAGAAAGTTTTACATAACTGTGAAACCATTTCCCAGGAAGCTGTATTTGTGCCATCTTTTTACATTTCAAGCCTGTTCCTGTTCTCTGAGTTTCTTTTTTCTTTTCAGTAGCAGCAGCAGTGTACTTGGCCTGGTAAATAATGCATTCTGCTCTCACTGCTATGCAGACAGACAAAGGCAGGTAGTGTATCAAAGAATAAAATTGTACAGCGAATTGCAATGTAATAGCTGTAATTTAGTGCCCTGTGGGTGATCCGGAGATTCAGAAAGTATCAGAGACCCATGCTCAGTGCTGACTGACAAGGTGACTGGAGATACAGCACAGTGTTTGACCTTTGGATTGTTTCCAACCTAAGCAGAGCCATAAAAAATTCAGGAGACCATGCTGTCTCCCAGCAAAATGGTTTGTGGGGTGGATAAATAGATGGATTTTGTGTGAACACACACAGAGTATATTTATGTGGGTGCACAGAGATAATTAAAGAAACACTGATCAAGACCCAGACCACTTATATAATAGAAATGGCTGGGGAAGCTCGGGGTGTATCACGGTTGTTTTTTTTATTGTCTGCTTGCAAGAACAAGAGGAAGTCCTCATTAGGGCGCCAGCTGGATCCCAGTTCAGAAAATCTCAATTGATTTCACATGCAGGCTAGCAGCTAATGATGTGTGCATGTGTCTGTCTGTCTGTCTGATTTCAGCTCTTTGGTCATCTCAGACTTGGGGACATTCAGATTTCTTGCCAGGTTCCCATTTCTGGAGCATTTGTCTCCACCAATCACCCAGTAAGTCATCTGAGAAAGAAGAAACGATAGCATGAGAAACAATGCTATTTTCAGACTCCCTACTAACTTCTTGATCAGAGGCAGTGAGCTGCATGTTCCCTTGGAGCTCAGCAAAGACCTGGAAGGATCTAACCACTCTCTTTTTACCTAAACAAGACAAGAGCATGCAGGGATGCACAGGGCTGTCACCTCCCATTTGCAGACATTTTCGTGTAGGAGCAAACTCCTCTCTTCTCCCTCCTCAGGGAGTCGAAGCTCCCCCTGCCCCTACAAGCCTCTCTCCCATTACCCCAGGGAAAAAGACAACCAAAGGGTCAACCTATGTTCTCCTAGAAGTACAGGGGCCTGATGACCATCAAGATGAACAAGAGGGGCTTTGAAGCAGGAGGGTGACTGAGAAGGACAGTGCTTAGCATAAATATTAGGCACTTTATTTTCAAAAAACATCTCACTGTCCAGAAAACCACAGGGTACATTAGAGGACAAGTCCCTCACTGTCCCTGCAGACGAGGATGGAGCCAGTCTGACTGCACAGCAAGGTGTATGAGCCAGGGAATACATTTACATGGCTGTCCTCTCTCATAACAACTGACAGCTCTGTTAGGATCGGCCACAGCACTCAGCAGCCTCTCTGCCACATGACAGGCCTGCAGAAGAGACAGTGTGGAAAGAGGTACAGATTTGATTTCTCCTGCCTCTGTCAGCAAGACTACAGTATCCTTGAACACTTCACCACTCTAACAGCACCTGGAACCTTGTAGGACAAGTTCCCCACAGGATCTGGATAAGAGAATATGGTGCTTTTGACAAACAGCAGATGTGATTCAGCTTCCTCTTGCCTTTTACAGCACTGTCAACTGAAACTGGAGATCTTAATGCCCCTGGGACAAGGAGATGCAGGAATACCACACATAAATTGAGCAGAAAAGTCAAGATGGAAACAGATGAGAATTTGCCACCCAACCATTATCTCCTAACAGACAGGCAAGGAAGTAGAGCAGGTGAGACTGGGTGACAATGGCAGGAATGGAGACATTGTGCACTAGATAACTGAGCTAGAAACCAGACAGCCAGCACAGGACCACGAACACAGTGTGTGAGCTCTGCATCACCAGACCAATCTTGCCACCCTAAATCTCTGCAGCCTACTTGCCAAGTAAGTACCTTCTGGTTCCCTGAAGCCTATTCAAGGATATAAATCTCCAAGAAAGGGCTCAGGTTCTGAACATAGCTGAGAGACCCAAAGTTAAAAACATTACTATAAAGCCAAGTCACCCAATTTTGAACTGGCAGGGGAGCCCAGGGGTTCTCCTCAAGAGACTTTTCAAGACCCGTCAAGCCCATCAGAAGCAAACTTGTCTGGGGAAACTGCGATGGCCACATTTCCCCTCTCCTGATACTTGGTAAATGTTAAAAGGAGGGCACACTGTTCTACTCATCCATGCCCTGATTCAGAAATACACAGCTCCCTGTGACTTCCCAGGCAACCAGCAGGACCCTGCACTTCCTCTGCATCACACTGCCTGTCTCTGTGATGGATGCACCTCTGCTGGCTGCAGAATAAACTCAGGCACAGGGTTGTGACCCCAATAACACAGCACTTCATAAAGCTGCTTGAGTCTCTCTCTGTGTTCTCAGATATTTATAAGGGACCCATCCCCACAATATATTTGACCACACTCAAACAGATTTTTCTTTTCTTGTAACTGCACTCTTATCCTTTTTCAATAGATAGAAACCATGCTCACACAATTTCTTACATCCTCAAGATGATGCAGTACAGTTTGGGGAGGAGAGCAATACTATCATAAAGCATAGAAAGAACAAAAATGACTGGGACAGGCCCAAAAGAATGCCTCCAAACTGGAACTTGGCATAAGAACACTTGGGCTGACATGTGCTGGGGGAATGGGCAGAGACTAAAGCAGAAGGGAATCTCCAATTTCAGTAATCCATTTGGGTAAATCTGTACCTCTGTTTCCAGGTCTGCAGAGTGGGACACATCCACTGGACCTATGGAATCCTCTTAGATTAAAAGCCATTGCTCCAGTTCTTCTGCTTCCTCTGCATTACCACAGCACGATTTGGAGTTCAGCTTCATTCAGCATCAAAGCAAGATCTGTGATTACACACTGTGCCTGGCTCTGTGAAAAGCAGGACTCCATCTGTTCCCACTACAATTACTGCACTGCATGGGCAGACGTGATCTTGCACGAGGCACACAGCTCCTCAGAGCCCCTCATGTTTGACTGAGTTGTATGTGACATGGGCTTTCATCCAAACAGAATCTATTGATGAGGGCAGGCATTAGCCCGAGCTACAGAATCCCTTCTTGGTCCAACTCTGCATTTCACTGATGCCAGTTTTGTCTCCGGTAGGTTGTTTTGATTAATTTCATTTAATTAATTCTATCATCTCAAGCTGTTCCCAGAATCTGTGTGAAGCCCATCAAGGTGGAAGCAGAGAACATGATGCACACAAACTGAAGATGCAGTCCATTGGATTCTCAATATTTATCTTCCCAGAGGAAAAAATCATCCCACACTACAGGAGCATCTTTCAGACATCTGAAATCTGATAGTGCTTTTTGTTCCTCTTCTGCTCCCTGGTGGCATTTAATTCTACTATCTTTGCTGGTAGGGGCAGATATGTCTGCACTGGAATTTTTGTCCCCTGAACATCATTGCAAAGAGGCAGTTTCATCCCTGCTTGTAGACCTTGGGGAGAAGGAAGATATTTTTATGTTGGTCCTACAAGAGGGAAGTGGGGGAATAATTAAGCTCCATAGCCCAGTTCTAGCTCCCAGCACCTCTCAGCCTGTTGTCTGCCTCGTTTGCACTTAGTTTTTGTTTCCCCCAGGAGGTGAACACACAAACTCTATCCAGAGAAATCTTCTACTTATTCCAACGTTAGGAGGCATCATGTCCCAGGGATTCCCCACTCCTGGGGAGTCCCATCAAGATGCTCCCCTCCATCTCTTCACAGGCGCAAGTATAGGGATAGAGGCCAGCTCACCCTGCCTGCTCTCACCTCTTACTTTTCCCTGCAGAGGCTTCTCCACTGACACAGCACAGTGATTTCCTTCCTTCCGTGCTGCCAGGGGCCAGCTGCATGTGGTACAGCAGGGCTGGGAGGGGAGAGGAGACACAGCATTGGGCTAGAGCTGAACACTCACTATGCCAGGGGACACCTGTTCTCAGAAGGCTCCTGGAAGGTCCCCTCCTGCCTCATGGTCCTTTGAGACATTGCCTAACAAGCTGGGGAAGGATGTGGTGGGACACAAAGGGCTGCTCCCCATGGTATAGCCAAGCATAAGAGGTCACTTTGACTGACTGATTCAGTGCTAGCCCAACTGCTTCATTGCTGTGAAGATTGGGTCAGATACTGCCTCACATCAATAAAGTGAGACATCTGACCTCAGCTTCCTCTCAGACTTGTCAAAGGACTGATTCATTTGTCCTTACAAAGCACAGTGAATCTAGCAGATGGAGAATGCAAAAAGAGGTAGGAAGGTAGTAAATCAGGAGTGCCCAGGAACATTGTCCTAGATACATCCTGTAAACTAGCACCAAATGGCTCACATCCATATTATTAAACTCTCTTCACCTCTGAAACCATGACCTCATTGAACAGTCCATTGGGAATGATCCTCTGCCTGTAACTCCTAAATCATGCCTGGAAATTGTCTGGGACAGTCCTAGTAGGACCAAATAAAATCATGCCAGGGATATGCTGACATTTAAGTCTGATGATTGAATTTGTATTCTAGGAACGTTTCCTGATGTTGCTTAATTTACTAGTAAAGACTTAATTACTAGTGAAGACTTAATGTCCGTTCTATTAAATTATCCTCAAAGTCAGCATTGCCCTGATAAAAATCAGCAAGTGTCCCTAAACTTCCTGGAAACTTTGATTTCTCAGTCATTACCTTCCCATCTCCTCAATAAATATGGAAAAAATTATTAAATAATCAATTTGTTATCACTTAAAGATAATCAGGTAATACAAAAAAGCCAGCAGAGAAAAAACCAAGAACAAATAATGTAAACTGTTTAGCTTTCTTTGTCACAGTAAATGAAATAGTAGAGAGAGGAAGCCCAGCAATTCAGGCTATCCTGGTGTGTAGTACGGCTTTTGAAACAATATTTGTCACAGGTATGCACTCTGAAACGAGTTATCAGTAGTTTGTCATCAGATCAGGAGGACTTACAAAGACCACATCTATCAACTGGTTTCCCCAGTGACTTGGATAATCAAATAAAGTATGTTTAGTTGCATAGTTGGCCTCGAGTCTGGAAGATCATGCAAGACAGAAGGCACAATAGGGGAAAAAAAGATTTTGGCAAATTGGAGAAATAGCTCACATTCAGCCAGCTAAAATTTCATAAAACTGGTGAAAAATACTGAACTGAGAAGGGGAAGAAATTAAATATATCAATAAAGAAATGGGTAACACCTACCTAGACTTCAGCACTGAGGAAACATTTAAGAGTTACAGGGCTGTGAACCAAATATGAATTGCCATTGTGAAAGTATTGCATTAAAAGACAAATCTCCTTCTTGGCAGCATTAGTAGGGCACACTGACTATAAGACAAAGGAGATCTTTTTTGCTTTCTCAATACACTCAAGTTAGATAGGATTAGTCTAGGTTTGGACTAGAGAAAGGTAACAAACAGAGGTGCAAAATGCATAGGATTGAAAGAAGAGGGCTGAGTCTAACAGGAAGAAAACAGAAGATAATGAACCTCAAATACATAAGGTTGCTAGAAGATGCTGATCAATTGTTCCCCATGTGTGCTGAGAATAGGTCAACATGCAACAAGCTCAATTAGGTCACAGAGATGAACCTGTTACCAGTCAATGGGCAGTGTAACTGGTGCTGAGAAGGTGGCAGAATTCCTACTGTATAAAGCACAGGTACAGCAAACACCTGCTTGGGTGGCATCAGTGTATCTAATCCTGCCTCTGGGCATGTAGGTGCAATGTCTCCTGAATGTTCCTTTAAGGCTGATAGTTGTGTATTTTTAGTTTCTAACACCACTTTGTCACCCATTTTGGCTGTAGGGATGCAGAAGGGACAGCATAATCAGAGACACTGAGCAGGGTCTCACCAGGACCATACCCAGTCTTATTACTGGATATGTTATTTGACATCCACCTGTATGTGATCGCATCCTGCACCTTCCTCTTGCAGGCTTTCTGTTAGAGCCTACTAAAAACTATTTCATTCTTTTCCTCTCACCTTTCTGGTAGGAGGTGTGTTCCATAATATGAGTGCTCTCAAAGCTAAAAACTTTTGATTTCCAGCTTAGATATGCATGTTGACAGTAGCAGCTGCTTGATATGGAGTAGTTCAAATTCATACTCATGTCCATGAATATTTTAAAACATGGAAGCTGATGTCATTGCATGTGAAAAACTTCCTGTTCTTCAGGTTTCAAGAAGAAAAATACCATAAATTTGCAAAGGAAAAGGAAGTTTTTCTTTCTTGCATTAGCATGTAGACATGAATGACATTACGTAGGAAATGAAGACATAACAGGGATGGATGAAGAAAAGGTGAGGGCAGAGGGCAGAACCAGGAGACACAGGATCAGGTAACAGGCATAATGAGGTTATCAGCTTGATGGTTCAGGAGTGCCAGGAGGAGTAATACACAAATTGAAAACTGCTGCTTGCAATGGTGGGAATGGTGGCTTGCTTGTGAGGGAGGAACCAGTTCTCCTTTTCTGTCTTCCCAAAAGATGTGACAGCAAAGGTCACAGGCATCTGGCCACAAAATGGTGTATGTTTGTCTCTCTGTGGAGAAGTGTATGTGAGAATTGACAGTCCTCCCCTGAATCAATACTCACCTTTGTGAAGGAGAAAATGCTTTCTGTTGAACTAATGGCTATTTCAGCCCATTGTAAACCATAACAGATGGGTTTCTTCAAACCTCTATGTATTTTTAGATTGTATTTATGCTCACTAATCCAGTCTTCTGTCTAAGAGGAGAAAAAATAACAATCTCCCACTTTTTCATTTTCTCCCTCCCCCTGACACTGTGCTTCCCCAGGGCTGCTGGCTGGGTCCTGCTCAGCTTCTTTACTGCCTTCTAACTAGCTGCTTCTGCTTGGAAAGCAGTTATCTCACAGTGTCTCAGCTTGGAGGTGGGAGTTCTGGCTCCTTTGGGTTCAGAAGTATAGACTCTGTTGCACAGAGTCAAGTACCACATTGGGAAACAGAAGAGTACAGCTGTCCCTCATTTTTCTCCAGACACAAAATGAGAGTGATGCTGTTACCAACACATGCCATCTTACACAGTAAAAATGAAGGAAGGGGGAGGGTGTTTCAAAGAAAAATGAAACACACTAATTTAGGTATCAACATTATTACTGCTTGTGTGACACACATCTGCACTCCCACCATTCTAGCAATATTTCAGTCAGCAGTTATTTAGTCAAAATGAAAATTCAGTCTGTATGTCTAATAAATGTCGCTGCTGCCCAGCCTTCCTTTTTTGCCAGCAAATAGCGCTGCTGCTCTCTGTCATGTAGCAGCCATGTCCTACCCTGAAGATAGATGCATTTAAGTGGTGTTCTTTTTTTTTTATTTATTTATTTTAATACAAGATAGCAGTGTTTCATAAAAAGCTTTCTTGGTCAGAAGTGTTGTCATGCATATGTAACATCATGATTAGCATCTTGCACTGAACTGGCTGGCATGCACAAAGTGCTATCTCCAGGTAGATAACATAGCCAGCTTTTCCTCAGCAGCTTTAACACAACACTGGCGTTTGAGTAGGAAGCCCCAAGGACAATCTGAATAAGACAATCACAGAATGAGGTCGGAAAAGACCTCCGAGTCCAACCTGCGATGAAATACCACCATGTCAACTAGACACTGTGTTCCACATCATGTTTTTCTAAACACCTCCAGGGATGGTGACTTCCTCACCTCCCCGGGCAGCCTGTTTCAATGTTTGACAACCCTTTCAGTGAAGAAATTCCTCCTGATGTCCAAAAAAATTCTCATTTATCCCACCATGCCGCAAAGCAGCCGTTCTGGGTTTGCCTTGTGTTTTGGAGGTTGCCCTCTTCCTGAGTGATCCCTGACCCCCCATGACCTGCTCTGGAGTGGCCAGGAATGCGCTGGCTCCCCTTGTGGGAAAACCAACTGAACCTCTGGGCTCTGCCTAGACCCGAGGGTGCTGGGGTCTCAGGGGTGGAGAGGCAGGACCAGGCACGACCAAGCAGTCCCACCTCAGCTTCCCAGCCTGCTCGTCCTCCCCCAGCCATCTCCCATCCGCTACCACTAGAGAGGGATGCGGGCAGCACCGGCACAACGCGGGAAGCACCGCCCTGGCTGCCGCTCGCCCTCGGCTGTGTCGAAACCACGCCAGGGCTCGCAAGGTCAGCCCCAGGGCCGGGGCCAGCGGCCCCACCAGCGCTGACAGAAAGCGGCGCCCTACCCCCCCAACATGGCACCCGCTCAGCGCAGCGCGCGGCGCCCCTGCGCATGCGCGGCCGGGAGGGGCCGGACCATGGGCAGGCGGCGAGCGGGGCCGAGCGTGGCCCGGGAGGTGAGGGGGGACGGCGGCCGCTGCTGCGGCCGGGCTGGCGGGGGGCTTGGAGCCGTATCCTTACACCCGGCGTGTGGTGTCTGCTCCTGCCGAGCCCTTGAGCCAGTGCCGTGAGGGGCAGTGGGGGTGTGTGCCCGTGGGGTGCTGCGGCGGGCCCTGACCGCCAGCCCGTTGTGTGCGTGAGGCGCTGGAAGTCAGCCGTGTGCTGCTGCTTGAGAGGAACCCAGTGGTAAACCAGCGTGTGAGAAGCCTGTAAATCACAGCGAGGGGAAAGGCTAGGTTTTAAGAGTATGCCTCCCTTCTAAAACTGCCTTTTTATGGTTGTGCTTGGGTGTTTTGTCTCTCTCTCCCTCACTGGAGGTTCCACTTGTGCTTGAGGATGACTCCTCTTGGGCAGGGAGGTTGGAGTAGATGATCCACTGATGGATGGTCCCTTCAAACCTTAGCCATTCTGTGGTTCTGTGATCTCCTGGGTGGCAGGAGGGCTGCTGGTAAGCTCTATTGAAGCTTTGTATTTCTGTTAACCAACTGAGTTGTGTTAGTTAAGGTCTCTCTGAAGCATATGCCTTTCTGGCTCCCACACTGAACAGTGCTGGACTCAAGTCTGTTCAAGTTCAAGTCTGTGGGTTTGGATCCTGTGGGGACAGCAAATCGTGAGTGTTCCTCACAAATGGCTGAAATGGGGCAGAATTTATTCAGTGAATCTCACTGGTCACCTCTCTGCCCTGAAGTCTTTTCAGGTGAGCACATGCACAACAGACCAAGGTAACCAGAATGGAAAGGCGAGGGAAATGGCAAAGCATGTCATATATTTGTCATCAGCTAGTAACATAAAGGTGCGTGTCACAGAATTCTTAGGGCTGGGAGGGACCTCTGGATATCATCTCATTCCTTGAGATGATGCCCTTGCCAGGGCAGGGTCACCTAGAGCAGATCACAAAGGAACATGACCAGGAAGATTTTGAATGTCTCCAGAGAGGGAAATCCCACAGCCTGCCTGAGCAGCCAGTTCCAGTGAGTTTTTCCTCACATTGAGGTGGAATTCCTGTGTTTTAGTTTACAGGCATTGCTCCTTATCCTGTCACTGGGCACCACTGAAAAGAGTTCGGCACCAACCTTTTCATACCCACCTTTAAGATATTTATATGTATTGATGAGATCCCTTCTCATCCTGCTGTGTGGAATGGGAGTTCGGTTTATTGTTTTCTGTTGTGTTTCATTGGTTAGACTTTCATTAGAGGAACACAGTTCTGGGCACTCTAACCCAAATATAACCACCAAAGGGAGTCTAAAGGGATGTGCTGACTGTCCAGGCTTCCTTTGGTGTGCCTACCAGAGAGAATTGAACAGTGATTTTTGTTTCTTGGGTTTTTTGGTTTTTGAGGTTTTTTTTTTTTTTGTGGTTGTGCTTTGAGAGGTGGCAGACAAGAAGAGCTGAGAATGTAGGGTGTACTTTACAAAAAGAGAGGTGGCAAAATGGCTCAGCCTGTTAGGGACCTGCTGTTCACAGAATGAAAAGGGACTGATTTTAGCTGCCACAGAAAATTCTTGCAAAATGTTTTGAGAACTTGTAGTAGCTTTAGATTAGGTTTTGGAGGTTCTTTTAGTTTTCATGATGGACCATGCTAGTTTTGAAAGGATTGTAGAACTACTCTTTTTTGAGCATTACAGGTGAAAATCTCTGTGCAAAGACATGACACTACTACAAGATAAAATTCTTTCCACTTGCAGTGATGAGAACACTACTGAAGAGAGGTTAGGGAGGAAGGAAAAAAAATCCCTTTAAGCCAAAGGAAAAGAGGGCTATTTTTCAGTTTGCATGACAACCAAGATACTTGATTCATAATTTAAACTTACTCTGTTCAGTATTACCTTCTGAGCTGTTATGATTGTAAAGAAAACTTTTCAAATTAGTCTTAATATGACCTGATGCATGACTAGCTTTGAAAGGCCTCATCTAGGCAGAGTCATGCTTGTTTAACTAAAGTCATGATGCTAAATGAATGCAATTTTCTTTACGGACACTTATCAGATTAGCTTGTACTTACAAATTGCAGATGTAATTGATATGATCTGGTTTAAATAGATATAAATGGGTCTCCATAAGGTTGTGGTGGTTTAAATTCATGCCACTTCTTTCATATAACTCTAGTCTTGTGACAGGCAGCCCTATTGACAATGCTGAGCTGCATAGGACTTGCTTGAGGAAACTCATCAGGAAAATGAAACTGGCAAGACTGGTCCATTTTGTACCAAAATAGTGAAAATGGAATTGACTCAAGAGAGTGACACAGATCACCAAAGGTGTGGAGAACTATGCAGAAACTGCCAAACATTCCAGGTCCTTTTAAGCTGGAAAGCATGACTGCAAGGGACCCAATATAGGTCCATATACTCTGCATGCTATTTGTAGTTTTAATCGAAGAGTGAACATACACTGTCAATACAAAGTTAGGGCTATAAAATGAAACCAGCAGCTGACAAGCTCAGAACAAACAGGAGGGGTTGGTTCTTCCCATAACCTGCTGTAAAACTTCTTGCCAAAGGATATTGTAACCATTAAAAATATACTTGTGGCTCAAGCAGCAACTGAAAATAAAATCACGATAGCAGAAAAGTGCGCTAAATTAAAGGTGGTGCCTGGGCTGCAAGATGTCAGGTGTGTGTTTCTAGAAAGTATTGTTACCTGTGTTGCTGCTTCTGAGGCAGGGCAGGGCAGTGGCTGATCAGTGTCTATGAAAGAGCATGAAGACTAGGGAAAAGCCTGACACGGTTCATACTCAGCTGTTCTTGCAGGAATTTTCAAAAATCCGGCTCACGTGCTCTGTGATCATGTCTGTGTGTGGTCCTGCAAAGCCGCTGGTCTGGACTGAGGCAGGATGCACTGACTAACAAGATGGGCCCTGCAAGGCTGAAGGAGGAGGTGTAGGTAGGATCCAACCTTTCCTCCTTTAGCAACACACAGGGTTGTTCTGCAGGAGTCATCTTAGACTTTGCTGGTGGATCATCTTCTGCTGTGAATAGCTTGTCTGGTAAATATTTCCAAGCATGCTGTGGGTGGAATGTCTGTGAAATTATTTTCCAGCATTCAAAATTATTCCAAGAGCATGGAGAAAATGGAAGTGTATCCATGAAAAGCAAGTTAGCACTTGAATTTAAACAAAATCTGTCTCTGCTGGACTGATTTTAATAATCCAGCCAAATTTGTGGATGCAGGAACCATTAATGCTTCTGTGAAAGAACAGCTCAAGTGTGCTGGCAGGTGACAAGGCATGTAAAGACTGTGCAGGGAAGGTTTTTTTCTTTGCCCCCACCTCTTCAGTTGGCTTTGATCTGTTTTATGAGGGTCAGAAGATGAAAACCTCATTACCTAATGCTGTTGGATGTCGACGGATGTGTGATATGGCTCTTTGCCAGTATCTTAATTAAGGAATTCATAAAAGCGGAGGGTGGATGCCAGTTCTTGAAAAGCGCTTTTAGCCTTTCTGCTGGAAAGAAAGCTTTCATTAATTTGCTACAAAATGTATTAAATGGGATCCAGCTCAATTCTATAAGCAAAGCTGCTTCTTTTTCACTTCTCTCTGCCTTTATGTGAGCCATTTCAGGCTCCCTGCCCAAGATGGCCCCAACAAATGGAATTTGTAATAAGCATGTAAGTCAGTTTGGATTGAAATCCATTCCAGGTCTGTCTGGTTTAAAAAGGTTTCCAGATCATGAGCAAGTGTTGCCAAAATTCAACAAAAATAGTTGAATGCCTTGTCATACCTGTGGAGCAAAGGAGGCATCTGGTCTTAGATCTCAGTATGCATCTAAAGCTACTGGGACTTGACTTTCTAGAGTGTCTCCTGAGGAACTTCAAAAGGGCAACTCTATGTGCCCAGATCTGCTGCCTGGATGTTTCACTCTGCACGTTTCACTCCCCGTTTTTAACTGGAACTGCTTTAAGAAGTTGCTGTGAGTGAAGTCCTGCTACCATCTTTGTGAACCTGAGGGGCTGTCATGTGAGCTTGCTGCATTTCAGCTATGTCCCAGAGGATCTCCTTCAAGGAAAGGAGAGCTAAAAGGAGGAAGGGTTCATCTTTGCAACTTAGGAGGCACTGTGCTGAGGTTGCCACTAAAAGAGATAAGGCATTGTCTTTGTTTTCCTGTGGGCTTCTAGTGTGCCCAGGTATGTACCCCAGCTAACCTCACGTATTATTTAGTAGGAGGGAAAGCTTTCCATCCACAGCACGCTCAGGGGAGCACCTGCTTCTAGGATTGCTCTCCCAGAGAGCAAGCTGCATCAGGGAATTATGGCAGAGCACTACAGATACTACAATATTACAGACTATGGCCCTCCCTAGGAGTTTCCTCAGCAGCCCAGACAGTAATCAGTAGTTCCCAGGCATTACTCTGATTTTTCCCTGTGCTTTCCCTGTTTCTGTCTTCCTTTTGTCCTGCAGTGAAGAGTTACTTGGAGGGCTGAGTTGCCGAGAGACTCCTGGCTTGCAGGAGCAGATCCTAAATGCCAAGCAAGGCAATGGCATTGACATATCAAGATAGTGCTCTGCCCATAGTTTGGGTCGGTGTCTGAGGCTTCTTACTCATATGAGCTGCCTTCAGGAGGCAGATTATATTGTCTTAATTTAGAAGTGGGGAAACTGAGGCACAGTGAATGGATACCATCTGTGAATCCCCACTCTTGTTCTTCCTTATAACCCCTAATAACCCAGGCTAGCCAGAAGAAAAGAAGTAGTGAGATTCTGAAAAAGTATTTTGTTCATTCAGCAATCTGTTCCTCCTTTCTTGCCTTTTTTTTCTGTTTTTTTATCCCTTGTGCCCCCAGCTCAGCACAGCTGATGGTGCAGTTCTGGGGCATGTGGTTTATTAGCAAATTATTGCTCTCCAGCAGGGGACCCAAACTTGGGTTTTGATTTAAGAGCAGTAAAACCAGTTGAAACTTTAAAGTATTATGTGGAATCTGGAGATTTTTAGTCAGCACAAAGTAAAAGGATTTACGAAGTTGGGCAGAATATACACTTGTTAAGTCTCGTGAAATGAGGGAAGTATGGGCAGAGAATGTATTAGTGAGAGCAACTGCCAGCTGAGCAGGAGGAGCAGGCATGGAGGAGAGGATTGGAGTGCAGTAGCATGGATAATTTAGTGGTGGAGTTGGCAGCTGGCTAACTAAAGCTCTCATTAATTCATTAATACATTATTTAACATTAATTTTAAATGCTTTTCCAGAGAAGCCATGGTGCACTGTTATAATTTAATAAGCTAAGGAGGTGCCAGGTAACACATGCTGAAGCACCTTTTCCTGTGTGTGCACATAAGGGTTTCCAACAGCTAAGGGACCAGAAACAGCCATTTGGAAATGGTAGGAACTGGTGAGGGAGACAGTAATTCTTAAATTTGACTGGACCAACACACCACATCTGCTGTATCACACTCTGCTATTAAATTAACTTGCTGATAAGAGTGGTCAGAGCTGGCCTGGGTGAAGTCCGTTCTTGGCCCTGAAGCAGACTGGGGCAATGCATCATGCTGACTGAGTTGTAGTGGATGACATGGCAATGAGCAGCTGCAGCTAACATTCTCATCTGGCACAGCTGGAAATGGAGGAGGACAACGATCCTCATGCAGGCAAACCCAAGCATTGCCAAATACAGAAGTGCTATTCCCTGATCTTTGGGATCAGGTGATATGCTTTGATGCTCCCCTTGGGCTCAGGAACCTTTGCATGTCCCTCTGGGGAGTTTGGTATCTTGAGCACTGGCAGCGTTGCCTAATAACCCAGGACCTTGAAGTTGCTATCTGATAAAGATTTATCTGTGCCTTGTTATATGTGTCCCCCTGCCCAGTGCTGCTCTGCTCCTTACAGACTGTTTAACTGACTGGTTAAACTTCTTTTCATGGACTGCTTTATGTCAAGCCTCTTCTCTCCCATCCTGCTTAGTTATAATTCTTGCCTGCCTTTCCTGAGCAGAAGGTGTGAGATTGTTAATGAGCTCATTAACAGGAGCTGATCAGAACAGAGCTGATCCCAAAGCAGCAATAATTAGGGATCACTACCTTTGATTTTGTTTTCCTTATTACTGTTTATGAGTGTGTTTGTGCTCTGGGCTGCCTCTGAGGCTGATGTCCAGGAAGCTCATTCCACCTTTACCTGGGACTGTGCTGCCTCTTAGCGTCTGGTGCGTGAAAGCTCTCACCACAGGGAGGCCGTGCTGCCAGCCTTGCCTTCCCTGGAGAACCAGACACAGCAGGAGTGCTGCACTGAGTAGCTCAAAAGAGAGGTCACTGCCACCTTAGTGCACCGAGGCTGTTTTCTTTCAGGCTAGGTTGTTGTGTTCATATTGTCTGATTAGACCCACTGTTTCCCTGCTGGAAGCAAGCTTGAAAGACAAAGTTTTCCTCAAGATATCTACACTGTGGTTGCCAGACAGAAGAGAGGAATGATTCCCAGAACTGTTGCCCATGGTAGGATTCCCTCCTTGGCAGTCTGTTTGCACACAAGGAAATCAACCCTCCTGTGCTTAGCTGTGGTTACTCCCCTCCACAGGAAGACACAGGGGTGGCTGTTGAGATGCTTTGATGAAGAAACACAAGGAGATAACCAGTGTTTTTCTGCACGGGAACATGTTCCTGCCAACACTTGGTACAGGTTGAAGGAGGGAGTGGTTTGCATACTGTGCAGACTCCTGTTGCTGTTGTAGATTTAGCAGGGGTAAAAGAGACTGGAGGTATCTCTTTGTTCTCTCTTCACCCAACTAGACAGCAGAGGGTGCTTTGTAGATTTCTGCATCCATTCACAGTGGTAAATCAAGACCCTGTCCCTCAGGCTTTCGTTTAGGCCACTGTCTCTCTTTTTATCCTCTAATTGCATAAAGATACCTTAGATCACACCTTTACTTGTGGACCCACATGCAAAGAAGCTATAATAGGCTGGAACAGGATCAGATCCTAGCAAAAGGGTGCTGGCCAGCCACACAATAGGCAGTGAGAAGGCTGGTTTGGCTGTGTCTGGGGTGATGTTGTCTGGGCTAGAATACAGGCTGATCTGGGAGATGATGACCTCTCTGTGCTGTGATTCTACACAGATCTGGGGTTCTTCCCTTGATTTGGGGAGGAAGAGTTGCCACCATCTGAGTAGGAATGAATCCTTGTAAGCTGGGAAATTATGGTGACTGGTGTGGTGTTTTTCAGATTGATGGATTGGAGGAGAAGCTGGCACGCTGCAGACAGAGCATGGAAGAGGTGGATCTTAAGCTGCGCAGGGAGAAGCTCAGCCCTGAAGGAAGGTATTACTGACCAGCTCCTTTCACAGCTGTGGGTGTGCACTTCACCTTAGCTATCATACCTGCAGTAGGACCAAGCAAGGGCTCTTAAAGGGGTGGGAATGTGTGATTTCCCCATGACAAGACTCTCTTCCCACAACTTGGAGCTTTCTTGGGGAACTTGCCTCTGCGAAAAGTGCAGTGATATAGAGAGCTTTATCTTATTAACAGCCCGTGCCACAACCAGACATGTAGTGCCTGAAACTTGCCAGTTCATGTGCAGATCTGGCTCCTGACCTGCTACAAATCTGCTCTGTGAGTCTGGCAAAGGTTTTCTGCACACTGCTGCTCAAGCCTTGCGGAAGCCACCCGGGTTCAATCAGGGAGATGTGCAGCAACTACTAGTGAGGGCCAAACCAGGCTGGGATCCAGCTGCAAAAGCAGCTGAGGGAAAATATTTGTGCCTCTGTTGCTAATGTATCTGGATGTAGGGATGCATTGATGCTTTGGCTTTTCTTGAGAAAGCTAAGAGGGACAATTCCCCTGAAACCTGTGCTGCTCTAGAGGCAGCAACTGTTGGCGTCTAGAACTGGGACTCAAGCAATGACTTTGGCCTGGATTTTGTAGCAGACACAGGCAGAACCTGCTGTTTCTCTTGAGTGTGAAGCAAGAGATTTTAGATCTCCCAGCTGATTCTCAAATCTCTCTGCTTGAGGACATTTTTTCAGTCACTAGGATCCTACTGCTCTGCTCCAAGCAAAAAAAGGCAGGGAAGCTCAGTCATAGGCCCTGGGAGTGGTGCTAATGATCCTAGTGTTTGTTCTACAGTACTGTGCTGTAGAACCCCATTAGAAGTGATCATAGCAATAGTGATGTCTCTGTCCCCTGATAATTATCAGGCTTAGTTTAACTTCTTTGTTAAACTGTCTTTTACACTCCCCCCTCCTCCTTTACCGGAGTCTTATATCCCCATCCTTAGTTAGACAGGGTCCTGTCTCTTCCTGTCCCTCTTTTCTGTAGCTCCTCATCTCAACAATCCTTTTCTGGCCTAAACTCTCCTTGTTTACTGTCTGTATTCTTTATCTGGTAGTTTAGGTGGCCAACCACCAAACCTACAGTTGTGGTAACTTGACAGGATGTGGTATATGATGGTTTCTGTCTGAAATACAGGGCCTAGAGCAAAGAATTAAGAATTAGGATTCTTGGGCTTTCTATGAATTTTACAGCTCCTATGGAAATAGAAACAGAACTTCCATTGTCCTATTCTAGACCCTTTGAAAAACCCTGGAGGGAAGGTACTGTGATCAAAATTATCGATTCAGTGTATAGCACATGAAGAGGAGCTCTGCTTTTCCACTTTGAAGTTCAGTTGTCATGGTTTCTTCATGTCTCATTCTCAAAGCTTCTTCCCTTGACTCTCTTCACAAGGCAAATTTCTAACTAGCAGTTTCAGTCACGTTGGTAAATCTGTCTTCTCACTTCCTCGTGGCTGCTCTCCACCTTGCCTTTCCCCAGTTTAAGACCCCTTTCCTCTCCTGATGTAGCTTGCTTTCTTGCACTCCCTTACATTTAACTAGCTGTAAACACAGATTTGGATCTTTTTCCTCCTACAGGTTGTTCTTGCTGTGCCCCAGCTGTTACACTTGCTGCCTTCTCTTAACCAAGAGATAATGTGTTAGTTCATGTTTATTTATGTGCACAGTCTGAAAGGACTGACTGTGTCCTCACTGCCAAAATGGAAACATTGCTGCTTTCAGGAATTTTATTTTGGGTTTATATTTTAAGCTGCATATTAATTAATCATCTTGTACAGTTTAAGACAAGGACTGGGTTGGCCTGACTTAGTCTTTACTGTTATTATGAGTCTTCAGTCTAATGAGAGGTAGTTTAACTCATTAGTACTGGGCTTGGATTCAGCTTGTTTCCTTGAGTTCACCAATTTCTGTAAATTGGTTACCTCTGACAGAGGGGTCTCAGCTTCAAATAGTGAGAAGAATTAACTGTTCCAGCACTAAGACTAATGTGGTGGAGGGGCAGGATTCCTCCAGACCATATAAAGACCCTGCCCCATCCCATAGCTGTGTCAGAACTTCCTGCCTCACCTAGGGGGACCTAGAGTAGGGGACTGACCCAAGAGCCCTTTCTAGCTGTTTGCCTACACTGCTCTCCTGAAAGGAGAGATAGGAAGTAATTTTGGGGAAGGAAAAAATAATCTAAAATGCTGCATCTCTTCTCTTGCACGACTGAGTATTTCTAAACTGTCACCCTTCCAAGAGGGAGGGGTGAAGGGTTTATCCTCTGAGCAGATATCCCCAGCAGTGGGGACAGTGTCTCTTCCATCATGTAAGCAAAGAAATAGGCTGTGTTGTGCCTCGCAGGTAATGAACTCCTCTTCTCATTACAGAAAGTCACTGGAGAGAGAGCGAAACTTACTAATGACCAAAGCTGACAACTATGGTAAGAGCTTCATTAAAAATGGTCCCTCTGGGCAGGATGGGATCAGTGCTGCAGCTTAGCTTTGTCTTCAAGCTCCTGCCACCTCTGACTTCTGCCTTTGAATTTAGCTTCAACCAAAGGGAGCTAGACTAATGGAAATGTAGTCAGCATATTATAATAGGAGTCTGCATCCTCCTACTTGAGCTATACTTCCATAGGGGAAAAAAACAAGCATCAGCTAATGAAGGGGAGAAAATGTCCACTCCACATACCCCAAATTACCAGTCCTTAGATAATCATAGCTAACAGATTGGCTCGAGTAGCTTTTAACATCCCTCCCTACAATCTTTTTTTTTACCTAGTAGAGGCTTGCTAGGCAAGAAGGCAAGTGCTATCAGGAGTGTAGCAAAGTATACCTTCCTTGGGGAAGGTTCTTACTGCATCAGTTTATGAGGCCACTCAGCACAAGGGCATAGTGATTCACAGTGATGTGCTACCTGCACTTCTAGAGAGCCAGGGTCTTTCCTTGATGCAAGTCCTGCTGTAGACAGAATGAAAGTCTCTCTGAGATACACACTTGACAGCACTTCCATTCCAACTAGAGGTGCTGCTTTGCACATCTTCAGGCTCCTGGTATTGATCAGTGTGCTACCTGTTTGGCAGTACTCTGCAGCTGTGCAAGCAGCAGAGCTCATACAAGGGAAAGAGGCACAAGTATTGTTTTAGGTCTAGAGGGTTGAAAGCTGAGGTATGGCTAACCCTCTAAATTTGTAATTATAACTCATGTTAGAGGACTGTTTCCAGAAGACTAACAGTTACTTTTAACAGACTGAAAGCTGTTCCCTAAGGGCCTACCAGTAGACACAGACTGAAAATTGCTGCCACCCTTGTACCAGCTAGCAGTCAGCCGTCCCTGCTGGCATGTCAGAGCAGTCTGACAGCAGCTCAGACAGCAACAGCCTCACCTAATGGTGACATCACTGCTATGGCCTGATTAAATCTTTCTTTATTCCAGCTGATGCACTTGAGGCCATGAACTGCAGCTGCTGACAATGGCATTGTCAGCATCAGTTCAAGCTGGCACTGCTGTGCATGAGGTTATGTGACCGTGTCACCTCCTTTGTGGCCTTGCAGATTCAAGCAGATTGCTCAAGTGGTTGCATGAGAATGCTTGTATTAGGTGAAGAATGGGCAGAAAGAACAGCTTAAAGTCTTTTGAGTACCAGCACCACTTGGGGAAATGCTGGAAGCTGCCTGTGCAAACTGCTGAGGCATTAAGCTGTGCATTCTCTGCAGATTAACTCGGCAGTAAAAGCAGCCTGTCTCTAGAGAGAGTCCACACCCAACTCTGCCTGCCAAACATTTAGTTGTTTGGCCATGCAGTGTGTAAGGCTGAAGGTCTCACTGCTTGCCTGTACCAGCCAGCAAAGTTTTGTGGAACAGAACTAGCAAGAGTGGGGTTCTCATTTTTGGTAAACAGAACCAAACAGAAATGGAGATCAGCAAGACTCCATACTTGAAGTAGCCACTGTGTTCCTCTCTCTGCATCTGTTGTTCTTAGGTTGCTTTCCTTCACCCTTGTTTACCTATCTCTAAAAAGCTTCAGACCCCAGCAGAATAAGTAAGAGTGTCCAGGTCCAGACCTTTTCCACACTGATCCTTCTGAGGTGTAAGGAAACACAGATTCTGCAACATTCAAAGATGGCCACAGTTGTATTTAAATTTTAGCATTAGAAAGAGCTACCAGGCTGTTAAATCTAGAAGACAGCAGAAATAGCTCTCTGCCCTCCTGTCTCCTTCATTTTCTTACGGAACAAGCCGTTATTCTAATGGCACAGTCTGTCCTTAGTAGAGGCCTACAGCAATGTCATTTGCCAACAGGAACTGGTCTGGCACTTAAGTATTCCCAAGCACAGCTACCACAAGTGTCAGGATGAGAGTAAATGAAAGGGTTCCTGCTAGTTTAGGTAGTTATTTCCCATTCCGCACATTCTGTAATTGGCAGCTTTGCATACTGCTCCCAAAATTTTTGCCTGTGGCCAAAGTAGCTTTGTGCTTCTAAGAGAGTTTTGAAAGGAGGTGTAGCTGCAACATGAAGAACGTTCACAGGCTAGTCTTTTGTTTGTTTCCCAGAGAAAGAACTGAGTGCGCTTCGTAAGGAAAATCGCAAGAATGCTGCCCTTGCTGTGGCCATGGCATTGCTGATTGCTCTTATTTACGCCTGTTGGACAATGTGATTGCACTCAAGAATTCTCCCTGCTGAACAAACGACTCCTGCAAGGAACTCTTCCTCCTCTCACTGTTGTGCCTCCCCCAAGGGTGAGGATCAGCATTTCTAATTACTGTTCTTGTTTACTGTCTCCAAGCCTTGTTGTAGAGAAGATTTTTCTCTGCAAATTGAGGACAGGAGACAAACCAGAAATCATAGCACACTTATGCTTGGAAATCAGGTCAGGCAAAGCTCAAGGTGGTGCCATATTAGCCAAAACACAGTCAGGACCATCCAGCCTGATCCAAGAAGGCAATACCTTCTTCCTTTTGAAGAGGACCTTTGTGATTGCAGACAAGTACATTCTGCCCAACCCAGGTGGAGTACAGACCATGGCTCCTGTGACACAGTTATAAACTGAAGGGACCAAGCTCTCGATTCAAAGGGTAATCTGTAGGTATTGCAATTTTATATGTTCCCAGAGCTGAGCTAAAGAAGCTTCCTCCTCCACCTCCTGACTTCCAGGACCAAAAGAATCCTACCTCCACAAAAGCCAATGGGAATGTAGGTATCTCTGCAAGCAGGTAGCATCCACATTAAGATCTGGGTGCTTGGGCTGTGAGATGATCTGCCTATCCAGTGCATCAGAGCTTGGTAGCCATTTCGTGCCTTTGAGAATCAGCATTTGCAGAAGACTATTCACTATCAACCCCCAGAGATGGAAGTGCTTCTGTAGAGCTTTAAATAAAATAATTTCACCTTTTAATTTCCTGTTCTGTTTATTTGGTTGTTTTTTTTTTTTTTCCCTGTTCTGTCCTGTTTCTCAGCCAGTGCTTTATTCTCATCCTACTATCTCCCTACTGGCACACATTGCACCATGGTAAGCCTGGACAAGGTTAGGCACTTAACTCTCTGGTCAGTAACCTCTCAACAGTGGGTTACTGGTTTGTTGAGGCCTGGAATGTACTTCCTTGGAGTGGAACAGGAGCCTACCCATGCTGCAGGAGTGCCAGAGACTGTCACCTATAATGGCCTCTCATTTCAATGCTCTAAACTTGCCACAAAAACCTTTAAAAGGGATTGTATTGAAAATCTAATTCTGCTGGCATTTCTCTGTTGCCACACTGACAGACACCGCTGGCCCGAATTTTGTGGGAAGCAAAGAAGCACTGCTGTGAACTAAAGGGGCTGTATTGGTAATAGAACATGAAAGCATAGAAGTCAACACAAAATTATACAAAGTCTAATAACAATACATTGTGCAATTAACATACATAAACACTCCCTTCAGCAAGGCCTTCCTCACCCACCCTTCCCAACATAATCCCTTAGCAGGGAAGCAAGTAGCTTGGTGGTTCATGCTTGCCTTCTTGAAGGGAGATTCAGAATCAAGGTTCAGTGCATCAAAAATAAAAATAAAAGCAAAGTAAAATGAGGAACTAGATATAACTGAGGAAACAAAATATCCATTCATAAAAGCTAGCCTGCAGACTGACCAGGTTTTTTTTGTACTCTTCAAGGCCTACACTGATCCTAATTTACTTCCTAGTCACTCTTCTGTCTGCCACCTCACAGGAGTCAAAGCTCTGAGCTGAGGATACAACACTCTGCAAAGGAACTTGGCAGAGGGAGCAGTATGTATTGTTGGCCCTGGAACAGCCTCAAGGTAGTCCACAGAGGTCCTCAAAACTCAAATTGCTGATTGGGTTGAAAAGCCAACTGCACACAGGCCTGGATACCAGAGGTTGAGGTACTTTATTGCCCACAGGGAGAGATTCCTCTCCATCCCTCATAGAAGTGCCTTTGCCAAGATGAAGCTACCAATGACACGCCTCCTGTTGTTTAGGGGGAAGAGCCACCATTTCTTTCATACATGTTTTACCAATGTTTGAGAGCAGAGAGGGTCTACAGATCAGCCAAGAGGATGCATAAGCAGTCTGCAGTCTTCAATTGTTTCGACAGACCTGTGTCTAAGTCAGAATTTCTATTTTCTACTGCACAGGCTTGTTCAAATCATTCCTATGGATGTGGAGAAAAAGACAGTCTAAACAACTGCTATAGATTCTAGAACTATAGCTTTCCTTAAGGCACAGTTCAGACAAACCCCTAAATCACTTTTCTCCCAACTGCCAATCTGTGTTTAAAAACGAGCCAAGAACAAACAAATTAAAAAAAAGCAAAAAAGGGGACTATCTTGCTGCTTATCCAGAAGCATTCAACTATCTTCTGATTTATGTGGAAGACTTGGCAAAGTGCCATCGAAGCCAGAAGTGAAGGTAAAACATGCAACAGAAGCCAACTCTGAGCCTGGCACAGAAGCACATGAAGTCTTGACACAAATGCCACACTGAGTTCCCGAACTTTGCACCTCAGATGCAGTTCAGAGCCAAATGAGATACAGAGGATTTCAAAGCCACTCTGATATTTAAAAAGGAAAGTCTGGTAACCTTCCCAGTGGGCACAGTCAGGGGACAAGATTGCTTCTGATTAACCTACATGGTTAAAGTCAAGATATCTTTCTACTGAAGCCCTGGTCTTTTCAACTAAGTTAGACATTCCCATCATTTCTTCCAGAGACTTCAGCATCCTAGCTTTTCTGTGTCTTCCCTCCCACATCCATTTTCCTTCCTGAACTTTCAGGTAATAATGTTGAGTACCAAGAATCAAAGCACCTTGGTCTCAGAAGTACCATGAAGCATGTATACCAACCATGATACATTTTCACAAATTCACCCCAGGCTGCTGGCTTGGCATCAGTCACCGACCTGGAGAGGGAACATCCTTGTCACAGCAGCTTGCAGATGTGTGAGCATATCAGATCTGCGCCAGGAACTGTACTCATCACCTGCATTGGCCTTTGTCCAATAGGGAACCGTGACATAAGAATTGCCAGTGGCTAGCTGAATACCTTGATAAACAGAAGTGTTGGAGACACTGACAAGAATATATAACTTTTGCCCACAGCTCGCCAAAGACTTACCATCCTCCACTGAATAGTGTAGTCTTTGACAAGGCCAGGGAGACAGCTGCCAGGAGCAATGCAGGGCTGCTTCCACGTGCTGTTGCCCAGCTCTGCCATCAAAACATCTCTGCTCCTTCCCACACTGCAGGAGAAGCAGAAGCCTGGGGAGTTCTGGCACACACAGAGCTCCACAAACCTTGCTGAACGTTTGAATAGGAGCAAAGAAAGCTGCCAGCCCCTTGGCCTCATGCATGCAGTAGGTCAGGACAAAAGGACATTAGGCCTTGGCTCCAGGAGTCACCTTGGGTACCCAGGTGCTACCTGGGCTGTACTCTTATATACACTGCCAGGGTAAAGCCTCATCCTGTGCCTTCTGCATACCACCCTCTGGTTTGATCATCTCCAGGAAATAGAGCTCTGGAGAATACCAGGATAGAAGTTGTGGAGCCTTCCCAGTCCCATCAGTCCCTGAAGAATCCAAGTTGGGCTTGGCCCCTCCCTGCACCCTCAAGAGAGCAGGGTTAGGGGTAGTGTGCTTGGATGAAAGACAGGACAGTCTCCTTTGATAACTTCTCTGGGTCTTGTCTTTTCTGAGAGTCATGCACTTTGACACCTTCCCCCCATTCCCAGAAGAGGCGGCTGTAATGGCAGACACTGTGGGCAGAGAGGAGAGCAAGATTAGTTTGGCAGGGAAGGGAAAGGAAAACACTTCCATCCCAGCGACAGACAGCTGCCCTTGCTATGGGAGCCACACAGAAATAGTCAGAACAGGTGTCTTAGAAAAGACTGGTGCATTCATTCATTCATTCATTCACCTTACAAACTCTACAGCCCTCAAAGTACAGCAACAGCAAAGCCTGAGAGATTTCCATGGAAACAAACTTGTTAATTCTAGCTTCACTCAAATTCAGTTCAGTATTTGCTGGAAGGAGTCAGGTCACTAGGGAAAAACCCTACCTCCCCCCAAGTTTCTCAGAGGATCAAACTGTCATTGCAGGCAATGGGAAGATCTTAATGAAGAATTTAGAAAGTCTGCCAGGAGCAGCAACCTAATCCCTCACCACATACTTACTATAATCAGTAACAGCTGTCCTATGGAGCTTTGCAAACAAACAGCACTTCCCATTGCACAAATGCAGCTAGGATAATTTCCTCTTTCCCCTTATGTGAAATAACTGAGCCCTGTCTGGTTGCTGAGAGTTTTGGTCCTACAATGCCATCTCCCACTTCATCCATCAAGCACAGCCCTCCCTCAACTGCATCAACACAGTCCCAGCCATAATGAAATCAGAGCTGCTAATTAGTGCCAACACAGCAGCCTTTAGTTTTGTACAATTACTGACACTTAATATTCATAGCTTATTTAGTGCTTCTGTTCTAACAAAGCAGTACTAGCACAGCGACAAGAGCACATGTCAGTGGCTAATTATAGACATATAAGTACTCACTAACCACAACATATCCCTTCTGGAGTCTCACACAAGCACTCCCTCCACCTCCTCAGCCATTCCTGTAGGTTCATGCTGGCCTATTTCAGAGTACATAGGCAGAACTAACCGCATCCTGACTAACAGGGAAAAAGCATCATGTGCCTTTCCTTTTAAGCCTGTTCTGCCATTCACCACATGAAGAAAGGTGTAAGGATTCTTAAAAGTGCTGCTCTAAGACAGGTAAGGCAGTTCAAAGTGAGAAAATCAGGAGTGCTATTTCATATCAAGTTCTCACTCAGAGGCACAGTCCTGGGTAATGGCAGTAGTGCAGAACATCTGTGTTCAGGAGCCCCTATGGCATCAGACTCAGGATTTGCTGTACTTGGTGATGCCCTCAGCCTAGTACTCAGTAGACACAGATGGTTTTCAGCAACCACAATGTTAATGACTGTCCAACGACAAGCCACTCCATCCTTTCCCAAGGAACCACTGTTTTTCTCTCCCACTCTTTCAAAAAAGCTCCCAGCTTCCCATAGCTTATTCTAGAGCCTGGGCTAAATGAACTGGGATTTGCTTTTAAATTAGCAACTTCCAACCAAACATGTTAAAAACAGAGATGCAACAAACTACGGTTTCTGGACTCAATTTCTACTTCTCCGCATGCAGTAGGTTCAGTAACTTGTAGTGTGCTGCAGACAGTGGAATAAAGTTGTGTAAGGTTTGTTATTAGTAGCCATTAATTGCAAAATCTATGATTCCACATCAGCAGTTTCCTGAAAGCCTGAGAAGGTGCCAGCTCCTGCAGCACACCCTGCTGGTGACTAGCTGTGCTTGCACTGCAAACGACTGCAAGGACACAGCACTGCTGAGCTCCCTTCCGAACACCCAGGCATACACACACACCACACAGACCTATCCAGAGCCTCAGCTCTGGTTCATACTCACTGAAAGGGTGCAATGGCTTCAGGAAGGAGGTTGTATGTCGCTACATTGGTCATTTTATTGAAGAAGAATTTCTTCTTGAAGTTTTTGCTGTATGCCATTGTCCAGGGATCTAGCAGAAGGGTTACAGGAATAAGGTAGAAAATAAAAAGCGGGGGAGGGGGAAATCACAGGAGAAATACACATACAGTGCAAGTAGGGAGGAGGAATCTATAAGAATAATTGTGATCCTTCCATTACTCCTTTTTCCTTCCTTCCCCCAAGCTGTTCTCTATTCCCTGAGAAAAATCCCTTCTCCCTGCATTTAGAAGTTGACATTTGAAACAGGGTATTTCCATGTCCTATTACTCTGGAAAACATCTTGATGAAAAATTATTATCTCGTTAAAAAAGAAGGTAATCAGTCACGTAAATAAATGGAATTACCCACATGATAGCTAATCAACCCACAACAGAGAAACCTCACTCAAATCCAAGCTATCCTCATTACATGCAAACACTTTATCTCCAGCCATTGGAATACTGCCGTTAATTTTTTACCAAGATGAGCAAGCCTGGTCAATACTTTTTAGTTGGAGAGACAAAGAAAAATTGAGAGGGAGTGGGGACTCTCTCTTCCTACCATTCATAGTCCGTACAATGTAGAGTCCTGTGGGCACAAAGTGCCGGTCATCTCGGCCAGTGTAGGACAGCCGGGGCATTCCCCCTGAACTCTTGATGACTTTCATCTCTAACCTAAATGTTGAGAGAAGGCAGTGATAGAGAGTGTTTCTTCCTTTACTGTGCTTGTACACACATCTGCACCCCTTCTCCAGGGTGAAACAATGAGACCTGACAGCACCGCACAGGACAGGATCAAATCATCACATCCTGAAGAACTGAGATTTTTGCCTTCCCACACAGGACAAGAGAAACCAGTCAGACCCGTCTAGATCAGGTTGCAAACTGAGTGCTGTGGTGAAAAATCTGTGATGAGTTACTATAATTAAACCAAATGGAGTTCCTACTTCAAGTGTGAATTCTTGACATTTCAAGCCACTGAGAAGTTACTGATACTTCTGCACCCAAACTCAGACACTGTTGGTACTCCAACTGTTATGAAGTGCATTGGCCACATCTACAGCATTAGAATGCAACAGAATGATGCTCTGAGTGAGCAGCATCTCAGGAACAGCAGCCACCACGAGCTCTAACAGCTCTTTCTCCATGACTCCACTAGCACAGATCAGAATATCCCTCCCATTCCTGTGCACCAGTGACTGATAACCTCAGTGGGCCCTGACATTTTATTTGCACCGATCGCTTACCTCACAAAAATCTTGTCCATTTCTTCCAATCTGTATACTTCCTTCACTCTGGAAAGAAAAGACAAAAACATTATTTAAAAAAAGTTTAAACAGTGCTTTTTTTTCCTGCCCAGCTACAGGGAGCAGCCAAATGGTTGATTTTGTATAGCATGAGGTAGTCAGGCACATCTGAGGTTCACCCTTCTCCTCTATGTTACGCTTCAGTGCCTAGTTTTTCCTGGCTTGAGAAAACCTGACACCTGCATGCTCATGGCTGGATTGCTGTAAGCAGCAGATAAATATCCTTGCTGCTAAGGAAGCTGCATATTTTTGCCTCAGGTTGACAATATAGAAAAGTGAAAACAGTGAAAGTCAGGTGCTTTTGTTTTCCCATCAGATAAATTGACCAAGGTCAGTCCCAGGCAGGTTCTGGCCTCAGCATGCTGCCTCACAGTAAAATTAAACAACCTGATCTTCATAATTGTCCTATCTCCATTATTATCCTCAGAGATGCAACAAACTTGTTAGTTACCCTGAGGTAAAAAGAGCTTTTATTTAAAATCAGTAAAGATTATTTTGAGTCCTCATTCTGCCATTACATCAAACTGATTTTGTTGTTTTGAGACACAGAAAAACAATCAGTAAGTTAAAAAGCACTGCCTCTGATTGGACACCCCAACCATTCATTTCCCACATACTGCTACAAGCATCAGGCTTCAAGGAGCACAGCAGGAACACTTTAACACCTTTCCACAAAAGCAGCAAACGCCCTCTCTACAATCCATTTCCCCAGTTCTCCTTCTCACTTCACCTTCAGTCTTCCCCAGCATTTTAGGCTCCTCCAATTATCACAACTGTCTATTTGTCATTAGGTGGAGATTTCACTCATTACCTTTCATTAAGCCATCAAGGAGAAGATCCTCTTTCCCTTCCTTCCAGATTCTTTCATTATATTGCTGCACTTCAGCTTGTGAATGAGAAGCTGTTTTGTCCATAATACATACCTGATGCCTTCACAGTGGTGCTCTTATACTATACTGCAGTAGAATTAATGAAATGGAAGGCCAGGAGACAACCAAAGCTGAAGCCCTTTGTCAGCAGCTTTCCTAGGGGTTGTCACTAAAGCCATGTCCTCACAGATGCTGGTCAGTCCTGCATTTACTAACAGTCAGCACTGTACTGCTGCTGACCCTTCAGGGCAGACAAGGATAGAATTCTTTGCAATGATTAAACTCACTGGGTGCTAGACCTACAATCACACATATTTGGAATCAATACCAGCCAATCCACCTATAATGAAAATGTGACTGTTTGACATGTCAAAGGAGGGCACAACTTCTCCAATAATAATATTTACCATAAAAATATGAAAAGCTTTTAGCCTCTTTCCAAAGAATCTAACAGATCTATGAATTTCAGCCTGAAACTTAAGTCCCCTTCAGGTCCTCCAACACACAGACACCAAAGCAAGCGAGGCTGAGGAAGGAGGCATCCATCACTCACCGGATGGGGTTCATGTCTGGTCGGCTGGGTTTAGAAACAGCTTTGACAAACTTCTCCGCCAACCGAATTCTGAATGAACATGGAAAGAAAGCCCAGCAATTTAACAAGGCCTTTGGCACAGCAGGTAGATAACAGCTTCAACAGAGTAAGTGATTAGACAACTCAGGACATTACCAATGCAGGATATTGCCTACTATCCATTAGGAATGAGTCTCCAAAGCTTACTCTGTAAGTCCATATGCTGTTGAACACTGATATATTTATCAGGCTAGCAGGACTAGCAGAGACATTATGTCTCTGAGGAAGGAAACAGAGGGGCTTGTTCCTTCTCTCTCAGCTCATTTATATTCCCAGTTTACCCCAGCCGTGCCTGGCTCACCCTACACTAAGAAAGATGCTAGAGCTGCCCTCATACACAAAGAAGATACAGTTGGAAAAGCCTATATGTACTTCAGTTCAGAGCAGCTTTATTCACAGTTCATCTTTATAGCAGTGTTTCAGCTGAATGCACTTGTCTTCCTGTGCTCAGCCTTCTGCTTTTTGTCTAAACACTGTTTCCCAGTCACTCCTACACATGTACAGAAAAAAGCTTCTCCAGACCCTACATACCTCTGGTTGAAATGCTGCGTTCGAACATCATTGCCATTCAACACCAAGGCATCAAGGATGTGGATGGCACTGATTTTTCTTTGGGCTTTCCCCTAAGGAGGGCAATACAGAAATTTATTATTCAGACTGTTGATACTTCAGCTTTGATTTATAGCCTGTTTTTTGACAGAACATCTCTTCTAGCAAGAAGGCACCTTTCCAGATATTAGAAGCACACAAATTCCCTGCTGCTCATTACATAGGAACAATGCATCCTCCAAGAACTTAAGCATCTCAAATACCCAGTTCTTCCTTAGGGGAGGGAGAGAGGGCGCGACCACGGCTGCCATCACTAGCTGTGTCTTATCATGTATCACAAAGCGCAGCACACTACAGTATCCTCATCTGAGGCGCAAGAGGAAACTCCCAGGCAGCTGGGATTTTTCACCTTACACTGCAAATATACCGCGAGGATCTTCTCTCCATAGCCTGCAGTCACTACTGAGCAGTTATGTACCCAGAGAGCCACAGACACATGAAGTCATGGTGGCAATGTCATGTGCAGCTCCACTTAGAACAGCAACATATCAGGTCCAGAGTGTTTTCAAAACAATGTTGAAAGCTCTTATTTCTAGCACTGGACAGAAAGAAGGAACTTAATCCAAAATAGTTACTCTAAAGAGCATACACAAAAAAAACCTTGGACCCAGCACAGATGGAACATTTATTCCGCAGTATCTTACAGAGATTAGGTGAAACTGCTCTTTGTATTTGCAGCAACATGGTAAAAGAGAAAAGTAGGCTCCTACCTCTCCTTTGAGCTCATGAACAATCTCCACAGAGAGAAGAGTATCTCGTGGCAGCTCAGTTTTCAAATCCAGCTTTGTCCAGCGGTCTGACTGGCGACCACCCCAGGTATAGATCTGTGATTTCTGTACATAATGACGGAGTCAAATTCAGTCAAGGCTTCCTGAGGGCAGGGGTGGAGAAGAGCAACCCTCAGAGAATCTTTTTTTCCTAGGCTGGCACAGGCAGTTTCTTTGTCATAAGTTTTAAGGAAGAACCTTAACCTCTACAGCAAAGGAACAAAACCACCAATTCTAATCTACCAGTGATTTTTCACACCCACACAAAGAAGCAGAAATAGAACACCTTTAAAAGGACAGTGAAGATAATTAGAGACACTAGCAGGAGTGCAGGTCTCTGTGTAGGCTGAGATTATAGAAAAAGGGTTAATTAGTGTGAAAAGCAGTGACATCAGGAGAAAGAAATATAAATAACTAGCAGTCTCAGGTACTGCTGATGAGGATGCTTTTAGGCCTTTAGGAACAGGAAAGGATGGGATGAAACTGCAAGGCAGAGTAGTAGCATTGAAATGAATCAGCAAAACTCCCTGACTGTTCTTAGTACTTACCCCTAACCCCAAGAGGAACTTCTGCTCACTTCCAGACACCATACACCGGTAATCTAACACTTGGCGAATTTTCTCCAGGGTGCTGGAATTCAGAGGAGTGGGCTTGTAACTGAAGGTATCAATGTCTGTGCCCTGAAGAGCAAAGGATGGAAAAAGCAAGATAGACACAATACATCAACAGGCAGATAAACACAACTTCTATATGAAACAATAATCCAAGACTAGCTTCTTCATCTCTTAATTCCAATACGAAAAAAAAAGTTATATTTGTACAAAAGGACTCTAAGCAAGGTCTCACCTGAATCAGCTCAAAGAACTTGGACTTGGGATCTGAAGATGAAGGAGCAACACGAGCCTGATCAGGAATCTGAAAACAAATACAAACAATTGATACTGAATGTTATTTTTTGTCATATTCAAAGGAACATTTCTGGTTTCAATATAACACAGAACATCCTGCCCCTGAAACTCCTGCTCTTGGGATTCGAGATGAAGAAGAAATGTCATGTGGCAAATAAAATGTCCCATATGTATTGCAAATTTAATGTAGGCACCACATCTCACAGAAACCAACTGGCAACTCCAGAAAGATTTAGTCTAAACCTTTGATGTCATGCATGTTTTGATGAAATACCCTTTTACCAGACACACCATCAGCCTGTGAAACTAACTGCCATATCTATGGCCCCACCACAGTCAAAAACTCAGGAAACAGAAACTGCAGACTCATAAAATAAGACCTTTTAGAGAGCTCTGTTGCTTGGGATCTGGATGCTAAGTTCACTCTGTGTACAATGAAATATTCTCAACTGCAAAGAAGCCTGCCTAGTTAAGCCATACACAATATATCAAGGACATCCTGTTTGATTACATTACAACTTGAAATGGTTTCTGACTTTCCCACAAGACAAGATATTAAACCACTTTCTAGAGAGTCCTATCTTTACTGCAGCTCCACTCGTTTCACTACAGCAAGGACCCCTTCACAATCCACCTGCTTGACACCTTACTTACCCCCCATAGCTGGAGACACTCCTTTCGGATTTCAGCCTGCCTTGGCTCAGCCAGCGTACTAAAGAAAGACAGCAGACTGTTAACATGGTGAAACCTCCTTGCTCTTACAGCATTATATATCCCAGCCTTATAAAATGCGTAACTTTCAGCATCTGGCTTGGGAACAACAAACCTGAACTGCTCCACAAAGGGTTGTATGAAAGATGATGCTGCCTTCCCTCCCCACCCTCCAGTTCCTGTGTTTAGCTTTGTTTCATGGTCTGCACTAGACTATCAGCCATCACTTCATTCCATGAAAGTACCACTGGGTACAAATATTTTCAATAAGTTATGTATTTGTATAAACTTATGCTAATCTCCAAGAGTTGGGTACACAGCTCTACTTAAGAATAACAGTGAAGACCTGCTGAAGGCCATACAAAAAACAGTGTCTTAGAATCAGCTCTAACATAACATGTGAACAGAAAAGCTATGGCAGGGAAATAGTGCAATGGCTTTAGTTTTATGCAAGAAATTAATGTCAAGTTTTGTAACATAGATGTTCTGAATAGCCCCTGGAAAAATGAACAATTATGAACCACACTGTTTGGATGGTTACTGTTGAATTGAACATATCAGCTACAAGTTACTTTTCTGGTTACATTCCTGCTAAGAAACAAGCTCATTTATGGTACCTGGAAATCATGCAATGCATGGAAGCCTTCTCAACAAGGGTGATAACAGACCATCAATTTTCAGGATTCCTCCAGCCACCCACATATCTCTGCAAATAACTCAGGTAGAGACAGAAACTGAGCTACCTAAAAGCACTTTTCACTTTTCTGGCTCCAAAGGGCAAGACACATACCAGATCAAATCAACAACTTACTAAACAAGGGCAATTCATTAACAGTAGGTTAATTCAGTCTTCACCAAAAGCCAGAGGAATATACTCACGTGTCTTGAACAAATGCACGAATTTTGGCTAGTGCCTTTATCTGAACTTTGCAGTGGCTAAAAGAGAAGAAAAGTTTTAGTCAGGGAGCAAATTAATCACCACCAACATTGTTCTACTGTTCTAAACAAGAAAGAGTGCTGGGACAACAGGGGGAAGCCAGTCTGATTCGCAGAGCAATGAGGGACCTTAGCCAACATGATTCAAACTGACAGGAAGATCACTGGAATAAATTAGGCAGTACTTTCATTTCTTTCCTACACAGTACTCAAAGGCCAAACAGTAATACAGCATTTCTGTCTGCACAGAGTCCCCCTGCTCTGGTCAGCCTCTCAGGGAACAAAAGCAGAGCAGTGTGGCAGCATCAGCAAGTACTTCCATGAGTGCAGAAAGTTACACCTGAAAGCCATGCTAAATTAATCTGCTTACAGACAGCAGCCCTCATCACCCATAGTAACTCACTTTTCATTGGATTGGACAATGTAATTGTAGAAATCCTGGTTGTCTTTGATCACTTTCAGTGGGACGATAAGATTCACATCCACATCAGAATTGCGCAGCTGGTTGAGTCTGATGTTCACTGTGAAGAGGTAACTCCGCACATCCTCAATCCCTGCCTTCAGGCCTTTGCACACCACGTACCTGCAGACAAAGGCAGAGACATCAGGCGAGCTCAGTTCTTTCACGCAGCCAACTTTTCTGCCACACTTCCATTGTAAGGACAGTCTCACAAATCCCAGGAACTCTTTCTTCCTGGATATCCTTACAAAGATGCAAACTCACCTATCACTGAGTCATCGTACATTTTCTAAGCTCTAGAAAGACAGGGAAATGCAACCCTGTGTAAACCCCCCACAGATCTCCCTCAGATAGTAAATCAATTCTGCTAAACTTGACAGATACAATGAAAACACAGATAATATCACAGAATCATAGAATGGTTTGGGTTGGAAGGGATCTTAAAGATCATTCAGTACCTTCAAGTACTGCAAGACCCCATAAGGTCACCCCTAAGCCTTCTCCTTTCCAGGCTGAACAATTCCAGTTCTCAGCCTTTCCTCATAGGAAATGTGCTCCATCGTTGAAATCATGTTGGTGTTTCTCCTCTGGACTTACTCCAACAGGTCCATGTCCTTCCTGTGCTGGAGGCAGCACTGCAGGTGGGGTCTCACCAGAGCAGAGTAGCAGGGCACAATCTCCTCCCTCATCCTGCTGGCCACACTGCTTTGGATGCAGCCCAGGATACAAATGGCTTTCTGGACTGTGAGCACACAGTGCCAGCTCACATCCAACCTCTCATATATCCTCTGGCTTCACAGAAACCATAGTTGGCCCAAGCAAAACAAGATTTGTTACATATCCAGTTCCACAGCTTCCTTCCCATAAAGGCAATTTGACAAATATCATCTTGATTTTGTGCATAATTTGCCAAACATCTAAAATGTTTCCTCCTCCAAGACAGCTGCTAATTGAGGCAGGTCACAAAGCTTCCACTAGGCTTATCCAAATCCATCTATCACTGTATTTAGAGGATTGTTTCCTTTCGTAGACCCTCATGCTCAAGCATCTCACCTCTCCGAGTTAGCAGGGCGGCTTGTCACAGGTTTAAAGATGCAAACTCTCTCAAAGCAGCAATACAGCAGATAAACGAGACCCACACTGAATGGAGTAAACAGGTCAAAGGTTTTGCAGACAAAATTTCCTCCTGGGAAAAAAAAAAAAACAGGAAGTACACCAATGCCAGCAGATTATATGGAAACAAGGAGATACTGAGCACCTCAATCCTTCTGCAGAACTAGCAGCAAGATTTTTGTGCAATTAGACAGCATCCAGAACACAGTTATGAAGTTGGCCAGCAAGGTTTAATGAAACATCTTCCCTATGTCTCTGCAGCAAAGAGAAAAAAGCATTCCCTTGGCAAAAATCTAATCTGTATGTAGGCTGTCTCACAAGAAAACCTATCTCCCCACTATTCTTCCCTTCCAGGCCCAGACTGTGCCCTACAGCCTGGCAGCATGCTATCCCAAAGCCTCCAGGGAAGAGGAGCCCTGACATATGCAACAAGGAACCTCAGACTAGAGGAGAAGACTAATAGATGTTACCTAAACAGAACAACTTGCCATCTAGAGAAAAAAGTCTGTGTTGTCCCTCTCCTTCAAACAAGATTCCCAATTTCCCCAAGCAAAAAGCAGGCATTTTTACAGAACTATCATGTACCCATGTAGGAAAGACTTAGAGAAGGCCACCCCTTTTATCATATCACATTTGAGACTACTCCTTAGTAGATCATTGCCTCAGGTTCTTCTAAATAGAGCACAAGATAAAAATGTTTATTTTGTTACCATTTGTCTTCTATATCAGTGCCAAAGGCTAACTAAACTCAGCAGAAGACAGGAGCCATCAGAATCAGACACAGTGTAAGGTCCATCATTTAGCAACAATGAGGTGCAGCTAAGACAGGGTAAGGCATCATTTGTTCTTATCACACAGATGGCAGATTTAAAGGAGAAAAGTCTTCAGAAGCTAGAGGACAAGAAGAACTGGATAAAGACCACTCTGTTCCAATCAGCTGGGATATTGAGGAAGTTGGTCCAGCTAGTGACATAAAACTCAGATTGACTGTCCAGTTATCACAACACAGGACGTTACCCCAAGACAGCTACAAAACCCAACAAATTAAGTGCTTTAATTTAATGCATTTTGCTCATGCTTTTAACTAAAAGCAAAATAGACATAGATAAGCTTATTTTTCTGACCAGATCTCTTAGCTTTATGTCAACCATCTCAGGACTTATGCATACACATTCAATTGTGTGCAACTCATGGCAGAGAAGACTTCAAAACACAGAGAAAAATTGTACAGCAACATTCCCCAGTGACACCCACACCTTAGAGAAGGGTGAATATTAATGGACAAAACATACCTGTCCGGACAATGGACAGTGCTGTGAGAAACTGGCAAAGCATGAGTTGTTTGCTTAGGATCTCTTGCAGATTCTCCTGACCCTCCACTGAGAAACCCTGCAAAATACATAGCATATGATTAGTATCTCTACAAATCTGTTGGTCAAGCAAAGGATTCTGAGGAACTAAATAATGGAATCATGATCATTTCTGTTTCTTCAAGGAAAAAGAATCAACAACAGGAATTTTAATGGCAAGACTTGTAGAATTTCACATTGTAGCTGCAGACACATGTCAAATACCCTACTGTATGCAGACCAAGGTGTCAGTTTTGTCAGGTTTTTTTAGTGCAGGAAGAAAAAGAAATTAACCAACCCCATCTGCCATTAAGAAATGCACTCCCTTGTGATCAGTATTGTCCAAAACAAAATTCTGGAAAGCAGTAATGTTCTCTGATCGAGTGATGTCTCCGTCTCCATCAATCCCACCCTCTCCTAAGGAAGAAAAGGAGACACTCAATAACACATTTGCAAGTACAAACGAAAGACCAGTATGTGCAGATGATCCATTGTATTCAATCAACATTTAGTGAGAAGTTACAAAGACCTTGATAGGCAAATAATCATCAACAAAGTCCCTTGTTTACCACCAAAGATGCTTTTTAATTCAGAAAAATTATTCAGATCAAGTGGTCGGGCTGAAACAAGACCATACAATTAACCATGCTCAAATGATGAGCTGTACATTAGCCTCAGCAAAAGACAAATGAAGACTATATGGCAACATGAATATTCTCATCCAAGCAGGAATGGCACCTAGCTGAACCTACTGAAAATGTAAGATTTAACCTCACTGCACAGCTCACCTGTTAAAAACATGTTATTACAGACAAGGCAAAATTCTTTATATAGTGCACTTGTAACCTCCTACTAAGATTTCAAATCATTCCAAAGAAACATAGCAGTCTATTTTCTATTTTTATTCAGTGCAATTTGGGCTTTAAAAAAGCAACCCCCCCCCCAAAAAAAAAAATTGTGAACAAATTTGTAAAGGGAGTAGGGAAAGAGACATAGGGTTTGTGCATAAATACTCATACAGTTTTCCCATATGGCTCTTTTTAAAAAAGAGCTACACTGTCCTCCAGTTGGTGTTTTAGAAAGGTGTATTCTAGGGCTCACCAGTTGTGAGTCTTAAGGAAGCCTGAACTTCCATTTCGTATTAGTCCCTGTAAATCTTCTACAACTACAGATTCTATTACCTCAACTAGAAGACTAGAAAGCAGAAGAGGTCAGGATGCATGATATGGTTTTGATAACTAAACAACCATCCTGTCAATAAATGAAGTGACACTGGAATTCATTACCATTCTTCATAGCAGAAATACCATGGCAGGCTACTTCCTTCCCATCAGAGAAAGAGAGTCTGTACACACCTGACTAGACTTTAGAGCATAACAAAAAGGGATCAAGAAAATTAATCCAAATCATTGGGCTGTTAATTTCTCCAGGTATCTCCTCCTCTCCATAATACCAGTTTGCTGTGAACGGTGAAGATCCAAACACTGCAACCATTAGAAAAAGGTGTTTATGTGCCTTACTGCCTTGCCATGAACCTTCATTTTAACTAAGATCTAATCCTTAAATGCTACTAACCATTCTCTAGGAGCTCATAGTCAGGTGTCAAGAGTGGCAGCCAACAAGAGTCAGTGTGGAGAGAAAAAAAAACACACAAGGCACAACAACAGAAAAGCAAACCCTCTGCCCTACAAGACAGTCACCTTCCAGTTTCTTTTATAGAATCTGAAATAAGCACGAATACTAGCAATCCTTAGATTTCCCCTCCTAGTCCTAGAGGCAAGGCAGATAGAGAGCTCAAACACATCATCAAGATTAACAAGTTACAATGCATGAGATGAAATGCAGCAATTCTGTGTACACCTGTTTAGTCTGTCTCAAAGCAAGGTAAAACATGTTAACATAACAAACCTCCTTGGATTAAGCAGCTCATTTAGTCACAGTGATTCAGACAAAGCCTCTAGCCCCAATCTCTTTTATTTATCTTTACTAAGAGCCTACAATCAATTATCAGAATACAGCTACAAAGGTCTGATACACAAACATGCCAACAGTCAGGCAAATGAGGTTTCTATCGCTGGCTCTGCTAATAGATCTTTGGGCACATCAGGAGGCTGCAGACCTCTCCCATGAGGATAGACTGAGAACACTTGAGGCTAGAGAAAAGGCTCTAAGGAGTCCAGGCACCCCTTCAGTACCTCAAGTGGGCTACAGGAAAGATGGGAAGGGACTTTTTATCAGGGAGTATAGTGACAGAATAATGCATAATGGCTTTAAACTGAAAGAGGGTATGTTTAAAATAGACATTAACAAGAAATTCTTTACTCAGAGTGATGAGTCACTGGGACACATTGCCCAGACAAGTTGTGGATGCCCAGTCTCTGTTCATGGCCAGCTTGGATGGGGCTTTGAGCAATCTGGTCTCGTGGAAGGTGTCCCTGTTCACAGCAGGGGGGTTGGCGCTAGATGATTTTTAAGGTCCCTTCCAATCCACACAACTCTCTGATTCTGTGATAAGTCATCTCATTCACCGTGTTTCAGGCTGAGATCAGTGATGTGAGAAAAGCATTTCCAAACAATCTTTAAGCACTCTATAATGTTCAAAAAAGCAAAGTACTCAAACAGCAACTGCTACAATGAAACACATTCCCAGGCCAGACTGGTAATAAATGCAAATTACTTGAAAAAATGAAAATAACTGGTCAGAGGAATGACTTGATATGCAGGCTCACCAATCTCTCACCAAACCCTTTTCTCCAATGACAGCCCCCTTCTACCTTGCGAAATGCTTCCCTAGGCTTCTCCTAGATCCCCCTACTGGTATCAATACCAGCCCTGCCACTAATATAGAGGCTGCAGCATAAGCAAAAACATTAGGTAACACTCGGGGGTGCACTACATACCATAATAAGGTTCAAAGAGCTCACTGGAAGCAGAATAGAAGTCCTCCAGTTTAAAATCATTTGGTCCTTTCAAGGTCATGCCAAATCCTTTTGCATGCCACTTTCTCCTCCACAAGACATATTCAGAGAAGCCTCCAGGACCAGCACACACATCAGCAAAATAGAGCAGCTCTGCATCATACTCCTTTATCAAAGGCACCTGCAAAAGGAAACTGAGGAAATTCTACTGACCCTTAACAGCTCCCATCAGTCAAACTACACATACCATAAACTACACTGCTCAGAAGAATCTTTCAAGGACCTGTTTTCCCAGCTAGTATCCTAAAGATTCTTCTTTCTTCCCACCTTCCACATTCCCTGAGAAAGCACTGCTGTTTGAAAGTTAGAGGCACTCACCCCTTGGGAGTCCTTAGGGTTTGTAAACATGTAGTCAAAGACATGGTCCATATTTGCCATCTTCATTGCAGCTCTGTGAATACATAAATAGGGCCTCATTAAGTTTCATCCTTGGCTTCCACAGCTGAATGGGAAAGGGACTACACTACCAGACATTCTACAAACCTGTTCAGAAAGAAAGCTCCGCGGATCATCTCATAGGGGTTAGACCTTGTCCGGGCTCGTCGCATTTCTTCTCCATCCAGCTCATCAAATACACTCTGCACAAACAGAAATAAAGCTCATCTAGACCAAGCATGGCTGGAGGATAGGTAGGCATCAGCATTTCCTATTTTTTTTGCTTCTCTCTCCTTATACAGCAAACTCCATGCAGGATTTGGCTCACCAATACAAAATGTTTTTCTTTCTCATAATGATATTTGCTCTTCTCCTAAGCCACCTCAGCTCTTGAGCAAATTTAATAACACTGACAAATTCTATACTGATAGCTCCAGAGCCTGATAATCTGGTTACCCACCTTAAAAGCAGTCCCAGCCTACAGTATTTCTTTCATATATACACACACACTCTACTGCAGTATACAAGGGCATGATAAAATCTAGGAGGGAAGACTGATCAGACAAGAAAAGAAGGAGAGCTCATTTCCTTAGCTTATTCAAGCCTTCAGCCTTTCAGTGGGACTAAGGGCAGGTGACTGCTCTCCTTCTCCTGGCTGGTTTTGGCTGGGTAGTTAATTTGTTTCATAGTAGCTAGTATCGAGATACATTTTGGATTTGCAATGGAAACAGTGTTGATAACATGGAGATGTTTTAGTTACTTCTGAGTAGCATTTGAACAGCATTAGCACCTTTTCTGCTTCTCAGACCACCCTGCCAGCAAGTAGGCTGGGAGTGCACTCTTGTGGAGATTGGAGGGGACATAGCTGGGAGAGGTGACCCCAGCTGTCCAAACAGATATTCCATACCATACCCCATCATACTCAGTATATAAAGCTGGGGGAAGGAGGAAGCCAAGGACATTTAGAGTTATGGTTTTTGTCTTTCCAAGAAACCCTTGCACGTGACGGAGCCCTGTTCTCCTGGAGATAGATGGCTGAACACCTGCTTGTCCATGGCAAGTAGTGAATTAATTCCTTGTTTTGCTTTCCTTCCATTGAGTGGCTTTTGCTTTACTTATTAAATTGGCTTTATCTCAACCTACAACTTATCTTCACTTTTATCCTTCCCATGCTCTCCCCAATCCTGCTGGTGGGGGAGTGGTGGGTGAGCAGCTGCAGGGGGCTTAGTTGCCAGCTGGAGTTAAACCAAGACGATCTCTTAGAAGGCTGAGGTTCAAAACAGGATGCTGTACAGATAGTAAAAAACAGGATGCTAGGTCATCCCAGTGACACAGAGGTGACAGAGGACGTTCTGAGCTCTTGTCAATTACCTAACTACTCAATCCTCTTTAACTATGTATTTCACTTGCTCCCCCAAAATTTCAGTTCCTCTCTAAAAAGGGGGCTCACCTTGCACTGCAAGACATTATGTAAAAGCTCTTCATTACAGAACTCAGTTTCATCTTCAATCATCAGCTTCCTCTGCAACAGGACAAGACCACAGAGAGCAATTAGCAAGCATGATACTGTCATTTCAGAATGCAGCATGTACCAATAATGGATGAAGGCTGCCAATCACATACTAGGCTGTATCAGCAAAAGCGTGGCAATTAGAATGAGGAATTTTCTCCCCTTAGGCATCTTGAGACCACATATGAAATACCGTATCCAGTTTAGCCCTCCCCAGTATAAGAACAGACATACTGGAACAAAAGCAGCAAAAGGGCCACCAAAATGACAAGGGTGAAAAAGCACCTGGTGTACCAGAAAAAGCTGAGAACAGTTTGTTCAGAACGCAGAAAGAGATCCTATTGCTGTACCTAACAAGAGACAGAAAAGATTGACCTAGGCTCCTAGAGATGTACAGCAACATGACAAGAAATAATGGACAAAAGCCATATTAAAAAAATGCCAATTAGCCATACGTAAATTTTCTTTTGTCAACTGGGTTGTCAAACATTTAACAGATGCCCAAACAGGCTATAAAGATTTTATCCTTGAAAATATTCAAAACTCTATTAAACAAGGCCTTGAGCAACCTGATGAGATCTAGTTGGATCTGCTTTAAGCAGGAAGCTAAATTAGCAACCTCAAGAGGTTCTTCACAGTCTATGCTGTTTTACAGCTATTTGACATGGCAAACTGTCCCCAGCTGAGTACTCCTGCTTTGTCTTGGGCTGGTAAGTACAGAGACAGATAAAAAATTACCTTCCCCACAGTCATCCATTCCTTCAGCTCCTGGGCATCTGGGATCTCCGTGGTACACTCAGGGCACCAGTCCACCTTCTCGTAGGCACTAGGCTGCAAACATAAGTCACAGAGCCAAAGACGTTTTTTACTAGAAAAATGTAAAAACTAATTTCTCCCCAAAAGTTTTCCTTCCAATACTAGCATAAGGGGTTATGCCATGATTTTAGTGCCAACTGTAGAGTTTTTTCCTCCTGGACTAAAACTTTTCTTTTCTTAAAAAATAAAAACAGAACAAAACAAAACAAGAAAAAATCTCACCACATTTCCCTTTAATAGAGTCTGATAATCAAGGCAAAACAGAAGTCTAGCCTTCAAAGTACAGTTTATAGAGACACTGGAAAAGAGACAGCTGCCAATAAAAACAACACTTGCTTTACACATTCTTTCTTCCAGTTTTTGCCGAACACAACAAGAGAAATGGGACTTGAAACAGAAAGTACTTACCTCTGGCTCATCTTGCCAATCAATATTGAGCTCCCCATCAAATCCTTTGAGGGTCAGGCCAAAGCCTCTCCTTCCCTTCTGATTGGAGGCCTCAACAATATCCTTCCTGCCTTGGCCATATTTTCCCAGACCTTCTCCTTCCCGGAAGCCCATCTTGGCCTATAAAAGAAGCAAAGGGAGCATTCTGAGGCAAGATTTGAGTTTATGTACTATTGCGAAGGTCAAAGAGTAGAGGGAAATGGCACATCACCCTGAAGTGACTTGAAGTAACTTGAAGGCACTGAGCCTTTTTAATCTCAATTGTAGCTTTCAGTGAGTTCACTTCACTGAGGCAAGATACAAAAAAAAACTAGATCTGAGGAATGATGTTTGAAATGACAGCAAGTCAGTAATGCGGGAACAGCCTGCTCAGAGAGAAAAGTAGTGAGGAGCCTGGAGCCATTCATCACAGTGGGTTCAGTAAGCATGAATGGTTCATAAAAAAAAAAGATGTTGGTACAAGAAAAAATTCATGTTATGATGATATTCTTTGTTGTGAACATGCATTCCAAGTATCAGTCAAAACTTCATGTAAAACTCAGAGGAGGAATGCAAGACACTGCTCCTGAAACACATACACATCTCTTAGGTTAAAAGAACTATGTTGATTACCTGCTAGTTTTTCAGGCTTTTCTCTCAGTAAATTTTAGCAATAAGAGAACAATAACAAAAAGCAGGGATGCAATCAATTTCATGTATGTACAAAACAGTAAAGAAATAAAAGACAAAGAACCATGCTACAAAGAGGATCAGAATCAAAATATTTTTTATAATATACAGGTCTTTTCACTGTGCTCTCATCAGTTCTTAATAGTTTGGTGCAAAACTATTTTGACCTACCATAAGCTTTTGGGAGACACTGTTATACATTGAGTAGCGAGACGAAGTACCCTCCACAAGAGAGTCTTGTTTGAACTCATTGCTGAAGACTGGTCTTTTTTCATCGCTCTCACTGTCAGACCCACTGGTGCTACTGGAAGACTCTGAAAACAAACAAAAAAAGTGAAAATGAAAGCAAAAATAAAATGGAAGCAAGACATCCCAGTAATCAGGTTAGAATACAATGAGACTCATTAAATCCTCCGAACAGACACTGAGAGCACACTTCAGTATCTCAAATGTGTTACAGGAAGCATGCAGGTGTAATATAACACACCTTGTGCAACCAACACTTGGTTATCTTCCCTGTTACCTCAGGGACAAACACAACCTCTCTGACCCCATGGATTCCAGGCCCCACAAAGGGCTGGGCAAACCCCATCACACCAGTAGAGCAGCCACAGCATGACCACAATAGTACTGTGGTGTGCCTGACCTTTGCTATGATCCTGAGGAACTGAGAAGGTCCACAGGGATTCTCTCCCAAGAATAGTGACAATTACACCTAGATGAAACATACTGAATTTTCTTCCATATCCTACCTAACTACAAGTGTAAATCCATCCCTAACTTAGCCAAAAACTCACATCAAGTACACAAGCATCTAGCAAATGGCCAACAGTGCAGAAAGAAGAGAAAGTTAAATTTACTATACTTCAGTTTGACCCCTAATATCCAGTTAAATAGCAAGGATCTCCAAGTTCACTACAACAAATGAGAGTTTTTCACCTCTAGAGTTTACTGATACATACAAACTCAAGTAAAAGATAAGGTCAGAAGACACCAACCTTTTTAAAAATACCTTGAGAGAGGTTTGAGGAAGAACTTAATCAAGCCAATGGTTCAGTCAAGGCAGTACCAACATACACAGCAAGCATTCAAAATAAACCTTTCGCACCAGAAACTGATGCACCAGAACATTCATGGGCACCAAATAATGAAGCTCTGTCTGTGCCCCAGTTCCACCTTGGGATCTGGTTGCTAAGAACCTAGACCTGTATGAGCTGCATAGTCCTCATTGCTGCTCTACAGCTGTAAGATGCCCAAATCTACTCACTCCAGGCAGGATGTCACTGGGATCTGGGCAGAAATCATGGTAGTCTCACTTGTCTCAGGCTGCTCTGTACCAGCTGGGTGCCAAGGGAGGCCCTACAATGCATTAAGTCCCACTGTATTTCCTGGAGTAATATCACTATGAGGATGAAGCAGTAGCACAAGTTTCTTACTACAGCTAATTCATACAGACTACAGGAGCAGCAATGCACAGCAAGCACAGCCATGCTCTGTGTTGGCCCTCTCCCTCTTGAACTCCCTTGTTTGCCAAGTGCTAGAAATTATTTTGTGCTGCTTTGTACAGCTAGGGGAAGCTGAACTACAGAAGTTGCCCTGACATAAAACAGAAGACTGCTAGCAGAGTTGATCTTTTTCAGTTTATCTCTTAAGAAGGAATAATTTAGCTCCACAGAGTTGTTTAAAAAACCCCAAAATATATTATAATACTTAAAAAGAAGGACTGAACTTTTCTTACATTTGTCTAATTTAAGAAAAAACACAGACTATTTCTCTCTCAACTCACAGATCTCTGTATTTCCTGTTCTGGAAAACTGAGCATCAGTGATGTAACAGGAAACAACTGAAAAATCAGCAAAAAAAGGCCATTACAAGAAAGTGAAATAAAAATGAAAGACACCACAGTAAAATATACAACTGTAGTTAAAACCTTTTCAATGTGCCTTGAGTGCTTGTTGTTGAGCAATCAGTTTTTAAGATTCAGGACTTGTGTCCCCACATAACTACTACACTAGAGTTTTACAGTATCAACATTTGAGGCTTCCAGCTCCAGACAAGGAAGGCTATGACTGAACCTGTGTTTGCAATATTCTATACCCATCTTGATTTTCAAATATCTATCACACAAGATATATTTCTGCTTCTTTCACAGAGCTTTTAGCTAAGAACACACTCATAAAGGATTTTTGCTTTAGCGTCAGTTACTGCTTTTTGCTTCTTCGGTACACATCTTCAGTTAACTTTGCTCCTTGCTTTTGAGATGTGTCTTATCTTCTAGAGATTCATAAAGTGCCTTAAACACAATCACCCACTGTGTAAGTTTCAATGGAGTCCCCCTTTACAACTCTTCTTGGTTTTGAGATTTGCTAAGCCATGCTCAGCTGAGATTAAATCACAAATCACTTCTTTTATTAGAAACTACAATGGGTGCAATAGACTACCAAATAATTAACTCTATCCAAAATATTGTCCTTGAACTGTATAAATTTGTTTCTTAAACACTAAAGCTTACAGCCTATTGTGACTCATGTATGAACTCAATAATCAAAAGGAGGGAAAAAATGAAAAAAACATTGGTTTGAATTTTTTAGCTCAGCCCTGAGTGCACAGAGCATTGTCTACCCCAGCTCTCACATTCTGCACCTCTGGCCTCCTCGCTCACCTCGGGCCTTGTCAGACAGGTACACACACTATACCCTGCAACTACAGCTATTCCCAAACCAACCCACTCATCTTCCACAAACATTCCTTCCATTTTCACAAGGGAAGGCTTCTTTATGTGTTCAGGCATTTGAACACTTCATGAGAAATCCTAGGACTCTGACGTAGCAGGCACAACAGTGAGGCAACCTGTAGTACCATCCCAGGAGAGTTTAACATGTTCCCCTACAGTGATACCAATTGTGATGGTCAAGTGCCTTATCTGTGGCATATCCCAACTCCAGGTGAGAAAGCACTCTCCAAGAAAAAGTAGGCAGTTAGTTAACTCTGAAATAGATATTCTTTCTGAAAAGAAACACCTGTGAGCTCTCACAACTCTGTTCTCCCCTGGAAAAATCACACTGAGCCAGCATAGGTGGTCCTACAAAGTAAAAGTCCCAACCAACTGACCTCTTTGTATTCATCTCAATTTCTCCCATCTGCAGAAATGTGATAAGACTACTGATTTCTTTCTTCCTTTTTAAACAAAATTATGATTATGATGCTTCCTTATGGCGTAACACCCACAACGCCTCAGTACTGAGTTTTCAAACCAGAAATAACTGCTGAGACTGAAAAGATCAATATGAAAAGAATGTTTAGAGCTTTGGATCATGCACATGTCATCCACCTCAAATTCAGTTTTCTATATCTGAATTCATACAATTCCCAGATAAAAAGGTTTAGGTAATATTTTTAAGAAGCTTAAAAGAGTTCACATCAATCCAAGATTGGAAAAAGAAATAATGTAGCTTTTTTTCCTAATGAGAGTATACCCTTGAAATTCAAGCTATTACTTAGGACTCAGGAGATGTAAGCTCAATTCCTGTATTATTTACATCCCCTGCAGCAGCACATTCCAGATCTCCAACATTACCTTGAGTAGTATGATTACTAAATTGATTTTCATCATCTGAAGTAGAACTGAGGGTTAATCCCAAGTCTTCCACCCTCTTCTTCTGCTTTTTTTGGGGGCTGCTAAATTCAGGTTCTGTTCTTCTCTTCATGTTTGCCTGAAATGCAAAAAGAAGATCACACCTGGCAAACATTAAGCAGGTTAACTTTCTGTAATGCACAATGGTATGGTGGCATAGATCATGTTATGCTGTTCAGTATTAGGCATCTCAATGTAAATGTCTTTAGGTAAAAGTCTTCGTTTCTTTTGAACCCATCTTTTTAAACACATAGTCTAACTAATCAGATGGGAAACTGATATGGGAATTTCCCTATAACTGATGAATTTCAAATCACTTCTATAACCTATTTATGCCCAAATGCAAGTAGATGAAGTCAACCCAGACACAGACACTTAGATAACTTAAATATATGGCAGTTCATTACTACTACTGAATCAAAGATTCATTTTATTCAAATACACTAAAAAAAAGTCAGATCAATTTAATGGAGAATATGCAAGGTGGAACCAATTTCTTATGAGACTCCAAACAACTCCGACCTCACCTCTGCAAATCTTAATCAATAAAGGAGCTTTTCTGCATGAGTTTTATAAAACAACTTTATTAAATATGTGTGCTCAAGTTGTGTGTTTTTCACCAGAATCACTGGCAAGATACCCAACTGCTGGACGTGGCTGATAAATGTTGCATAAACCCAGAGAAATGTCTAATGCCTAAGATGGAGTTAACAGAAGCCAGCTTGGAAGGCTTGCAGAACACAAGACGCAAGGAAAGCAGTTAAAAATTTAAAGGCAAAAATGCTCTAGCACACCAGCTAAAACCTCCTTGCTACTGAAAAAAAAAAATGAAACTGAACCTTGATTAGTGTTTAGTATTCCACATAGGATTTTTGGACTACAAAAGATGCCCCAGGTCACCAATTCAAACCTTTAGTTATCAAACTTATTTCCACAAACACATAAAAGGCAGCTTAAGGCCAAATCCTTTCTTTATCCCCACAACTCTGCAAAGTAATCCCACAACCTCACTGCACTATGGCTAAGAAATCTTCTCCTTTTCACCCGAAGTTCTATTACAGACAACTCACCTTCATCTACTCTTGCCTCAATTGTGGGTTTTGGTTTTTTTCTCCCTTGTTTATCTCTAATAAAGCAGCCATTTTATATTTCTTCTAAGAGAGCCAAATAAGAGACCAACACACTCTCAGCTCACTCCTGCCAGCTCCCTATCGAGACCCCCACCCTCCAAACCCCACTAAGGGTACCTCAGCGCACCTGACTTCCCGACAAATTTCAAACCATGCAAAATTAGATGCAGTTAGGGACACCCAGTCAGTCCCTCAGGAGCCCCGCAGCTGCGAGGGAAAGCCCCTCCACATCCCCACTCATGCCCCACAGCCCCCTTGCACCGCACCACCGGCCCCTCACAGAATCATTTAGGTTGGAAAACACCTCTAAGGTCACCGAGTCCAACTCATGACCGAACACCACTGTGGCACTGAGTGCCATGTCCAGTCTTTCCCTGAATCCCTCCATGGATGATTACTATACCACTTCCCTGGGCTGTCTATTCCAATTTCTAATCACCCTGTCTGTGGAGAAATTCCTCCTGTGTCCAATCTAAACCTCCCCTGGCGCAGCCTGAGGCTGTGTCCTCTTATCCTGGTTGCCTGGGAGAAGGGGCCGATCCCCTCCTAGCTACATCCTCTTTTTAGGCGGTTGTAGACAGCAGTAAGATCTCCCCTGAGCCTCATCTTCTCCAGGCTGAACACCCCCAGCTCCCTCAGGTGATCCTCACAGTACTTACCCTCCAGACCCTTCACTAGCTTCGCTGTCCGTCTCTGCCCTCACCCCCTTCGCACTGCCCGCCGCGCAGCCCCCGGTCCGAGGCCGAGACGAGACCCCCCCGCAGGCGGAGAGCGGGCAGCGGGCAGACGGCGGGAGCCGCCGGCGGCCGCGCCGACCCACACACGACCGGGGTCGGCGGACAGCGCCGTGTGGCACTCACGGCGAAAGCTGGGCAGACGGGTGGCCGCGGCCGGCTCCGAAGGACTCCGGCTGCGAAGGGCTCGGGCTCCCAGGGCGCGGGGAGGGAAGGACGCGAGGCCGCCGCTGCCGCTTTCGTTTCCCCGCTCGGACGCGGCGTCGTCACCGCCCCTGGCCCGCCCCTCGCGCGGGGCCTCCCCGGCCGGCGGCGCGCGGCTGTGACGCACCGCCCGCGCGCGGCCCGACGGGCCCGTTCCCACAGGCGGGGCCCGGGCAGCAAACACAGGAATTCTGGGGAAAATGCCACACAGGCTTAATAATTTGTATATATACGGATATAAAAATGTTTATCGATCGTGTAGCGTAGAGGAAGGTGGGAGTGTTTAGGCTGGAGAACAGGAGGCTCAGGACTGACCTTATCGCTCTCCACAACTCCCGAAAGGAGCAGGCCAGGATCGGCCTCTTCTCCACCGCAACNGCCAAATAAGAGACCAACACACTCTCAGCTCACTCCTGCCAGCTCCCTATCGAGACCCCCACCCTCCAAACCCCACTAAGGGTACCTCAGCGCACCTGACTTCCCGACAAATTTCAAACCATGCAAAATTAGATGCAGTTAGGGACACCCAGTCAGTCCCTCAGGAGCCCCGCAGCTGCGAGGGAAAGCCCCTCCACATCCCCACTCATGCCCCACAGCCCCCTTGCACCGCACCACCGGCCCCTCACAGAATCATTTAGGTTGGAAAACACCTCTAAGGTCACCGAGTCCAACTCATGACCGAACACCACTGTGGCACTGAGTGCCATGTCCAGTCTTTCCCTGAATCCCTCCATGGATGATTACTATACCACTTCCCTGGGCTGTCTATTCCAATTTCTAATCACCCTGTCTGTGGAGAAATTCCTCCTGTGTCCAATCTAAACCTCCCCTGGCGCAGCCTGAGGCTGTGTCCTCTTATCCTGGTTGCCTGGGAGAAGGGGCCGATCCCCTCCTAGCTACATCCTCTTTTTAGGCGGTTGTAGACAGCAGTAAGATCTCCCCTGAGCCTCATCTTCTCCAGGCTGAACACCCCCAGCTCCCTCAGGTGATCCTCACAGTACTTACCCTCCAGACCCTTCACTAGCTTCGCTGTCCGTCTCTGCCCTCACCCCCTTCGCACTGCCCGCCGCGCAGCCCCCGGTCCGAGGCCGAGACGAGACCCCCCCGCAGGCGGAGAGCGGGCAGCGGGCAGACGGCGGGAGCCGCCGGCGGCCGCGCCGACCCACACACGACCGGGGTCGGCGGACAGCGCCGTGTGGCACTCACGGCGAAAGCTGGGCAGACGGGTGGCCGCGGCCGGCTCCGAAGGACTCCGGCTGCGAAGGGCTCGGGCTCCCAGGGCGCGGGGAGGGAAGGACGCGAGGCCGCCGCTGCCGCTTTCGTTTCCCCGCTCGGACGCGGCGTCGTCACCGCCCCTGGCCCGCCCCTCGCGCGGGGCCTCCCCGGCCGGCGGCGCGCGGCTGTGACGCACCGCCCGCGCGCGGCCCGACGGGCCCGTTCCCACAGGCGGGGCCCGGGCAGCAAACACAGGAATTCTGGGGAAAATGCCACACAGGCTTAATAATTTGTATATATACGGATATAAAAATGTTTATCGATCGTGTAGCGTAGAGGAAGGTGGGAGTGTTTAGGCTGGAGAACAGGAGGCTCAGGACTGACCTTATCGCTCTCCACAACTCCCGAAAGGAGCAGGCCAGGATCGGCCTCTTCTCCACCGCAACCAGTGCCAGGACAAGAGGACACAGCCTCAGGCTGTGGTTCAGGTTGGACAGCTGGAGGAATTCCTCTAAGAAAGGGGTGATTCGACATTGGAATGTGCTACCCGGGGAGTGGCGCAGTCACCATCCCTGGAGGTGTTCAAGGAAAGGCTGGATGTGGCACTCAGTGCCATTATCTAGTTCCCATGGTGGTGTTCAGTCACGAGTTGGCCTCAATGACCTCAGAGGTCTTTTCCAACCTAATCCTGGGAGCCGTCTTGTACTTTGCATTAAGCTCGAAACCTGGAGACATACAGCTCAGCACGCAGGCCTGAATGCTTAGTCTCACAAAACCAAAGCAAGCACGGTAATATCAAAAGGCAGAAGGATCCTACTTGGACGTGTAGCTCATGGTTATGTGGTTGCTGTAAACTATGTGTTTAAATCGGCTGAGTTATGGCAGGACAGGAGGATGAGGAAGTAAAACATTGACTAGTCAGAGTATACCTTTGGAAAAGCACTTGGGGGAAGGGGGGCACAGTTGGATTATTGAATTGCCTGTTACATGTTCTGCAAAGTTAAATTTGACAGTTGTTGATCAGGCTCTGTAGCAGGATGCTTGCCTGGAATGGGAAAAACAACTCAAACAATGACTATTGAAAAGCTATACATGGTGAATGAAGAAGGGATCATCATGCTGCTTTTGGTGTTCAGTAATGCTGAAACCAATCTGACTCATCAGTCCTGAAGTTAAACATCCTGATAGTAAGATGAAGATGTGGTAGACTTGGTAAAATACCCAGGACAAGTAAGTGATACTACTGATAATTTATCTAAAGTTACTGAGCTGACATAACTGGCCTGGAGACCTATGATTGACAGTTAATAACTTCATACTGTAAAAGCCCAGTCCCAAATTTTAAGGGCAGGGTTTTCTAACATACCCCTTCTTGAAGTGTATGTGTACAGATTTCTCCCTTGACTGGGGATGCTGCTCAAGGTTACTCCTCATGACTGAGCAAAATAAATTAGTCCACAGTGATTGGTATAGGTGAATAACATTCTCTCTACTTAATTGGGTTTTTTTCCTAGCTTTAATACAATTGCTTTAAAACAATTGCTTCAATATTGCATCATAGCACACAGTAAGAGCTGTTCTACCTCCTATACTGTGTAGTAAATAATTCTGATTAAGATGTTTTGGTCCATCATCATCATAGTAAACCATACATATTTATATATCTGGTTTGCCATCCTTAAATCCTCCAGAACAAAGTTGTATAAAAGTTCATTTACACCTATATAATCCTTTCCACATAAACCACTGACAGTCTGGGGCTAAGACTGAATCCAACCACATCCAGGCTTCTCTCTGAGAAAGATTTTAAAAAGCAAGGGGGGGCCTGTCTGCACCTCATGACTTAATGGGAGGGCTTCTTTAATAATTAAGCTCCCACGCTGCCTGTGACAGGCTCACCACACATGTGGTATATTTTTCTTTCACAAGACTGTCAGATTGGTTTTGGACTCCACAGATCTGTATGAGTTAAACATCCTTCAGTGATGGTCCCCTTTGACTAGCACCCCTTCTCAGCTCTTCCACTCTTGCTGACAGTGTATTGCTCTGAAAGTGTTTGATTATCACACTACCTGACAACTGCCTTCCAAGGGGAAACAGCAAGCCTTGAACCTGTCCTGTGTCATCTGTGACTAGTTCAGTTGTAACCTGACATCTGGAAGCGCTTGATGCCATCCCAAGACAGGTAACAGTTCAGGGCATAACATCTCCAAAGGGACATCCAAGTAGAAGAAAGGATCCAGACCTTAGAGCAAAGAAGAGCAGACTGCAGATACACAGGTCTGCTTTTGTAAGTCTCTCTGTGGATGTTTACACACTGTGCTCCTACCAGTAAGAGCGAAAGAAATTTGAAATACACCACTTATATTCTTCATGTTCTAATGAAAGAAATCAAACCAAAGATTACCACTCAAAGATTACCAGAGGAAGCATTATCCTTCTCTGCAATATGCATAAACACCAACATAATAAAATAAATATATATTTTACAAAACGAAATGAGAATTAAAGCATAGCACTATGGAAGAGATAGAGTGGAAGAATTTGCAGTTGTATGCAATCAGTATTTTCCTTCTACTCCTCTTCATCGGAAATGCCTGTTCCACATCAGCCTATTTCCTGAGCATTTTGAGGAATGCTCTTCTCTTGCACATTCTAGAAAGCATCTATTGACAAAAGAAACTCTCAAGTGCACATACAGAAAGTGAACATTAAAAGAGAAAGAAGAAAACAGAAGATGTAATGTCTCCTTCACAAAAGAAACCTTACACTAAAATTTTAAGCAAGTTGCCTGGCCCACAGATCAGGCCTCCCCTGTTTAAATCCTACTGATCAAATTCATCAGAATACACTACTTCCCTTAGGACATCATTCATGCACCTTTTTAATGGGATCTTTCTCGTTGGAAGAAGGTAAGAGGTATAATTGTAGCTATTAAATTAGCATTAGCATAGTCACAGTCTTTAAGTATTGGATTGTCTTTGATCAGTTTCTGAATGCAAAAATCTTTCAAATAACTTTAAAGTAGTCACACTGCATACAGCAATCAAAACATGATGCAAAGTCTTTAAATGAGATAGTCTATTTTCTCAAAAAAGTCTAAAGACAACTAGAAGACATTCATCTCAGTGGCTGCACCAAAGAAGACTAATGCAGATATGGATTTATATTTTCACTCTTAAACAAAATAAACATAGAAACAAAAAGGTATATACAAAGAGCCAAGGAAATATTACATAAGGGTTTCCCCATCCTGTTCTCACAGTGTAAGAGTCCTTTCCATGTAACAGCTAAGTCAAAAGCATAAGTCACTAGCAAATGGAACTCAGTAGACAAATACATGATAGGATGAGGCAAGACTTGATGAGTCTCTTATGAGCAATTTGCTGTGAGGGTAGTACCCACAGCTCAACAGTTATGTCTTGTAGACAGTAAAACAAAGTGCTTCATTCTGTACCTTATGGTTGTCTACAGATGCTGCTTTCCTACCCTGCCAATAGGACATTTCAATAATTTGGAGAGCAGCACACCTGAAGAGGAAGAGGTTCCTCTCTTGCTGCTGATTATATGTTTTTAAAGTCATTGCTAAAAATCTCTGGATGTGCTGCTTCCCAGTTCTAAAACCCTTTATGCAAAAGCCTAAAGAGGGAACAAACCAAAGACACTACATGAAAAGAACACTAGCTAAAGACTTCTGGAAGATTTACTCTCCCGATCCCTATTTAATGGAAAATGGGCTACATAAACAGAGCCAGCCAATGGCCAGAAGCTAACTTACAATGCACTTGCAGCCAACAGTGTCTGTGTCCCACCCTTTATTTCCTTTAATGCCAAAAGCCTGGGATGACACTAGTTGCCATATGAACTTCAAGAGGAAAACTCACATTGGCACTTTTTCCTGATATACCTATCTCCTGCCTGTGGGTGGGGATGGCCAAGTTCTCAAAATGCTTGGGACATTCCCTCTGCTGCCTGAAATAATGGATGCTGACGTAAACATGTAATTCACTAAGGAAAAGGCAATGATGCAATACAAACTTTCATTACACCGAGCAGGTCACAAGCTAATGTGGAAGTTTAGGGTTTGTATGTCAATTAGCAAGCATAATGGCAGTCAACTCTCTCACAAATTCTATTTTACTTTAGAGATCAAGCTTCTGTGCATTCATTTGGGAAACAAGATCCTTCTTCCAAATGCTGCTAGTTTACAGCTCCAGACTCTTCACAGGTCTTCCAGGTGCCCAGTCCATTCCTCCAGCAGCAGTCAACCAAACACCATTAGGTTGGTTCTAGGCAGTACAGGAGCAATGAGTCTGCAGTAACAACATTCAGATAATGTAGTAGCTTTCTCTATAGGAAGAATCCTCCTCAGAGTCCTCACTGTCACAACTGCTCACTGTAAAGATGGAGTAGGTGGAAGAAGGGACACCCTTGTTATTGTCTGTGGCTGGTTTTGTCTTCACATTCTGTTTCTCTGCATTCAAAACACACAGATACAAAAGTTAGCTGCGACCACTGTATCCACAAGTTCTAAATTACTACTTGTCTTTGAAACTATATTTTAGCTTCTCATTGTCACTTTGCAATAGGTCTTTCAAGCTGCAGGACATTTTCAGTTTTCAGCATGAAAGAACAAAGGTATGGGAGTTACTTGTTTGCTTATTTTCTTAAGTGTTCTAAAGTGTTCTATATGTCTTTTCCTATTAAGGTAATACAGATGAGGAGGAGACATTCTCCACTCCTTCACAGGCACATAAATGGCAATGGAAGTGGCTAACTATTTCAGTGTCTTGCCAGGTAAGAAAACAAAAGAAAACATTGGTAAGGGGCTCTCAAACAAGTAGTGATTGCTCAGGACATTTATAGCCTCATGAAAAGCTTCATCTATTTAAGACTGCAAGCTGTCCTTCTAGTGCCTGGGCTATTAAGACACTTAGAAAGGTTGCTTGGAAAGCCCTGACAGCTTCTCAAGTGCCACCTGCAATCATTCTTCTTTCAACAGGTTTATTTCTTACGAATTAATTTTAAATAGACAAACAGTTATCTTCATTTCAATCAAAGTATTTCCATCACTGCACAGAAAGAGGCACAGAAACCATTTCAACTTCCAGCTGAAGTGTGTCACGGTAAATTTAAATTATTTCCTACTGGTAGTTATTTCTGAAGGCAGGCTATGAACTCGTTTGCTTTTTGTTCAAACAAGGATGAAGACCACTGGTTTAGCACACAATGGGCTCCAATGAAGGCACCACTTCAGCTAGTGCCCATTAGCTACCTGAGGAGACACTTCAGGAGTGCCATGGCACTCTGCAGATGTATGCATTGCACAAGGGCTGCCTCAGTTCCACAGAGGTAAAAGCAATTCTTGTAGCTGAGCTGGGCAGCCTCTCAGCAATGCAGCATTTCCTGAGGGAATCAGACTGAAAGGGTTACATAGGTTATAATTTCAGGCTTGAACTAGCACTGCTTAGTGATGTCATTCTATGTCACCATGGCCATCTGAAAGGTTTCAAAAGCACCTTTCTTTTGGTAAAAGGCTTGATACATTGCAACATTAAGGATCATGCACTCATCTCTATGATGGGAAAACAAGACAATTACTTTAAGAAAACACAGCAATAGAAATGTAAGGGGTAGCAGGACAGACATCTACATTTCAGCACCTAGATACCAGTGTCAAGTGCTCTAGAAAGAAATTTAGAAGGGAGCACACTGTGAATAACCCATACTGGGTTTTTAATTAACGCAATCTCCATCATGCACAGTGTTTTAGCAACAACTAGGCAAGATGTTATGCCTGTAAGCCACTGTGGCTTTAATTACACAAAAATAAACATGTCAGAGCAACTGTCAGTTCAGCCATACACTTACATGATATACCAGTGCCTCTTTCAGAGATTTCCTACATAAATTTAACACAGAGAAAAGAATTCAGAGCTTCTTGTCAGGTCTGCTGAGTTTCTGTAAATATGTACTCCACAGTTTAATCAAAAGTGCCTGGTATATTTTTCATGGACCATTCTATATATTTTTTCTTTTATTAAGTGATCTCTATGAAAGAGCATAACCTTTAGCATAGTTAAATTAAGTTGCCCCACCAGACCGTGGAATTCATACTGAAGTCTTTTTCCAAACTTTGTACTAATTTTATTTTACTGTGCAGTAAAGCTAGTTAGTCAAGAGATCTCATTATTTTTTTTAGTGTTTCTGCAACATTCTCTGAGCATCTTCTTGGTATATAGGTGCCAAAGTTGTACAAAAGAGATGGAATAAGAGATGGTACTCATCATGCCACATCCACCCACCTCTCACCTTTCCGCTCTCTGATAAGGCTCAGGCGATGCTCTTTCATTTCCACATCCAGTTTTTCTACCATCCTGTTAATGCAGTTATCCAGCACCAGAGAGCGTGTCTTCGATTTGATCTCCTGCCTGCAGATAGGGCACTCCACTTTACGCTTTGTCCACTCATTGATACAGTAGGAGCAGAAGCTGTGTGCACAGTTCAGAGTGACCGCCTGTGGAATTCAGCACAACGATATTGGTCACAGCATGCTCGCACAGGCACTGTCAAGCAAAAACATACTGAATGCAGGGAAATATTAGAGGAGTATTTTGTATAGGGAAAGGGACAGGAGAGATCAAAGTTTTTAGGGCCTTTGCAGTAGTCACACACAAAATCCCCCATGCCAAAGGTCAGCCCAACTTACAAGTCAGTTAATGGAGTCACTGTAAGTAACAGCAAGTCAGAAACAGACAAAATTAATTTGTTTTATTACAAGTTACTCCAATCTGAAAAGGATAAATTATGGAAAAAAACTCAGATACTACAAAATAGCATCTTAATATACTGAGAAACCAGAAATTAAAATTTCAGGTAGCTCTTAAGCCATTACAACAACACTAACACATCACATTTCCCATAGTAAAAAATAATGTAATGAAACTGACCTTCTAGCAAAACATGAATAAAAACAACAGTCTACATGACAAGCACAGGCTATTACTTGTAGAATCAAATTAAAACAGGCCAATTTCTCAAAGAAAGAGTTTATCTAAACAATATAAACATCCCATTGAATACTGTACCTCCCTTTATTAATCTCTCCATGTATCTAAACCTCAAACAGACCAGTCAGCTTAAAGCAAGGTCTACTACAAAATAATTCTTCCCCAAGCAGTTGTTAGCAGCAACTCAGAGCACCAGTTCAAAAACCTACACAAGTGCTCCAAACTTATATGCATTTTAGGATTAAGCACTCATGTCTATGCAGATAGAGACATTAAAGCTGAATTTGCTGTCAAGCAAAGAAGAGTTAGGGCAGACAGAATAGATCAATTCTTTCCCATAAGAACTCACTGTGGGTCTGCTGGGACTGTTAACCAAGTGAAGTAAAGAAAAGGGCTTAAATATTGTATCACTAGAACTATGGAAAGCTTCTCAAGTCTCTTTTTTACTGACAAACCCATTTAAACATACCTCGATAAAGTGCTCAGAACAGATCGTGCACTGCAACTCATTCTCCAACACATCATTCATCTGATTCAACACCTCTTCTTTTTGGGCTCTCACTTTTTCCTTCTCCTCCTAGTGGAAAAGTACATGTAGTTGTATATCAGAGAGTAAGATTTTTCTCAATTGGCAGGAAGTGTTTGTGCAGGGGAAGAAAATCATATTGTAAATCTCCACATGTCAAGTGCAGTGGGTATCAGTCATATACCCAGGTCTGTAACCTCTTTTGTCTTTGTAGTCTCAACATATTGAGAATATTCTCACCCACTACAGAGAACTTGGAAGGAAGAACAGCAACCATTACCAAAATTCCCTTCAGTCTAAAGGAACTACCAGCTGATCAATCTTTTCAGAATCTTTTTCAGCCTGTTTCTGGCAAGAGTTTGGCCTTAATTGATTTTTTTTTTTTTGGTGTCTGATACAAAAAGCGAAACACCCAACAGAATAAACACCTCAAATATTAAAAAAAGGAAGCAATAGAATTTAAAATATTTACTTGTACTTAACAACCTAATAATTTTTTTGTTTGCTTGTTAAGAGTTAAATTAGGCTGATCTGCTCTCTCTTTTAAAAATAACAGGAAAATTCTTCTAATTGAAGCTATAGTTGAAACAGCAACAAATTTCCAAAGATGACATTAAGAAAACAAAGCAAACTGTCAGTGGTGGATAATGTTATAATTTCCGGAAGTAAGACACAGGAAAGGATCTGCTTAATTATTTTCCACTCATCACTTTGTGTCAAGGGCAGGAAGAACTGTGGCTTATCTCATTCATTATTCAAATTCCATTTTGCTTCAGGTCCTACACTCTCTTATAGAACTGCTGTCACAATGCAGCTTTAATTGAATGCACTTTAACTGAAAATGAAGCACCTCACTTTTCAAACACTTTTGGTTGGTCGGTGAATTTTTTTCTGTTATTTCTGGTTTGATTTTTTCTTTGTTTGTTTTCAAAGAAAGAGTGCAATGGGCTCATTTCTCTTCTACAATGCACCGTTCAAGTGCTTTGGGCTTTCTTATGGTCAAGAAAAATCTAGTAACAACTGTTCGACACTAATTTATGAAAAGGGCAAGGTGCCTCCTCCCCCAGTGCTGGAAACCAAAGTCAGCTGCTATCTCAAAACACAGGAATTTTGCACTACAGGAGGCCAGGCAGAGCCAAGAGAAATGTTAAATAAACCATTTCCTCTGCTGCAGTGTATTGTGTTTCACTTATGAATAAAACTAAGAATGCAGTTATTCCTTACCTTGGTTTCTTCCAGTTCTTTATTCTTGGCTCGAATTATCTCCTCAAAATCTTTTTTATTACGATTCAGTTCTTCCATCAAAGCACGATGCTGTAACAATACCATTCCAGAAGTTATAAGAGTACCATTATAAGCTATCCTGTTAAAGATACATGGTCATAGTCATAAGGTTCAGTATACTCATTTCTCCTATATTCCTGCTAGAAGAACAACACATATGAGTTGAGTTGTTAAGGCAGTTTATCCTTAACTTAAAATTAGAATGCACTGCCAGTAATTTATGACCTTCCCAGTGCTAGCACACTTTGCATTCCTCTTCCAGGTTGCTCTTTCTTTCAGTTAGGTTTTACAGTCACCTAAGGCAAAGTCTTTGTCTTCTACCAAGAGGCTACAGCGCTTGGATTTAAATATCTGAGTTACACAGCTGAACCAAACCTAGATTCATAATCACTTGCCTCTTGCAGGACCTGGGCCAGCTGCTCCTTCAGATTCTCTTCTCCTTGTTCACACTTTTCTCCCTGGGGTGGGTTAAGAAATGGGACAAAAAAAAATTACTTGAAGAACCTAAAAGGCAGAAAATTATTACTCTGCACACTCTCTTTAGAGGACATGCTTAAAGAAACAACACTGATTTTCAACAAAAGGTGAGATGTTCCACTCTAGGGTTACATGCGTACAACAGAAATAGAGCTATCATTTACTTTGAAGAGTTAAATGGATATATAATTTACAGTTCCATATTTGGAATACCTCTACAATATTCTAGTTCAAGGGGCACCAGTATATTCATAAAAGTAAAGAGATCAGCAACAGTTTAAAAGCTGCAACTGTCTTTGAGCACATTCAAAGAGGTCAGAGATACCTCAAGCTCCAAGTAAATGTCCTATTGATTCTAAGGACACAACTCCAAACTTTCTGTACTTCTGATACTGGTATCTTGCCTTCAGCAACAGACTTTAAAGAATCAACTAATAAATTATTAGACTCACTCCAAGATGAATCCTCATTTTCTTTAAACCAGATTTTGAGCAGTCTCAAGTTCAAACAGATTCGGTCTATTATCAAAAAAAGCAACTTATTGTATATACTTACTGCTTAAAGGTACTTACAGATTGCAAGACAGGGTTTTTTGAAAGTAGGAAAAGAATCTCTTTCCCTCCAAGGATTAAGGCATGCAGTATTTCATTGATAGTGCATTTGCCATGCAAACTGCATTATTTCAGCCATATACTGAGAGAAATTCACACTTAAAGTATTACTTTTCAACTTGTCCTCTCTATAAGCACAGGAGATCAGGCAAAGACTTTCATTTTTTTTAATTTAAAATCAAGCTGCTTTACCAACTGAAATGCTCTATTATGCACCTTTTTCTGAATTCCCCAGGCAGCCAAATCTCTTCTGTCTCTGCACTTTCTCTTGTTACATGCACTGTGTTACATGCTAAGTTAAATACTTCAATGAAAATTTTAGCAGGAGTAATTCATGCCAACACTATTTATGTTACTGTATAGTTCAAGAGCTGTTTTGGATCAATGCCTTATACAAGGCATTCCATAAAAGTGACGACACAGGCCAAAATTATTACCACCATAATACCTCTAGCTTCTGCTGCTCTTTACAGAATGTCCTCTCCAGCTCTTCCACCTGCTGCTGCTGATGCTCTTGCTCCAAGCAGAGTTGGTTCTGCAACTCCTGCAGCTCTTGTTCCATTACCAGGATCTCCTTCTGATCACACTTCCTGCGCTTCTGCTTCACATTTAGAACTGCAGTCTGCTTCTCCTGCACTTTGACCTTTAATTTCATTGTATCTAGTAGAGATTTCCTCAGCATTTTCAAGCCAGTCCATGACTCTGCAAGAGTGGAGCCTTTCTGGTCGTTCTGGGGGACAGTCACAGCTTTCTTGGAGTGAACAGTGCTACCATGCACAGGACCACTGTCCCCCTCACTGGGTCCAGGAGAAGGCAGCTTGACATCCATCTTCTCTGTTAGCCGTCTGGCCTCTTCTGCCTCTCTCCATGATTTATCTAAAGGTTCATTGTCACAGGACATTCTATCTCTTTTGCATCTGGAGTTTGAAGGGCCTTCTGATCCAGATGTCTCCAATTCCTCCAAAGTAAATTTACGTTTAGTTCGTGAACTCTTAGCTTTCCCCAAGTCACTTCTTTGGGCTAAAAAGGGCTTAATTTTCTCCCATTCATCTACAATTACTTCGTACTCATATTCAGCAGTCTCTCTATTTTCCAAAGGCACTCCCAACTGGATACGGTCTCCTTCAGCAATAGGATAGACTTTTGATGGATCCAGGCGCTGTTTGTTTAGCCAGACTCCATTTAGACTCTGCCAATAAACACAGAATCACCAAAATTTAGTATGTAGTTACAGAGTCCTCTGAAAGTTATTTCTGGCAACTGTAAATAAACACAGCCAACCTCTTCAGTGCTTCAATCTCTTTAAATAACCTTGTAATATCTAGTTTATTGTCTCAGTGTTGCATTTATTACAGTTACTGCACGTTATTCTTGCATTACAGATTTTCTGTACAAGCACCAAGAACAATATTTTGACATATGTGCTTGTGCATAAGGAAAGCAATGAACTCAGAGGAGAAAAACCTGCACAAAAGCTTCAGAAATAAGAACTAACTAATAAAAAGACTCCACAATAGATCATTGTCAGGAACATAGAATACTACAGTAATTATTCTTGGCAATTAATGTTACCTGAAAATCCAGGGAAAAAAGGAAAGAAAAAGAAGCATCGGTTATACTCCTTGAAGAAAAGAAAATTTTCCCTAAATACAAGGAGACTATAAAGAAGGAGAATGTTCTCCTATAGATAATGTTCAAAACACAGAAAAGGTTTCAAAACTAACTCAAAAAATAGTTTTCAAAAACAGCAAAACTGGTCTGTGCTCATGATGAACTGCAGAAGCACTAGGAACTGATATATCTCAATGAGATTCAATTAAACAAGCTGAATGAAACAATGAAACCGACTGGTCAACAGTGAAAATAGACAGTAAATGTTAATAGTATAATCTATGGTAGATGTTTCCTATTATGCAGTAACATTAAGTTTTCAAGTTTATACATGTACTTCAAGAGGGTTTTGTTTAAGAGCAGTGTAATTTTAATAGCAGCCACTCAATTCCTTTCTGACTAATCTGCTATCAACCCAAACATCCTTCAAAACTACATGATGTGTTGAACCATTTTGTTCTACCAGTGCTGTTTTAAAGCAAATTACTTATTTTGCTGTTTTCAGACTGAATGAGAAAGTAGAGAGATCATGGTATAAAACACAGATTACTGAAGTCGAAGTGAGACCCAGGTGAGGAACTCTGACATCACATTTTATCCTAATCAGCTGAAAACTTTCAGGAGAAACTCAGCTGAACACAACATAGAAGCATGTTTTTTCTAACATTAGATTCTTGTTGATTATAATTAAAGCAATTGTGTCACTACAATAAGGAGTTGCATTTTATCTTTTCATTAGCACTACAAGAATGTTATCCTTTTGAAAGGATAAAAACCTATGTCAAAATTCATATAGCATATTTTCTAAGAAAGCAACACCAAACAGGTTCACTGCACAGTGCCCTTGGCAAGGCCACACTGGTCTGAAAAATGCTAAACCAAGAGGTGGATCTACATACAGAAAGTAATACGCTCTGCTTCCCAACTGCAGCAGACTGAAGTTTCCTGCTGGAAGTGCACAACAGGCAGGACACATTCCCATGGATCTTCTATCACACTTATACAATATCATAGCCCATACACTGCTAGATCCAAAACAATGGATTCCATTCAATGAATCTCAGAGTACAAGGTCTTCAATTGGTCTCTGTACCTTGTTATCCTTGACAGTCCACTGCCCTTCTGCATTCTGCTGGAAGACACAGTGCTTACGAGAGATCATCAAGGGACAGGTTTTTGACACCAGCTGGTATGTGATATCTAATCCTCGGCCTATAGTCACCTAAAAATAAAGTAGTTTAGTTACTGCAACCAGCAATGACATGGTAAATTCAGTTTACGTCATTTCCATTTAAGTACAGCAAAGCTGTAGATCAACATCTTATGGTTATTTCCAAAAAGTCTGGCATAATATGATTTTTTTTCATTTAAATTTAAGAATAATAGGAAATGGAAGCTTACAAACTTTGAAGTATTATCTTTCTCTCCCACTGAGGAAAATTTGATTTCTCTGAGGCACATTACAACCTTGGTTTCGTGGAAATCTTCCTCAGCAGCAAAGCTGCTCAAAGCCACTCACAAACCATCTGTGTCCCAGCTCAGACATTACCTAACCAAACATTGTTTATTCAAACCAGCACTATTGTGTGTGGGTCTCAAGATGACTTCTTACCCTCTTCTTTTGCTAGTTGCATCTGTTCAACTGTTTGTGAACAGGAAAGACACAGGAAAAAATAGCCCAGAAAACTGCCATCCAAAAAAGGTGCACACTCAACATTGCCCTAAATACACGATACTTTTGTAAATCACACCATTGATCTTATGGCTCAGAATCTAAGCTACATGCAGCTCATAACCAGTAGTAAAAGTGATCTAAATAACTGGATTAGACTCTAATAGTATCTTCTGGAAGATAGGACATAATTTAATTGTACTATTGCACAGTATCTTATTAAATCTCATCTCATTTCAGATTGCCATTTAAAGCACATCCCTGCTCTCCCTCCCTCTGCTGCCTCCTCTGCACACTTCTCTTAATTCATCTGTACACTGCAGTTCTCACCTTGAGTTTAGAGCAAGAACTCAGACCTCCATGTCATAACTTTCAAAGGCAAGGAAGCAAACCAAGATGACAAAAGCAAACTTAACCATATTAATGCCTACTTCTTAAATGTTTCCTAGAGCGTTCTGTCAGCATGGATTGCATACATACGAGGTAACAGAGACTTGAATAGATAAAGACTCCCCTCTTCATGAGGATTGAAACATAAAAACAGCTTTGCATTTATCCCTGTGGTAGCATCCTCAAGGCCCAATCACACATACCTGCAAGACCTCACCCGCCAATATGAGTGAGAGCAAGCAGGGCCAATCACAAAACTCCCCCTTGATCAAGTTCATTTAGCATACAGGGGTCCAAGACATTACCACTCGCCTGCTGGAGTTCAGTGCTCACAGCAATACTGGCAAGTCACAGCACATCCCCACACCTCAGCAGTGTCCTTTGGCACCAAAGTGGTCACAGCACCAAGCCTGCCAGGGTTCCAGAAGTGTTTGCACAACACTCTCAGGCATGTGGTGTGATTCTTAGGGCTGTCCTGCACAGTGTAAGAAGTTGGACTCAATGATCTGTGTGGGTCCCTACCAACTCAGGATATTCTATAATAATGATTTAAATCTCCAGCAAAAGCAGTTTGTGCTCTGTGGCCTGGCACACCTACAGCACCAGAATGCCATCAGCCTCCCTGCTGCCTATGACAACCACCATGTAGACAATCAGAGCAGTAACATCCCAAACTGGATTCTCTGCACAATTATCTGCACACTGGCTGCAAGTTGTGTTACTTCCAGTCCTTCACCGAGGAGATCTGCACATCTCAGGGCTTCAAATCCATGATGGGAGAGTAACAAAATCATACGTTTGGATGGGCACCTTTTGCAGTATGTAAGCACAAGGCCTTGACCACAGCATCACCCACACCACCTAACTACTTGTCTGATTTTGACCAGCAGAACAGCAATCCTTTAATACTGCCCCAACCTCACCACACGTCTTTGCCTGCTGGGTTTCAGGGAAGGGTACCAGGACCCATTTTTCAATTAAAAAACACGATTGCTGAGAAAACGGCTATTCCTGTACCGCACCAAAACATAACCAAAACAATTTAACCGTGACCTCGTTTACACCTGAATATCTTACACGCCTTACATACTCTTAAACTCGCCAAAGCCAAAGCATCATTAACAAATGAGGCCACGGACTCCCTCCGTCCTCAGTTACGTTACCGTCACACAAACAACTCTACCTAAATACGACCTAAGAATTTAAAGATAAAAACAGGCGAAGGCTTGGCCAAGGCCACTCAAGCGACTGAGTCCGCCCTCCCCGCCCTCGGGCGTTACCGGGGCTGAACGGGGCCCACTCGGGCGGCCCGGCGGGGAGGCCGGGCGGGAGGACGGCCCCTCCGAACAGCCACGAACGGTGGCTACACCTTGAGCGGGACGAGCCAGTGCTTTTCCCTCCTGGGAAGCGCTGTAAGAAACAACGCGACCCCCCCCCAAAGTGCGCCCCGAGAGCCGTGCCTGCCCACCCGCCCGCTCCGAGAGGCCGGAGCGCAGCGCGGCTCACCTGCGTGCCGGCCTCCAGCAGGAGCCAGTCACAGCTGGCCCCGACGCGGCGGAGGCACCAGGCCAGGCACGGCACCCCGCGCACCGCCATGGCCGCGCCCGCCCNCCCGCGCCTCCTCTTCGTCAACGCGGGCATGAACCAGGTGCTCTCCCCGCTCCCGCACCTCCTCTCCTCCGGCTCCAGAGTAGCGCGGCCCGGCTTGGGGTGTCCTCTACCAAGGAGATCTCCGGCGTTGCTTTGGGCTGCCCGCGCCGCCGCCCTCCCGGACACCTCTCGTAGGGCTGTGGGAGCCTTCCTCGCTGGCCATAGTTAAGAACTGTCTGAACACAATCCTGCGCCGTGTGTTCTAGAGCTTGCCTTGCTTTAACAGGGGGGTTGGACCCGATGACCCACTGTGTCCTTTCCGACCTGACCCGTTCTGTGTTTCAGGAGCCCCTGCGTTAGGTGGCATCTGTCAATAGCGGCTGTGTCTTGTTTCCAGTTCAAGCCCATTTTCCTGGGCACGGTGCACCCCCGGAGCGAGCTGGCCCAGCACCGGCGGG